>CM035156.1:170399675-170999675 GCA_020205615.1 Panax quinquefolius
AATAGATATTTTAGAGCGAAAGAAAAATTTTCATTTTAGAGGTGAATAGTCTTGAAGTATTCGTGAATAATCAGTATCGTGAATAGTCTGTAGTATCGTGAATAAATAACTCAGAGCACAAAAGATAGAAATTCCACAAAAAAACATCTTCCGCTTCTCATGAATAGTACTCGTGAATAGTAACTTCGTGAATAATAATTCATGAATAGTAACTTCGTGAATAGTAACTCATGAATAAGTAACCCAGAAGCATGAAAAAGTTCCAAATTTGATAAAAAGTACCCACCGATATTTGACGTAATGATATTGAAGAATTAATATCATTTGAGAAGAAAATAACATCCTTACCTCGAAGAATCGATTGCCGGAAGGAAGGTCGGAAGTGATCTTTGAATGAAACTTATCTTTTGACAATGACTCTCAAAGTATCTAAATACTCACAAAATACACTCGATAATATAGAGAGAAAGAGAAAACTTTGTTTACGGTGTGATTTTCAATTCTAACTTAGCCCTCTATTTATAGGAAAATGTTATTGCAGCAAAAGCGAGACTTGACACTCTTTACTGATGGCTTTACCTCTACTATTGCCACCCACCACATTTGAAATAAAATTCAGCACATTTCTTCACCAACCACAAGTGGGGCCCACTCAATTCTAAATTTTCCACAAAATCAATTATAAACCTAATTTCCGAATCAAGCGCCTCTTAAAATTCACAACAAATCATTCGTGCATTTTAGCGGTTCAAAATTTGTGGACATATACTCAACTTATGTATGTATAACATACCCAAAAATTACCACAATCAGCAGTCGGATTAAAAATTATAACCCATGATATATCTAAAACCCACGATTTGATTTTTAATACCTCGATCAGATAAAATCTTGATAAAACACCTCAACATTAATTCCTTCATTAATAATACATAAATAAATCCATCATTTATATAAAATAAATATTTCCTTATCATATGAATCAATAATTAATTATTCACAAATAATATTACGAGAATCACATTTATAATGACGAAAGTGCATTCCGAGGAAGAGGGGCTTTCGATAAGGATCTCTCACTTCTTTGGCGCCTTGATTAGGTGACCAAACCTCTCCTTAGGCAGAACTTTCTAGACATTGCCAATAATGTTATCTAATAATATTATTCAAATAATATGAATTATTGATCGATAATGGGAAATCTTACATGCGATGACAATTATTGAAGCAATGATAATATAAAATACCAATATGACGATTATTGAATCGATAAAATAAACTATTGAGCGATAACTACTTTAATAATTATTGAGTAGTGCCATGCTTACGTAAGGATCAATAATTCAACAATCTCATCATGCAATCTGGTGTCTTCTTTGTGCGACCGCAGCGTATTCTTGTATTTTAACCACCGGGTATTCAGCGATCTTACTTGATAACAACTCTGGCAGATTATTTATAACCACCCAAACTTTGTCGTTTTCCTCATCAATCGCTTTCCTTTAGTTATGGGGCCCACTGCCCATTTACTTGTGGTAAATGCGAATATTCACGACGGTCTGAATATTCACGACCAAACGAATATTTCTGACAAACGACAATATTCCACCCAAACGAATATTCCCGTAAAAATGAATATTTTATAACCGACACTTTATTTTGAAATATTTGCGTATTTAACCCTTAACTATCCACATTAATCAAATCAACCTTACTATTTCAAAATAATAAATAAAGGAAATTCCTTTTTATTTAAAAAAATTTTGAGTCTTCTGACCTCCCTCTTATGAAATTTCGTCCTCGAAATTGGCGATACGATACAGTGTTTGAAAAGGTAAAGATACCTCGCTTTCATTTTCGTTTCCAACTCCAGGTCATTTCCTCGATAACATGGTTTCTCCACAAAACTTTAACTTATGGTATAACCTCGGTACATGGGTCGTATTGCTCCTCTACAAAATCTTGGTGAGTACACTCCTCGTACGTTAAGTCTTGGCTATCTCGTCAGGTTCTAACTTCGATGGCGTGTTTTGGGTCGTCCACATATTTACGTAACATCGATCGTGAAAAGCGTTATGAACACGCGTCATACTTGGTGGTAAAAGCGAATCTATAGGCCACGGTTCTATTCGATCGAGAATTTCATTTGGATTAATAAATCGAAGGTTTGAGCTTTCCTCACCTCACCGATTCTCGCTTTTGAAATAACAACTTCTTGCACCTCCTTCTTCAAATTCATCGACTCCGGTGTGTAGCTTGAAAGCGACTTTAACTTTATCGATTAAAAGTCGATTATACTCGTATATCATCACGTGCTTTCATATATAAATGCGTGGGTACCTAGAGTTTTCATCTCCATCTCTATTATTTGTATATTACTCTGAAATGAGTCTTTGTGATATTGTACTAAATACTTGTATCACGATCTTCTACTCAACACGTCCGCTACCACGTTCGCTTTTCGAGGATGGCATGGTGGTGAACATGTCTTTGAAATGAGTCTCTCTTGAGTTCTTGAAGCTCTTCCCCATTCCTTGCTCCATTTGAATTTTGTATCTCTCTGAGTTAGCTCGTTAATGGAATAGCGATTCGAGAATACCCTTCAAGCGTATCTCAGATAATAACCAACTAAGCCTAAAAAACTACGCATTTCGATTCTGAAGCTTAGGTTGCTCTCAAGCTGTGACTCATATCGATCTTGGATATACGTCACATGATGACACTATCGATTTCTTATCGCTTGCGAATATGGCGTCCCTACGGAGAGTGCGGCCGGTGCATTCCTGAAAAGTCACAGAGATAAAGGCTCGTGTACCAAATTCTATAGTTGAATTTTTAACTCACGAAGTTTGATAGGAGCCATTCGATATGAGATTTTAGAAATGAGTTTTGTCTTAGGGTTCGAAGTCGATACAAAATTTAATATCGGTCTTTGGGAGTAAGCGATAAATTCTTCAAAAAAATCGTTAGGAAAAATCAATAACAACAAGAATATTATTCAAATCGGCGTGTCTTTATTCAAATCCATAACATGGACTAAGAAAATTTGACATCCGTAATTAACGAATGACTTCATGGCGATATGAAAATGTTTGACTCTGATGGTTTGATTGCTTGAGTTGAATAACGAGTTGCTTAGGAATATGAAAACTAATGACCTTACAAAGCAATCAATTTTGGCGTGATGAGTAGTTAACGATCAATCCCAAAAGCAAGTAAAATTTAACGGTAAAGGTAATGGTGCCGACTTGAATCAAACAAGATTTTTAAACAACGGATGTAATGAAAGTTTCTCTAACGGATTCTCCATAAATAAGGTCAAAGTCTAATTTCTCCGTAGTCGAGTTCAAGCGTTGGCGCAAGCAAAGAGATAAAAGAATGGGTAGAAGCAAGGTATCTAGTAAAGGTATAAACATCGCGAGAATTTATAATTAACTTAACCGTGTTAACCGTTCGGGTTCCTCGCATTTTAATGGGGTCACGTAAGCGCTCTTCGAGAATCGTTGACTTTGACTTTTACGGGACGATCTTTTGAGTCACCGTCCCCATTGAACTAGGTTTCGATATCGTCTGATCTCGGCGATATGTCCTTCTTTTCCACAATTATAGCATACCTTAAAGCTGTTGTGGGCGGTTTTGGGTGATATATCCCTCTTTCCGCATTTGTAACATCTCGACAGATGGTCTTTCTCCTCCCTTGGAACCGATTGCCCTTTGGCGGCCAGCGTCTTCACATGGTCGTTGTTGAATCTCTCTAAAATCTCTCGGCTTCTATTTTTTATTGGCCACGATTACCACGGAGTGGTTACCACCTTTGTCCGTATTCTTCTTTCTCCTTTGGTTATCGTTATTACGATGACAACTATCTTTGGTATGATCACGGTTATGGTCCCTCGGTTGAGCGTACTCGTTATCTCATTTCTAACAATTGAGCCACATTTTACTGTCATCTGAATAGAGAAAATTTATGAGAAATGAGAATCTTGGCGTATCTTGGGTTTCAAACCTCTCGAAACATCCGCGTCATCGTTCCTCATTCTCCACCAAATGAGGTGCAAAACACGGATAACTCATGAAAACCGCCTCGTCTTTGGGACACCGTCGTGTTATTACTGCTCGATCTAATAAACTCCACTTCCGCCGTATAGCCGAATACTTTCGGGGAAGTACTTGTCATTCAGGGCATTTAAAACGTCTCCCGGCGGCATCTTTGAGTGCGGTGGATGGAGTGCAACATGATTCCCACCGATGTCTGCCTCACCATGCGGAACATAAAAGTAGCGAATGGAACTTTACATTTCTCCGTGCATCCAAGACATCGAATATCTTGGTAATTTGCTTGACCCGTGTTTCCGCCGTGATCGGATCTGGCTTTCCCTGAGTGCGGTGGTCCCGACTCTTTGAAGCTGCTTGCATTTGTGACCACGCGTGAATTGCTATCATTTCCTCTGTATTTTGAACACGAGTCTCCTAAATGCGATTTTGCATGAAGCGCAAAAAGCTTCTAAACATCCCTCGTTCATCATCTGCTTTCGGTGGTGTTATTCACGGGGAGGTACATTGCCGACTGTTGCGTTCTCCTCGTTATTAAAATGCGGGCATCTCCACGGTCTCATTTACACCACTATTAATATTCTCGATCGACATTCTCAATTCTTGTCATAAAACAAGGGTTAATTAAGGAAATCGATCACATAATATTCCTATATCTTGACCAACTAACAAATAAGCTTAGGTAGGACACCTTTAGCAAAGGATTTACTCGTCTCTCCCTCTCTAGTTCTATTCCCGATCTCATGGAGATCGTATCCTAAGCTACGATACCAATTGTGGCGACCCCAAAATAGGTCCATTCCACCCGACCCATTACGAGTCGCATGAATACATGAGTGCGAAACAACTACAACTTTATTATCACAACAATAAAGCTGTGAGTTTAAATACAAATATTATCTTCAGACAATATTTATACTCAAATAAATCCTCATCACATTTATTGATACATTATTTTACAATAATGGTGAGGACTACTAAACAACTCTCTCTAGAACCTTCATTCCATACCCCGAAAGAAGTACTCATTACATTCCGCCTCACGAGAAGAAAAATGGAACAAAAAGGAAAGGGTGAGCTCAACTAGCCCGATAAAGAATGTTATGACTAAGATAATATACAACAAATTATCGTTAGTCTCCAACGAGGGAAAAATCGATAGAATACAATGAACTGACAAGTTTTGGATCAATATTATGGTGAAATAATAATTCATAGAAGAGTTACGTAGAGAATGAAATCTACTATAATCTATGAATTTAACGATCCATCATCAATATTTTATCCTGTAACATCAATCGATATTCATCTCAAATCAAATATTCATCTTTACTTCTGAGGCAAAGTTATTCATCAATCAATCGTATTATTCATCTCAACACACATTCATCTTTTGCACTAAAGGCCAAAAGATATTCATCGATCGGTCGTATTCATTTAAAACACTGTTCATCTTTGCACTCTGAGGCAAAAGATATTCATCGATCGGTCGTGTTCATTTAAAAACCTTTGCTCATCTTTGCCTCTGGCCAAAAAGATATTCTTGAGAAATCATTCATCTTTGACTACTGGCCGAAGATATTCAATAATATCATCATTTAAGGCGAGGATGATGAAAATATTTTTAAAAAGCGAATCCGATTGAAACAAAATGTGAGGATTAAGGATTAAGGATTAGTACTTTGTTTTATCCATGTCAACAATACCTCAAAAAAATAATCGTAGTGGTGTAAAATTAAAGAATGATCAAAACATGGATCTGATCAAAGCTAGTATCCAAAATAGATATTTTGAACGAAAAGAAAAATTTTCATTTTTAATTGAATAGTCTGCCGTATTCGTGAATAATCTTAGTATCGTGAATAGTCTTAGTATCGTGAATAGTAACTCAGACACACCAAAAAGATAGAAATTCCACAAAAAAAACATCTTCACGCTTCATGAATAGTACTCGTGAATAATAACTTCGTGAATAGTAATTCATGAATAGTAACTCGTGAATAGTAACTCATGAATAAGTAACCCCAGAGCATGAAAAAGTTCAAATTTGATAAAAAGTACCAACCAATATTTCAGTAATAATGATAAAGAATTAATATCATTTGAGAAGAAAATAACATCCTTACCTCAAAGAATCGATTACTTGCCGGAAGGAAAAGGTGGAGTGATCTTGAATGAAACTTATCTTTGAGCAACAACTCTCAAAGTATCTAAATACTCACAAAATACACTCGATAATATAGAGAAAGAAAACTTTGTTTACGGGTGTGATTTTCAATTCTAACAGCCCTCTATTTATAGGAAAATGTTAGCCGTAAAGCAGACTTGACTGCTACGATGGCTTTACTCGCTACTATTGCCACCCACCACATTTGAAATAAAATTCAGCACATTTCTTCACCAACCACAAGTGGGGCCCACTCAATTCTAGAATTTTCCACAAAATCAATTATAAACCTAATTTAGAATCAGACACCTCTTAAAATTCACAACAAATCATTCGTGCATTTTTAACGGTTCAAAATTTGTGGACATATACTCAACTTATGTATGTATAACATACCCAAAAATTACCACAATCAACGGTCGGATTAAAATTATAACCCATGCAATATATCTCAAAACCCACGATTTGATTTTAATACCTCGATCAGATAAAATCTTGATAAAACACCTCAACATTAATTCCTTCATTAATAACCACATAAATAAATCCATCATTTATATAAAATAAATATTTCCTTATCATATGAATCAATAATTAATTATTCACAAATAATATTACGAATCACATTTATAATGACAGAATGTTTCAGGAAAAGGGGGGCTTTCGATAAGGATCTCTCCTTCTTGGCGCCGTGATTAGGTGACCAAACCTCTCCTTGAGCGAGAACTTTCTAGACATTGCCAATAATGTTATCTAATAATATTATTCAAATAATATGAATTATTGATCGATAATGGGAAAATCATGCGATGATAATTATTGAAGCAATGATAATATAAAATACCAACGTGACAATTATTGAATCGATAAAATAAACTATTGAGCGAGTAACTCTGTAATAATTATTGAGTAGTGCCTTCTTACGTAAGGATCAATAATTCAACAATCTTTGTGCAATCTGGTGTTATCTACTGTGCGACCACGCAGCGTATTCTTGTATTTTAACCAAGGGTATTCAACGGTCTTAACAGTAACAACTTCTTGCTGTTATTTATAACCACCCAAACTTTGTCGTTTTCCTCATCCAATCGCTTTCAGTTATGGGGCCCCACATTTACCGCGTCATGCTGTCTGCATCGTACGAATATTCCCAAGTCGATCTGAATATTCCACGACCAAACGAATATTCCACAAACGATACGAATATTCCACGACCAAATAGAATATTCCCCACAAAAAATGAATATTTTATAACCACTTGCTTATTTTGAAATATTTGCGTATTTAACCCTTAACTATCCACATTAATCAAATCAACCCTTACTATTTCAAAATAATAAATAAAGGAAATTCCTTTTATTTAAAAAAATTTTGGGGTCTTCTGACTATCTTTGGTATGATCCACGGTTATGGTCCCTCGGTTGAGCGTACTTTCGTTATCTCGCTCTAACAATTTGAGCCATGTTGACAACATCCGAATAGAGAAAATTTATGAGAAATGAGATCTTGGCGTATCTTGGGTTTGAACCTCTAAGAAACATCCAAGCGTAAATCGTTCCTCATTCTCCACTTTGAATGAGGTCTGAAACACGGATAACTCATGAACCGCCTCGTCTTTGGGACAAATCATTGTTACTGCTCCGGTCTAATAAACTCCACTTCCTTCGTATAGCGAATACTTTCGGGGAAGTACTTGTCATTGGCTGCTTCAAACATCTCCGGCGACATCTTTGAGTGCGGTGGATGGAGTCGCTTCCTGATTCCCACGATGTCGCCTTATTACGAAACATAAAAGTAGCGAATGGAACTTTCTGTTCCTCCGTGCATCCCAAGAAATCGAATATCTTGGTAATTTGTTTGACCCACGTCTCTCGCCTTAATCGGATCGCCTTTCCCCGAATTACGGTGGTCCCGACTCTTTGAGGCTCGCTTGGTTACATGACCACGGTAATTGCTATCATTTCTCACGTATTTTGAACACGAGTCTCTCTAAATGCGATTTTGCATGAAGCGCAAAAATCTTCTAAACATCCCCTCGTTCATCATACGCTTTCGGTGGTGTTGTTCACGGAGGTACATTGCCCGACTGTTGCACGTTCTCCTCGTTGGTAAGTCTGGGCATCTCCACGGTCTCATTTACTCCATTGTTAATATTTTCATTCGACATTCCGAAAAATCATCATAAAACAAGGGTTAATTAAGGAAATCAATATATCACATAATATCCTATATCTTAACCAACTAACAAATAAGCTTAGGTAGGACACACTAGTGAAGGATTTACTCGTCTCTCCCTCTGGTTCTATTCACGATCTCGCCGGAGATCATATCCCTAAGCTTCGATACCAATCTGTGGCCCCCAAAATAGGTCCATTCCATCAACCCATTACGAGTCGCCAAATACATGATGCAAATAACTACAACTTTATTATTACAACATATAAAGCGTGAGTTTAAATACGAATATTGCCATCTAAACAATATCCACACGCAAATAAATAAATCATCATAATTATTGATACATTATTTTACAAAAATGGTGAGGACTACTAAACAACTCTTTCTAGAACCTTCATTCCATACCCATTAGTAGTATTCGCTACATTCTCGCCTCACTGAGAAGAAAAATGGAACAAAAAGGAAAAGGTGAGCTCAACTAGCCCGATAAAGAATATTATGACTAAGATAATATATAAAAATTATCGTTAGTCTTCAACGAGGGAAAAATCTAATAGAATACAATAAATGACGGTTTTAATCAACAATGGCGAGACCCAGATTTTATCGATAAAGATTTAAATTTTGTAACTCACACCAAAATAATTTTTAATATTATGGTGTGAATTTGAGATAATATTATAGTTGTGGGTAGTATTTATAAATTTTTCAATAAAAGTATTTGTCAAAATAAGTTTTTATATTATATTCGATTGGTGTGGGAATATTCGGTTTAGCGAGGGGAATATTAAATCAATGACGCTCAATCATTGGTGGACCCCTAGCGGAATTATTGTCGGATTGAAAAAAGCGACAAAAATATTTTATTGAAATAACGGCGGAAGTTTTCTGTGTAGTTCTTGTTGAACTACTTTCGGTAGTAAAAATACGATGTCGTGTGGTTGCATAGTAGCACGGCGGTATTGATTATTGATCTTATGTGAGAAGTCACTCGGTTTGATTCCATTATTAACCGATTAATAATATGAATTATTATAGCGATAATGGCGTTTTATTTTATTACGTATTATTAGCGTAATAAAAGCGAAACATCTTTATATAAAATAGAATACTTTATTAAAGTTATTACATAAATAGAATATATTATATTTTATTATGCATAGTGTTGCATAGTGTTTTTTGCATAGTGTTTTGCATAGTATTGCATAGTGTTTGCATAGTAAAATGTTTTATATAAATAGAATATATTATATTTTATTTAAAGATTTTTCTTTAAATATGGATAGTCAGATTAAAAGTAAATCAATACGGGATAGTTCATGGATTAATTCTTATGCATTCCATTTTCTATAAATGAAGCTCGTTCCTTCATTATTTTTTCTTACGAATTCATTGAAACTCTAGAGAGAAATTATAGAGAGAAAGCTATAGAGAAAATTATAGAAAGAAGAAGAGTATTACTTTACTTCACTACTTCTATATTAGGTTTCTTTTACGGTGAGGGGTGTTATTCTTTCTTCTTGAAGAGAACTTACATTATTCCATTCATTATTATTACATTGGAATAACTTTTGTAAAAAGTGGCATACCTATACATAACTTTGTATCTCATGGCATACCTATACTTGGTGAAATCTTATGTTATTCCATTGCTTATTATTACATTGGAATAACTTTTGTATCTGTGATTTACCTATACTTGGTGACATTCTTTATTGATACATTGGAACATCACATGCATGTGTGTTTTTTACAGGACTGGTTAAAATTTTATTATTACTGTTGGAACATCATGCATGTGTTTTACAGGACTGGTTAAAATCTTTATCATTACTGTTGGAATATCTATCATGTGTGTTTTACAGGATGCAGTTCCATCTTTATTATTGTTGGAACATCACTGCCGGTGTGAATTTCACGACTGGTTAGATTATTATTATTACATTGGAATAACTTTGTCATGTCATGCAATCTGCATGCGTGGTGATTTCTTTTGTTATTCCATTCTTTATTATACCCGGTTGGTTAAAACTTTGACTTTATACTCCATGAAATTAGTAGAATATCCTTGATATTTGCGTTTCATCGATATCTTTTCATGGAAATATTCTTACGATCATTCTTGAATTTTACTCTCTGCAAACGATATCATGTTGACAATTTGGGCGTTAATAATTCATGGATTAAATAATTCTTGAACTTGTTTTATTGAATTATTATGTCATTGTCATCATCCTCATGTTATATTATGTTATCTTTGGCTTACGTGCATAGATGAACTTAGTATGATTATGACCGAGGATCATTCGGTATAATCATGACTTGATATATAAATGATGTGACAAAAGTCCTCGGTGGCTTTGTAATGCGATGATGGATAGTTTTTGGTATGATTATGACCGGGGTGATTCGGTATAGTCATGACCATTGATAATTTGATGAAAATCCTTGGTAGTAGATGCGGGGATGATTAGATGTGGTGGTTTATTTATTAAAATTTGAGTCTCGTGATAAAATTGATGAAAACCTTTTAAAACCTAAAAGATAGTAGACTTTATTCTCTACTTGACTCTTTTAATGGATTGCTTATTCATTGTATGATTAAAGCTGGTTGTCTATTGTATTTTATCGGTTTAACTTTGTTGAAGGCTAATGATAATTTATTACGCATTATCTTAGTCGTAATATTTCTTCTTTGGGCTAGTTGAGCTCACCCTTTCTTTCTTTGTTTCTCTGAGGAAATGAGAACGCCATTTGGAGACGAGTCGAGGAGCGAAGTAATGGTCGAGGAGGATAGCATTAGTAGTCCTCACTTAATACGTGAAATAGTGTGATAATAGTTGTAATGAGGACTCCTTTTGAGTTTGTATAATATCTAGTAGACAATATTTGTATTCAAACTCACGGTTTATATCGTATTGTACCTGACAGTTATATTAGTAAGTTGTATTTGAATTTATGTACCATGTAAGTGGCGACCCAAGATGGGTGCGCGTATACCTAATTTTGAGGCGTCGCGGTTGGTATCGAGCTTAGGGATATGATCCCTGGCTAAGATGTGAGAATAGTACTAGGAGGGAGGCAGGGAATTCCCCGCTAGTATGACCTACTAAGTTTATTTGGTATTTGATTGGTCGGTCGAGAGTATAGTGATAATATGTTGCATATTAATTAACCCTTGTTTTTGTGGCGGTGTTTGTATTTAGATGTTGTGAATAGGGCTCGGTTATTGGGGCGCGATAATGAGTCACTCAACCAAAAGGTAACGACCAACAACACGATAATAATCATCTGCGTGATATGACCATGAACAATGATGACCATCGTGGGAGAAATTATCATGCTAAGAATGGTAACCACTTGGTGGTAATCATGGCAAGATAATAGAAGTGGAAATTTCAAGAAGAAGGTCATTTAGCTCGATTTTGTCGTGCACCAAAGTCGAAATCAATTTGGGGGGTGGTGGCACCAAGGCGGATCTGGATAAAAAACAAAGTCGGTGGTTTTTTCATGAAGGCGTTTTCATGACTTCTTAAAAAGAAAGTGACTCGAGCGAAGTTGCGGGTTAGTTAATTATAAATTCTTGCGAAGTCTATACCTTATAAGATCTGGGTTCTACCCATTCTTTTATCTCATTTGCTTGCGTTGACATTTAAATTTGACTCAGGAGAAGTTAGACTTTAACTTATTGGTTGAAACTTCGTTGGGAGAAAAACCGTTACCTCCTTTGTTTATTAATCTTGTTGTTTCAAATAAACACTTTCACGTTACTGTCGATATTATCTCTTTGAAAATATTTGCCTTTGATGGTATTTTAGGAATCGATTGGTTAACTACTCATCATTCTTTTTCGTAAGGTTGTTAGCTTTTATATTTCATATAAACTAATTAAAGTAACCAAACCACTAAAGTTAATTATTGTCATATCAAGCCATAAGTAAAGAGCCCCGAACCTTTCGTTGTTGACTTCCTTGTGTGGAATGCTGCAAAAGCGGACTTTACGTAGGCGACATCGTGAATGAAGATGGCAAGTTTATAGGTATCATTGTGAGGTCTTTATCTAGGTTAAGGGATAGAAGTCACAGTTGGTATCAATGTGACGTCTTATCAAGTCTTGGATAAAATATGATTTTGAATGATATTTCTATCATTAATAAATTTCTTGGCGTATTCTTGAAGATTTCCTAGCCTACCTAGGCGTGAAATCGAATTTTGTATTGACCCGAGTACAAAACCCATTTCTTAAACCCTCGAATATTTCTTGACTAAAATGAGCAGTTTTCGTGGTTTATGATGAAAGTCATAATAAAAGCATTGGAATAATGAAAATCATGGGTATATGAAGTATTAGTAAGTTTTATGATGAGTTATGTTGGTTGGTATGTGAAAACATGAAAGTTTCTTAGAAATCACAAAGAGTTGAAAATCAGATTTTGGTGAAAAGCGTAACATGAAATTCAATTGACCATATCTCCTATTATATTTTGAATTTTTGAATGTGGTCAAGTCCTAGAGTTAGATCTATGAGTTACCTAACTAATCCAAGTGGAATTACTGGAAAAGGTGTTGTAGATTTTTGTGTGGACTGATTTTTAGCAAAGGAGGCCAAAGCTGTAAATTTGAAAAATACTCTTGCCAGAAACTTTAAGGGACTGTTTCGGCCACTTAAATTATGAGAAAAATTCTGGCCTTTTGGGACATGAAAGTATATGGTATAAAGTACCTCCTGTCCAAAAATGAGCTCATTCGACTTAAAATGAGCAAGTTATGACTATTTCAATATTTAGGTTTTTAAATGAAAACGCTATATATAGGAGTTCTATAACTCAGATGACCATGAAATTTAAACTGGAAGCTCACGTTAACATGTGTAAGGTCCTGCCAAGATTTGGGAATTTTGGAGTTAAACTTGAGGTAGCTAATTTCTTAAGGAATTAATTAGAAATTGATTTTTGAAAAATAGTAAATGAATTTTAAAAATTCGAGAAAAATATATTTTCATTATGGGACTATATTATGCTAAATCCCAGAAAAGAAATATTTTTGGGACTGATTTGGTATTTTTCATGAAAATAGTTTAATTCTGAACATATGAGTTAAATATGTTATGTGAAGTAACAAAGTTGAAAATAGGATTTTATGGCTAGAGAATCTATATAGAGTATATGCATATTTTTGATGAGGATTTGATAATTGGTGATGATATTTTATGAGTATGGCATTTTGAATGATTAAATGCATTATATAGTAAAAGCGTAAACAATTGAGATAAATTGTTTATAAATTTAAGAAGTGATTAAAATATTGTTATAATATTAATGATATTAGATTTATGAGATTATTAAGTGATTGATAACATGGGGATATTCTTGAATCTGGATAAATTATATTATAAATGTTTAATATTTATCCTTTATCTCATTTGATTGATTCTTTATATCATTATCCTCGTGTTTATATTATGTTGAAAGTAAATACATGGTTTGTGGTGCGTAGATGGACTTGGTATGATTATGACCGAGGATTGTTTCGGTATAATCATAGCATAGTAAATGAAATACAATTATCTTTGGTAGTAGTCATGGATAATTTGTGTGTGATCTTAATTATCTTTTGTAGTAGTGCGTGGATAGTGCGTGATCTTAATGAATGGATTATCTTTGGTAGTAGTGCATGGATAATTTGTGGTGTAATCTTAATGAATACACAATTATCTTTTGGTAGTAGTGCATGGATAATTTGTGGTCGTGATCTTAATGAATACTACAATTATCTTTGGTAGTAGTGCATGGATAATTTGTGGTCGTGATCTTAATGAATACACGATTATCTTTGGTAGTAGTGCATGGATAATTTCTTTGGTAGTAGTGCATGGATAATTTGTGGTCGTAATCTTAATGATTATGTAGTGGTGCGATAATTATCTTTTTGTGGTGCATGGATCTTAATGAATATTATCTTTTTGGTAGTAGTGCATGTGGTCGTAATCTTAATGAATACGATTATCTTTGGTAGTAGTGCTTGGATAATTTGTGGTCGTGATGATCTTAATGAATACATACGATTATCTTTGGTAGTAGTCATGGATAATTTGTGGTCGTAATCTTAATGAATATCCTTGGCTTTTGTAGTGCGGGGATGATTCGATGATATGGATTAATTATTGGTGAGTCTCGTGATGAAATATTAATTCATGGATGTGGTAAAAGTCGTCTTTGGTAGTAGTGCATTGATAGACTTGGTATGATTATGACCACGGATTATTCGGTATAATCATGGTAGTAATTGAAAAAAACACGAATATCCTTGGCGATTGGTGCATGGATAATTCGTGGTTGTGATCTATTATTAAGCTGCGTCTCGGCATTATTGGTTTTCTGGTTGTATATCTTTGGCTTGTAGTGCAAAGATGAATTGTTAATGAATATCTTTGGCGGATTTCAAAGATGAATTTAATATTTTTAAGCGATAAAGGTATTCGATAAAGGTATCCTCATCTCTTTATCATATCAGTGCGTACCACTAATTCGGTGAAATTCCATAAGGAGGGGAGATTGTGAGACCCAGTTTTATCGATAAAGATTTAAATTTTGTCGAAATAATTTTTAATATTATGGTGTGAATTTGAGATAATATTATAGTTGTGGGTAGTATTTATAAATTTTGCAAAGTATCACAGTGGTTATATTATATTCGATTGGTGGGGAATATTAGGTTTAGCGAGGGAATATTAAATCAAACTTGGCTCAATCATTGGTGGACCCAATGAAATTATTGTCGGATTGAAAGCGACAAAAATATTTTATTGAAATAACGGCGGAAGTTTTTCTGGTAGTTCTTGTTGAACTACTCGGTAGTAAAAAATACGATGTCGTGTGGTTGCGTAGTAGCTTTGCGGTATTGATTATTGATGCTTATGTGAGAAGTCACTCGGTTTGATTCCATTATTGTCGATTAATAATATGAATTATTATAGCGATAATGACGTTTTATTTTATTCGTATTATTAGCGTAATAAAAGCGAAACATCTTTATATAAAATAGAATACTTTATTAAAGTTATTACATAAATAGAATATATTATATTTTATTATGCATAGTGTTGCATAGTGTTTTGCGTAGTGTTTTGCATAGTATTGTAGTGTTTGCATAGTAAAATGTTTTTATATAAATAGAATATATTATATTTTATTTAAAAGATTTTTCTTTAAATATGGATAGTCAGATTAAAGTAAATCAATACGGACCGTTCATGGATTAATTCTTATGCATTCCATTTTCCTATAAATAGAAGCTCGTTTCCTTCATTATTTTCTTACGAATTCATTGAAACTACAGAGAGAAATTATAGAGAGAAGCTATAGAGAAAATTATAGAAAGAAGAAGAGTATTACGCTACTTCACTTACTACTTATATTAGGTTCTTTTTTACGGTGAGGGTGTTATTCTTTCTTCTTGAAGAGAACTTACATTATTCCATTCATTATTATTACATTGGAATAACTTTTGTAAAAGTGGCGTACCTACCTATACATAACTTTTGTATCATGGCGTACCTATACTTGGTGAAATCCTTATGTTATTCCATTCTTATTATTACATTGGAATAACTTTTGTATCATGATTTACCTATACTTGGTGACATTCTTCTATTATTACATTGGAACATCACATGCGTCATGTGTTTTTTACAGGACTGGTTAAAATTTTTATTATACATTGGAACATCACATGCATGTGTTTTACAGGACTGGTTAAAATCTTTATCATTACATTGGAATATCTATCGTGTGTTTTACAGGATCTGGTTCCATCTTTATTATTACATTGGAACATCACATGCCGGTGTGAATTTCACGACTGGTTAGATTATTATTATTACATTGGAATAACTTTGTACATCACAATCTGCATGCGTGGTGATTTCTTTTGTTATTCCATTCTTTATTATACCCGGTTGGTTAAAACTTTGACTTCTATACTCCATGAAATTAGTAGAATATCCTTGATATTTGCGTTTCATCGATATCTTTTCATGGAAATATTCTTACGATCATTCTTGAATTTTTACTCTGAAAGCGATATCATGTTGACAATTTGGGCGTTAATAATTCATGGATTAAATAATTCTTGAACTTGTTTTATTGAATTATTATGTCATTGTCATCATCCTCATGTTATATTATGTTATCTTTGGCTTACGTGCGTAGATGAACTTAGTATGATTATGACCGAGGGATCATTCGGTATAATCATGACTTGATATAAATGATGTGACAAAAAGTCCTCGGTGGCACATAATGCGGTGATGGATAGTTTTTGGTATGATTATGACCGGGGTGATTCGGTATAGTCGTGACCATTGATAATTTGATGAAAATCCTTGGCCCAGTAGATGCGGGGATGATTAGATGTGGTGGTTTATTTATTGTGAGTCTCGGTGATAAAATTGATGAAAACCTTTTAAAACCTAAAAGATAGTAGACTTTATTCTCTACTTGACTCTTTTAATGGATTGCTTATTAAAGCTTGCAGATTAAAGCTGGTTGTCTATTGTATTTTATCGGTTTAACAACTTTGTTGAAGGCTAATGATAATTTATTACGCATTATCTTAGTCATAATATTTCTTCTTGGGCTAGTTGAGCTCACCCTTTCTTTCTTTATTCTCTTGAGGAAATGAGAACATATTTGAGACAGAGTCGAGGAGCGGAGTAATGGTCGAGGAGGATAGCATTAGTAGTCCTCACTATTACAGTGAAATAGTGTGATAATAGTTGTAATGAGGACTCCTTTTGAGTTTGTATAATATCTAGTAGACAATATTTGTATTCAAACTCACGATTTTATATTGTACACGTGATTATTATTAATAAGTTGTACAGTTATGAAAAAGTTCCAAATTTGATAAAAAGTTCCAACCAATATTTGATAATATTTGAAGAAATAATAATTTATAAAATAACACCATCGAAAGTAAGTGGCGAAACAGGATATAGGCTAGATGAACTTGGCGTATAGCAATACTCAAAGTATACTCAAAATACTCACAAGAATAAACTCGATAATATAGAGAGAGAAAACTTGAGTTTACGGTGTGATTTTCAATTCTAACCTAAGCACCTATTTATAGGAAAATGCTTAGAAACAAAGTAAAAAATTTAATAAATTATTATATTTATAAAAATTTGTCTCGCCAACCTTTGAGAATCTGAAATCAACAACCTAACACATGTAAAATGAGGCTCATACATCTAAAAAACATTTTGTTAATTAAAACAATTAAAACTTCCAAAAATCAATTATTTTGAACTTTGGAACTTCAATAATTCATAATAAATAGCTCTTTTATCAGAAAAATTGAAACTTACGATTTTCCATAGGAAATTCCATTATCTACAACTTTGCGGAAGGAAGTTTTTTAAATTCCAAAATGTAAATTAAGAAATCCACAAAGCAGGCAATTTTACAATTTATAATCAAATTTTCTATCGATAATTGTGTCCACCAACACACACAAAATATGTATTAAACATTTAATGCCACAAAAATACTCTTCCTTCTCATATACTCATATATCCCACATTCATTATAAAAATATCACCAGATTAATATATTATTAAAATAATATATTTAAATGAATTATTTTATCGAGAAAAAGATAAAATATTAATTTTCAACAATTGTCACATTAAAAATTTTCTCCATCTATATCCACATAAAATCAATATTTTCCTCATCATATATATCAATAATTAATTATTCACAAATAATATTCTGAGAATCACAAGATTGGAAACCGGTAGTTCTCAGAAAGAGGGCTTTCGATAAGGATCTCTCTTCTTGGCGTGCCTTGATTAGGTGACCAAACCTCTCTTAGAGCGAACTTTCTAGACATTGCCAATAATGTTTTCTAATAATATTATTAGGATAATATGAATTATTGCTCCGATAATGGAAAATTTGTATAATGACAATTTATTGAAACAACGGTAATATAAAATATCAATGCAAGTAATTATTGAATCGATAAAATAAAATCTTGAGCAGTAATTCTGTAACAATTATTGAGTAGTGCCTTCTTACGTAAGAATCAATCATTGGTGCAATACTGGTGTCTTCATCGCTCAACAACGCGTATTAGTGTGTTTTAACCATAGGGTATTCCAACGGTGATACTTGATAATAACTACGTAGTTATTTATAAACAACTTATATTTGTCGTTTTCTTCATCCAATCGCTTTTAGTTATGGGGCCCCACAAAAGGCTGCAAGCGTCGTAAATGCGAATATTCACCTAAGCGATCTGAATATTCCACGACCAAACGAATATTCCCCGACGATAATGAATATTTTATAACCACTTGCTTATTCAAAATATTTGTATATTTTACCCATAACTATCCACATTAATCAAATCAACCCTTACTATTTCAAAATAATAAATAGAGGAAAATAAATTTTATTTATTAATAATTTGGGGTCTTACATGTGCCGTCATACGAATATTCTCTGTTAAAACGAATATTCCCCGACCAATCGAATATTATATAACAACTTGCTTACTTTGCAAAATTTATAATTATTACCCATAACTTTAATATTATAACAAATCAACACAATAATTATTCAAAATGATATTTATAGAAAAATTCATCTTTATTCATCTTTATGACCTCGTTCTGGTTCCTTGCTTTCTATGAGGTTACAACAAATGCTCTTCCTTGAACTACTGGTTTTGACTTTTCTGGAATGGCCTTTGGTGCCTTCATCCTAGCTGGGCTTGCCTTCCCTGAACGACAAAATCGAGCTAGGTGACCTTCTCTTCCATAATTATAACTCGTTTTGAACTGTTGCACACAGTTTGGACTGATATGTCCCTCCCCTCCGCATTTGAAGCATATGATAAGTGGTCATTCTCCTTCCTTAACAACGGGTGTTCATGCTGAAGTCTTTCCATCATTGTTGAATCTCCTCTTCTTGAAATATCCATTCTTATTGTCTTGGCCATGATTACCACCGAAGTGGTTACCATTTCTGGCATGTTGATTCCCTCCACGTTTGTTGTCACCGCTTCGATGATTGCTACCACTGGTATTATCATTTTGTCGGCTGCTCTCTCTTAGTTGGGTTGACTCATTATCGCATTCCAATAACTGAGCCCTATTCACAACATCTGAATACAAGCAAAGTTTGTGAGAGATAAGGTATTGACGTATCTCGGGTTTCAAAGCTCTAAAAAACATTCGCGTCATTCTCTCCTCATTATCAACTAAGTGGGACGCAAACCGAGACAACTCAGAAAACTTGGCTTCGTATTGCGACACGGTCATGTTGTTATGCTCCAGTTTAATGAACTCTACCTCTTTCATGTGACGAATACTTTCGAGAAAGTACTTGTCGTTGAAGATTCTTGGAACTTCTCCCAAGACATCTTGGTCTGGCGGCGGAGTTGAGTACGCTTCTACGAGATACCCACCGAAGAATCGCCTCTGCTTTCGCAACATGAAGGTGGCAAAGGGAACCTTTTGCTCCTCGGAGCATCCCAAGACATCAAATATCTTGTTGATCTGTTTTATCCACGTCTCCGCCTTAAGTGGTTTTGGCTCTCCAAAAAACTCCGATGGTCCCAGCTCCTTGAACTGCTTAGTGGTGACCGTCCGAGAGTTGCCAATGTTTCCACCTGCATTTTGGACAGGAGCTGCCCTCGTCTGATGTTGCATGAATTTTATAAAGCCTCTAAACATCCCATCGTTCATCATTTGATCGTTGTTGTTTTCCTGAGGATTATTGTCTTCATGTTGCACATTATCCAGAATATTAATATGTGGTGACTCAACGGTCTCCTGTGCTCCATTGCTATTCTCAATATTCTCGGATGTCATTTTCAAATACTGCCACAAAACAAGGGTTAATTGACATACCACATATTATTCCTATACTCTGACCGACCAATTAAATACCGATTAAACTTAGGTAGGTCATACTAGCGAAGGAATTTCCCGTCTCTCCCCTCCTAGTTTTTGTCTCACATCTCATCCAGAGATCATATTCCTAAGCTTTGATACCAACTGTGACGTCCCCAAAATAGGTATACATCACCCATCTTGAGTTGCCAAATACATGGTACAAAATTCAAATACAACTTAATAATACTGTTTGTCATGTAAAATACGAATAAAACATAAAGCGAGAGTTTTAATACGAATATTGTCTTCAGAGCGATTATTCAAACTCAAAATGGAGTCCTCAATACATTTATTATCACACTATTTCATAGAATAATGAGGACTACTAATGTAAACATATCTGGATGTCACTCCAGTTTCGATTAGTCTGGCTACGTTCTCATTTCCTGAAGAGAACAATTAAAGCAAAAGGTGAGCTCAACTAGCCCAAAGAAGAAATATTATGACTAATATAATCTGAATAAGTTATCATTAGCCTTCAACAATGTTAAAGCGATAAAATATAATAGGCAAACAAGTTTAATCTGCGGTGAAACAAGCGATCCATTAGAAGAGTCAAGTAGAACATAAAATCTACTATCTTCTATGATTTAAAAGGTTTTCATCAACTTTATCATTCGAGACTCGACAATAAATAATCCACATCATCAAATCACCCTTGCACTACGACCAAGGATATTCTTTAGTATCATGACCACAAATTATCCATGCACTACGGGACAAGAATATTCGTGTATTCATCAATGGTCATGATCATGCCAACAACTCGTCCATCAATGCACTCACAGCCAATGATGAGGACTTTTATCACATCATTTGTAACATTACGGTCATGATTATACCGAATAATCCCTGGTCATAATCATACCAAGTCCATCTATGCACTACAGGCCACAGATGACTTTCAACATAATATAAGCATCATGATGATGACAATGATATAAGAATTCAATAAAACAAGTTCAAGGATAAATTTTAAAGATTTATAATTTAATTTATCCAAAATCAATAACGTCCAAATCGACAATATGATCTTTGCTTTGTGAAGTAAAATTCAAGAATAATATTGTACCAAAATGATTTGACCGAAAAGCGAATCAATTTTTATCATGAATAGTAACCCGGTATGAAAAAGTTAAAACTTATCAAGAATGCCCAGAATAATATTTTCATGAAAAGATACTGGATGAAGCGCAAATATCAAGGATATTCTACTAATTTCATGGAGTATAGAAGCAAAACTTAAACCAAATGAGTATAGAATTGAAATCAAAGCGAAATAATATTACTTACATACTACAGAGTATGGAAGAAAATATTATTTCAAGCGAATATTGAACAAAATAATATTTCTTACGAATATTAAGCGAAAATAATATTTCTTACGAATATTAAGCGAAAATAATATTCATTGCGAATATTAAACGAAATAATATTCAAACGAATACGAAAAATAATATCTCTTCATAATATGAAATAAATAATACTTGAAATGAAGAGTATTTCGACTGGTAGGGCGGGTATATTCTTGAAGAATACTTATACTGTTTTCTACGCTCAAAGCTTCTTAAAACTCTAAAGAAATACGCTCAAGATTATACAAGAAGAATTCTCTGATTCTGGTGTGATTTTCAATTCTAACTAAGCATCTTATTTATAGGAGAATGGAAAGGATACTATGCAATAAAATATTCTAATAAAATGAAAACTTTTAAATAAAATATAATATATATATATATATATTAATTATATAACATATGTTAAATTAGTCACGAGTTATCACCCCCGTGAACTATCCCCGCCACTTTTCAAACTTTTACATTTATATATTATATATATATATATATATATATATATATATATATATATATATGTAACATACACACACCCACACTAATATTATATATATAAACATATATAATAATAGTAATCCGTTCCATATATCATTCCTCCGTGAATAAGATTCATTTTCCTCCCCCCCCACCTCATTTTTCATCCAGTTGGCCCCATATATGGCCCCCACATGTGGCCCCACCTTTATTATATTAAATAATTTTCTACCGATTATTTTGAAAAATGGGTAAATGGGGGTCCAAATAATACGCCAATATTTACAACAAAAATTTCATAAAAAATCCTTCAATATTTTTAACAACATTTATCATTATTATTATAATTTCGCAATATTTAACAACTGTGTCGTTCTAGGAAGAGAAGCTTTCAATAAGGATTGCTCCTATGGTAGCTTGATTAGGTGACCAAACCTCTCCGACATGTAACTTCTAGACATCGTCAATATTGTAAATAATAATATTAATAACTTTGTCGTCTCAATTATTAATTTAATAATATAAAATATTACCGTGACAATAATTGAATCAATAATATAAGAGATATGATGCAGCAATTACTGTAGCAATAATTGAGTATAACTGAGTAACTTCTCACGTAAGCATAAATAATCAATACCGTGTGCTACTATGCAACCGCGCGTATTACTATACTTTTAACACCGGTTATTTCAACAGTTAACGGTAAAAATTCCGTCGTTATTTTCATAAAAATATATTTCAAGTTTTCTCATTTAATGATAATTGATTAATAGGTCCATTAATGATTGTGTAAATGCATGCGAATATTCCCTGTTAAAATGAATATTCCCCGACCAATCAAATATTATATAACAACTTGCTTACTTTGCAAAATTTATAATTATTACCCACAACTTTAATATTATAAAAAATCAACACAATAATTATTCAAAATGATATTTATAGAAAAATTCATCTTTATTCATAAAAATTGGGGTCTTACATCTAATGTAATAGAATACATTTTAATAACTATATAATCATCAGTTTCCAAAAATAAAAAACTTAATAACCAAAACTCAATTAGTAAGTTACCAACACAACATAATCAACCTCTATAATGTCAAAAATGTAACATAGTGACCAAAATGTTATATACTAGTATTTGACACTCCAATCGGAATGAAAACAATCATTTTTACAACTATAATTTGAACAGTAATGACACTACTCAGAAACCAAATTAAACATCACAATACACCAAAACATCACCATAAACAAAAACAAAAAAAACAAGTAACCAAAAACAACTAAAAATTCCATATTCTTAAAAAAATTAAAAATAACAAACCTTCAAATGTTTTTGAAGGGGAACATACTCCAACTCTAATGTAATAAAATACATTTTAACAACTATATACTCGTTAGTTTCCAAACATATAAATGTTGGTAACCAAAACTCAATCAAAGAGTTACCAATGCAAAATAATCAACCTGTATAATGACAATAATGTAATCTAGTGACCAAAACATAATATACTAGTATCTGAAAACTCCAATCGGAATTAAAACAATAATTTTATCAACAACAACTTGAACAGTAATGACACTACTAATAAATCAAATTAAACAACACCATACACTAAAACATCACCATACACAAAAACAAAAACACAAGTAACCAAAAACAACTAAAAAGTCTATATTCTTAAAAAAAATTAAAAATAACAAACCTTCAGATGTTTTTGTCGGGGAACAATTTTCCGGTTATGAGCCTCAACTTCATCTTCTTTCCCAACTTTTTTTGGAGAACCTTCAAAATTAGAATCAATATATACCAATGATTTAGCCTTCTTATCCATATGTCTCCCCAATTTCTTATCTTCAACATCTGATTTCACCACTAACTTCTTTCCTTGTTTTGGAGACTTTTACAAACTATCCTTCACCTTTACATATGTCTTCAAATCCTTCACATAATAATCATCTCTAACTCGTTTCCTCTTCCTATCACTCTTCTTATCCCCCATTCCCTCAATGCTCTTCCTCGTAGACACCATCACGAACAAAAAACAGATGAAATCGAAAAATGTTGTACCAATAAATGAGAACAAACCGAACAACTTATGAATAATCACGAACTGAAGCAGAAGACGACAACGACGAACTAAAAACCAAACGCCGACGACGAATATCAACAGGAAAGAACGACCGACTCAACTCAAAGAAGAAAATAGGTTTTCTTAGAAAGTTTCCAAAACACAGAATAAAGGTTTCCAAAAGAAAAGAGACAGCAAAAGGATAAATACCGAATTTAAATTGAAACACGATACCACAAAAAGCGTGTGAACAGTTTATTTTTTAAAAAAAAACTGAATTGCCATGTCATCAGCACATTAAATCACACCACAAAATTAAAGGAAGAATAAATATGTACTAATAATGAAAATAAAAATTCAAGTGTATTAATTGTGTAAATATTTAATGAACGCACTATTGTTGTAATTATTTTTTAAAATATAATATAAAATGTAATTGTTCCTAAATTTAAAGTTATGGTTAATAGGCTCAAGTTTTATATGATAAATACTTGCCTTCTTTTTCAATGCCACAGGCCCAGAAGAACTTGTTCCATTTGAGTAATCTGCATAGATCTGCATAGGCTCAAAAAAAAAAATCGGTACAAAGTAAGGTAAAAATTGGTACCGTACCGATTTCAGACTGGCTAACCTGTTCAATCCGGTTCGGGCCGATTAATTACCGATGAACACCCCTACCTTTAGATGCCAACCCATAGGGAATTGTTAAATCCACAATAAAAATTGTTATTTCTATAACAAAAGTGTCGTTATAGATCCTATAGCGGACGGTTTTTCACCGTCGTTATACATCATCACAAACACACTTTTGTTGTAAATAATAAAAATATAATAATTTAATAATTACCCACCCATATATATATATATATATATATATATATATATATATATATATATATATATAGTTATTGTGACATAAGCAAAACTTCATCTAAACGACGAAGCCTGAGGGAAACCTTAATTTTCTAATCTCCAATTATCTTCTTGTTTAAACGATGCCATACCAATTCCCAAATATTAATTGTGGCAAGGACTATATACTAATAAATTATTTCCTATGGTGATATATAGGACAGTTGCTTAATTAGAGAGCAGCTCTAACAATTATTACCACAATAAACTTACTTGTGGTGTGAGCCTAGCCTTAATATTTCCCAAATAATTACTGCTACATTTAAGAGGTCCAATATTAATTACAAAGAAGTATAGTAAATAGTTTCACCAAATGGAGTCCAAATTGAATGGTTGCTCCTGATCATGCTGTTGTTGTTGCTGCACAGAATTATCCAACGCCTTAGAAATAGAAGAAGAAGCTGAAGTAAAATCAGCTCCGTAGGGCAACATTCCTTGTGGCATAAACGACGCATAATCAAAACCATTACTCGTGAGTTGTAATACCTTGAGAAGCAAAGAATTCATCGAAAGATTTGTACTTGGCAAGCAAGATGGCCATGAGTTTATGCTCATATTAAGATTGTTGTCAGTGGTGTAATTTTGTAGGCTGATTCCACTTGATGAATTAGCGACGTTACTCAGATTTTGTAGCGAGATGTTGCTTATTCCGCTTGATGAATTAGCGACGGCGTTATTCGGATTTTGTAGGGAGATGTTGCTTATCTTGTTTGATGAATTAGCGACGCTATTCATATTTTGTAGCTGATCAAAATCCCCGAATTCGCTTATCATTGTGTTGGTATCGCAAGGTGATAAGTCTAGAGATTGTTGTGACGATGTTGTTTGTTGTGGTTTCTTCACTGTTGCGCTCTTCTGAAAAATCCTACACACAACCCATTCATCCTGAAAGAGAAGGAAAAAAAAAAATCCAAATAGAATTAAAAGGAAATGAAACTCGAAATTATTGTATGCAAGCAAGCAAGTAATATATTCTATTTTTTTCCTTTCTTAATTGTCAAGAGGAGAGAGAAAAATTGGATAATAATACGTGAAACCTTAGAGTGATCCTAAAATGACACAATTACATGTCCAAAGAAAAATAAACAGATTTAACAATTCTATTAGTTTCAATTTTACCCTTAATTAACAAGGAGGCATTAACACACTACGTTATGTACAATACAGTGTACTGTATTGGGATCAATTGACCAATACAGTGTCGATACGTAGACCAGGAGGTGATATAAACGCACTGTATTGATCAATTGACCGACTTACCAGTGGATCCGTCTATAACAATTGCATGATAATGATAGTACGATAACAAACTAGATGGGATCGTGTCATTTTATTTTACTATCAATCAAACAGAAGACTATTTTTGGGTAGCAAAAATTTTAATAAACGAGTCTATTTTTTTGGAATTTCTTTATGTTTCTTTCTTTCTAATTTTGTTTTGTTTTCCCTCCTTCCCCTTTAAGAATTCAAGAACCATGCAAGTGGAGCCTAATTTGGCAATTAAGTGATTTCTAACATTAACGCTCTGTTTCTGAGTTTTAAAATGGACGGAAAAGAAAAGAAATGGACGGAAAAGTTAAGTTTTATTTCCAATTCTTATGTTTCAAAGTTTTTTAATTAACGTAAAAGAAAAGAAATGGATAGAAAACTTGGTCACTTTTCTTGTCAAAGTTTTCCGCTCAAAATTGGCCTGATTTGGACGGAAAAGAAATTGGAATAAGTAATATTTTTATAATTCTCATATTATCCTCAACTTTTAATATAATAAATTTTAAATCACAACTCATGTCTTCAATTTTAAATTTTCTATTCTTTTCTATTAAAAGCTTAGAAGCAATCTGAAAAGGAAAATTTGAGTTTTTATTCTTTTTTCTTTTCTTTTTACATTACAATTTAAGTTTTCTTTTCTTTTCTTTTCTATTGTTTTTCCTCTTTTGCTTTTTACCTTTGTAGGTTTGAAAGCTTGCTTGTTTTGAAGCCTGTATTCATGCATAACCCAGTTGGTCTTTTCACCCTTTGGAGCTCTACCCAGGTAAAAAACTAGGGTTTTCTTCATCCCAACCAACAGTACTCCCCCGCGAAAAATCTTCTTGTCCTTCCCTGTTGTTTTCCAGTAGCCTGCTTCCGTAGCCCGGTTGGTTCGCATACCAGTTGGGTATTTTCTATCCCTTAAGCTGAAGAAATACCATTCTTTTTCTCCCATAGAAGCTTTGGCTACAAAATTAAAGAAATTAAAAATAAATAAATTAAATCATTCAAATCCTATTAACTAACTATATTAATTCCTAGTATTGGAATTAACATAAATTTGTACGTACAACCATATTCCTATTCGACTTGCTCACTTTTTTTTCATTTTTTATACATATATTATATTCAGCGCATGGCGTTTTAAAAATTCTGATGATGGGGTCAAAATTATTAGTAAGTTAAAAAAAAAATTTGATGAGGGTAAAAGGCGGTGACCAGTCATTTTTTAATCTTTATACTTTCGGGTTAAATAAACGATCCAAATATCCAATTTAATAATACTATAAAAAAGGAGAAATCACAATTGATTTACGAAAACAAAGCGAGGTTTGGCTTTTACCCCATGTCTCTCTATTTTGTGGTGAAGTCTTTGAGCAGATATTGATGTATGAGATTTGGAATTTGAGGTTTGGTAGCTTGAGGTATCTCTAATTAAAAAAATTGAGTGGGGTCAAAAATTGAGGGGGGTAATTTTTTTTTTAAGTACTTTCAAAAATTGAGTGGGGTCAATTGACCCCACATTTTTATCCTAGCTTCGCCCCTGCATATATTTGAACTACTGCGCCAACTGTTGGGGTTGTACTTTCATTAATTTGCATGCATATAATTTATAAAACAATATACAAAACAAAATAATAAGGCTAGCTACAACATGGAGAAGGAAGAAGATTGATATATACTACAAGATTTAGGTAGGTACCTGGGAGATCCCAAGGTTCAGATTTATTAAGATCAACATCGGTTATAGCTCTTGATGCAAAATTAAAATCGGAAAGCTTGTGACCTAGATAATATGTGATGAGTTCTTCATCAGTTGGATGAAACCGGAACCCTGGAGGAAGATTATCTTCATTCATCTTAATTTGATTCTCCTCCTCCCTCCCTCCCTCCCTCCTTCCCTCGGGTTTAATTCGATCCTTTCTGGAGGTACAAAAGGGAATGTTGATGGTGGTTTTAATTTGTAAACCTCAACCTTGAAGAAGAAGCATCCACACTTCAAACTAGCTAGCTACTCTTTGTTTTATGCTGATAATTAATTGCAGCTAACACTTTGACAAAGATGGTTGGTTGATCAAGAGACTTAGATTTTATAATGTTTGATCATGTTGTTAACTAATAACTACCAAGCAGATCCTTCATCAAAATAAGAGTCGCATTTGACTTTTTGACTTTCACTCAATTATATTAAAATTTATTTAAAAGAAAATAAAATAAAAGTCAAATAAAAATTTCATTTTATGATACAAGTAGTAGTAACTAAGCCGTAATTTTTTTATTTTTTTGTCACAGGAGGAGGAGGGAGGATCCAGTCAGTCTTATTTAGAATTTTAGTTGATTGTAGATATTGTTTGTTCTATGGCTTGTCCAACCACCTTCACCCATTTCTACCCACCCAAACAATTGGCTAACTTTATTCTTGGCTTACCTCATTAATTATGCTCCTTTTTAAACTATCACTATCAATATTCAGTTGACACTTTTTAAGATTAAAATAGTCTTCAGATATTTAAGTTACAAATAAGTATACTTTAAAATCACAATTTTAGAAATATTTAGTTTTAAAATATATTTTTTAAGACTTAAATAATACTAGTTTTTAATCTACCTTGAATTAACATAAATAATAATGACATATTAAGAATTGTATAGTATATTATTTTATCGTATGTGATTAAAATATATATCTTTAAAGATAAAATAATGGTAGTACCTCTAAATTATTATATTCAATTAGTATAAAAATAAGTAGAAAATACGGCATAAATTTATAAATTTATGCTGATGATAATAATCTTCTTCTTCTTCTTATAGAGAAATAGGTTATCAATCTTCTTAAAATACATGATCACCATGGTATTCAACATTTTGATTTGATAAACAATTAGAATCCAAGCCAGGATATATATTCCATGGTTGCTGCTGCTCATGATTTATTTATTTAATTAATTTAATATGGACAAAATATTACTAGCTGGCTAGCAGTGGTTAAAATGATCACCTACCCACACGATTGCATCTATTTTTTTTAACCATATATTTCAACTATTTTCCCTCTTCATCTCCTTTATTTCTCCTTGAAGCTTCTAAATTTTCAATCCTACCAAAGAATTTTGATGTACTTCATTTCATGCATGATAAATGTTTTCAGAAGCTTCTAAATTTTCTTCCTACCAAAGAATCACTCCGTTGGAGAGCCGGACTATATATATATATATATGATCTGTCATCTAATTTGCAAGGTTAAAAGCTCTGGAAGGTATTTTGCACTACTTCCGGAAGTAATAATACCAGAACCTAGTGCAAATAACTTTTAGGACTAACAGTTCGCCGAAGTTTTATTTTTTGATCAAATCATCCAAAAAAAATAAAATATATTAAAATTGTAATTTATTACAAAAAATGAAAGGATTACAAAAAACAAACTTAAATAGTAATTCTTTTAAATAAAATAATAAATAATCAGGAAAAATGGTTAATCGGCATAACAACACTAGTAGACACTAACTATGGATTATTCTCTTTATATAATAATTAAAATAAATAATAATTGAATATGTACAATTGCATCAGGAGTGTGACCAAAATAATGAGCTAAAGAATGATGATATCAAAAACTGCGGCCCAATTTAGGTTATTTTCATTTTTGCCTTGGGCTGGTTGGGCTCTGTGGCGGCCCTCATAAGTTACCTGGCCGAATTTTCTTGATTTTTCTTATGCCTGGTACAAAACCTACGAATGCAATAGAGGTTAGCAGGTTGATGCAACATATGCTAAAAACTAGAGCTGAGCAAAAAATTAAATTGAAATTAAAACCCCACAAACCGCATCAATTAAAATCGCATCAACAGTTCTGACATATGTGACAATTTTAGATGGGTTGAAAAACCAAATTTACGGTTTCAGTTTAGTTACTAGCTAAAACCGCACGCATAAAATCAAAATCAAACCACACAATGAAAATTAATTAATTATACAATATTATTACAAGAGAGATGTTTCCTTTAGCCTTGTGTAATGAACCGAAAATTAAGTTACTAATTTTAAATTTGGATGGTATCAATCTACATGATCATCGTCACCATACAAACCTCATATAATTATCCCTTAATTTTAGAAAATTATTGGACTACACGGTGCTTGAGCATATATATGTATATATATTTCATAAATTATTGAACTTACCCAACATACCTATAAAAGCCGCGTGATATTTCTCTCTCCTCGCTCAAACATAACACGTGATATACTCTGGGCTCTTATTTCTCTCATCTGAAAAGGAACGCGAACCGGAGACATTCGATTTTCTTCATCCGGAAAATCGAGCAAAGAGAAGCGAGTAATAGCAAAGAGGAAGCCCAATTCGGTCGACTTTCTTCCCTCATCCGATTCTCTCTCATGTGCTTCCAAAACAAGCCCTAATCCTGTTATGTCTCCAATTTTTAAGTTTTTGTGTAGAATCAATTTTTTATGGGTATTCCAAAACAAGCCCTAATCATGTGTGTTCTCTCTCATTTTCAGACAAACCAAACCCCTTTCCCTCATCCGATTCGGACGAAAGGAACGAAGCTGTGTTCGATTTCTTTCCCTGCCACTGACCCGAATCAGTTCAAGCAACCCTAGATAAGCTTTTAAGGTGCGATTTCTTGTGGGTTTTCATTCTAATTTCTACGTAATTCGAGTTTTAGTCATAATTTGTTGTATATTTACATAAAGAAATTTATTTGTTGATTAGAGTTTTGGACTAAGTTTTTTAGCTGGTGGTTTCTTCAAATGAGGGTATTTGAAGCTATGGGTTTTAGTCCGAAGCTTAATAATCTGTAAGGAAGTTTGTGTATTTTGACTTTCCTATTATTTTAAAATTGATTTTGGTATTTGTTTAAATTTGACTTTAATATTTGTTTACATGTAGAATTGGAGTATCATCTATGATGATGCTACTCAGGCTCCAAGTGTAGATAATGATGATGCTACTGAGATTGATATGTGAATCATTAAATCTAAATTCTGAGGTAATTCTGCATACTTATTCTGAGCTAGTGAATTGTGATTTTCCTTCTGTTTTATAAATAGTTGGAGAAAACATTGTGTTTCTCAAGTTATAGGTTTATTTAGTATTGTTAGTTTGTATATTTTACTGTACATTTTTTACTGAGCAAAAAGTTGTAAAGGCCTCGAAAAATGTTACTTATTTTCATGGTTCACTCTGTTGATAAATGAAATATGTTACTTATTTTCATGGTTCACTCTGTTGACTTGTAAACCATTGGTTTTCTTTTTTACCCATGTTACATGAGGTGGTTCTGATTGTGCTTCTTATATGCTAGTTGTGTAACTCCCATGCTAGTTCTGAGGGAATTCTTTTCTTTTACTATTTCTTTTACTCTTCTGTTTTTTGTTGCTCTGTTTTGTTTTTTTTTTTTTTTGGGGAGGTGGGGGGTGGGGGGGGGGGGGGGGGGGGAAGGATGGTCTATTTCATTTTTGACATTATTGAAAATTTAATTTACAGGAGAAGTAGTGAACAATCATGATGAGTTCATGTCCAACTTTTTTTGCACAGGCAGATGCTCTTGCTTATGCAAAAGTAAAATGTGTTTCTTTTTTCTAGGATGATAGTTTTTCCTTTGTTTATGCAGCTTGATTCTTTCTCATGGGCTTCTTTGAATCAAAAAAACATAAATTAAGAAGCCCGTACAAATTCATAAGAATTGGAAATTTTATTGTATATAAGCATATTAAATATGTTGTTTATTCTTTTCAAAAAAAATTGTTTAGTATAAATATTTAGACGAGCAGTTAATTATCTGTAACTACCATTGGTTAATTACCATTGGTTCACTCTAGTTGTGTAACTCTCATCTGATCTTATTTACAGGTTTCTCACCACTGAAAAAAGTCTCAGTTGTTACACCAAAGACTGAAGGCAGCAAGACTGAAGGCAGTTCAAGGAGATAAACTTTCAATACTTCTTATCCAGCTACAGGAGGTGGAAAACTACAGCAGTACACACAAGTGTCAATTTTATCATAGTATCTAGATGTTGAAAGTACCTTAGTTTCTATGTTGGCTGAAATGGGTGTAGTAAGTTGTTGTAGTATGGCTTACATTCTTGTTGATTGGGATTTAATAGATTGTTTAAGGTAATATTTTGTGGTGACTTTTGAATTCGTTTTGGTAATCAAGACTTTGTAAATATTATTTTTGAGTACCATATCCCAAGCTGACTGCTTGAATATAGTGCTTTAATTGCATACTACTATTATTCTTCAGCAGCTCTATAATCCTTCACTCTTTTAAGAAAGAATTTTCAGTCAACAAAACAGCCAAACAACTAAGAGCATTGTAAAACATTAAAACGATATAAGATTGTATTTATTAATAAGAAAAACTAACAGAAGGGCCATATATAACCCTCACATCAGAAACCAGCACAGTTTTTTTTAAACTACTAGCAGGACTGTAGGTAATATAACAAAACATCCAAAATAACCAAAAGGAAAACACCCAATATACATCTTAATCAACTTCCTCTATCTTTGGTCCGGCATTGTCCTCAGATCTTTCGGCGATCTGATTCCCATCAAGCCCCAATTGCCTGCTCAAAACCTCAATCTTCGATGTCTGCAGCAACGCTTAAACATTGATAAAGGCATTCTTAGCTCGACCTTTCTTCTTATGCTCCTCATCCGCCGCTTGGGATATTTCAAAGCGTGAGAATCACCTAAAAGCGTCACGAATTCGCAACGTATTTACGATAAAACCTCAAAAACGAGGCTATATCGTGATTTAAAGCGTAGAAGAAAAAATAATAATTTATCGAAACAGAGGTGATATTTTGCATATAGAGAAAATGATAATTCTCTGTGAATCATGATTCTAATTGAAGAAGTGATGAAAAAACGCACTCTGGTGGAGACTTCCTGCCAAGTTATACCTCTCGCTCAATTATCGTACACCCACTACTACACCGACACATTCCCTTTACCCGGATGGGTCTCGCCGATCGCATGTAGTGTATCCACCGCTTTTGGTCATCTGTTTTCCACCACCGCCGTTAATTATGATCCCATCCACATTAATGCATGGCAGTGTTCTTTAGTCAACCGACATGCTTTTTCATCATTACAGTCAAAGATTGTAGATATTTAAAATGTCTAAAGGATCGATCCATCGATTCAATCTTGGCCTTATAAGTTTGAAATGAAAATAATATGATGATCGGGCTTAATGATTTTCATAATTCAATAATAAAGGCCCAATAGAATAAAAAGAATAAGCCCAATATACTTCTACTACCAAAGAGATAAAATATCACGCACCCAACATCGCTTCTAGTTTTTTTTGTTAAATGTAATGTTTAATAGAAAACTATAAACAATCCATGATATTTTACTGAGAATTAATAAATGATAAGATGTAATTAAAAACGTACCCATTTATCGCTCATGAAATGAAATGAAAGGAATTTAAGGGCCCAATTCAGAAAGACTTTATCCATTAAATACCCCGGACCCAAACCCGGACGTTTCCCATTCAAATTCCAAATTATTACTAGCATTTAATGCACCCGTCTTGAACACCGTATAACCTCAGTATAAAAGGATAACTTTACCAAATTTGACAGTTTTAACTGTTCATTTGAAATTCGAGCGCCTTCTAAACTTTCTGATCTCTCTCCTCCGCAAATCGTCACAAATGGCTTCCCAAAACCTCAAATGAGTTCTCCCATACTTGTAACACCCATCACCGTGGTTCCACCAAACCCTAATCTTCATGAGGGACTTTGTGTACTAATCCCAAAATGTAAAACCCGTAAAAAACCCCTCTCGAATACTACAGAGAGTACGGAGCGATTTTCGCATGCCAACACTCCTTCTATCATAACCGAGGTCAATTAAAGAGGGTTCAACTCTTGCTCCACATTCCGGATACCCATGCCGTCGTGGTACCCCTGCTCGAGAGAAGATGTATCAACTACCAAGGATGGACTACCGTCCCATGATTTTATCGAGAAGGGGTTCGCTTCCCCTTCACGCCTTTTATAGTGACCTCACCGGGGTTCTTGGGTGTAGGATTTTCACAATCGTGCCGAACTCCTACATCCACATTCTCGCCTTCGTGGCCTTCGCCATGAATCAAGCGCCGAGCCCTCCTCGACTTCTTCTTCACCGCTCTACAAGATAGTACAATCCAGTGGAGAAGGGTTCAAAGCCCTCAAAGAAACATTCTCCAAGTCCGAGAGAAATTCGACAGACGTCATTGGTGAACACCCCTTCGAGCAATAGGGATGGCACGAAAAATGGTTTTTCGTTAAAGGCCCCGAGATCTCTTCTCTCCGAATCGGGCAAATCGATTTAAAAAATATCTCGCGACTTTGGAGATGTTTCAAGAAGCGGAAGTGGAAATGATGGAACTATTTGACAACTTCCCAAGGAAGAGTGGAAATACGGACTTCTCTCAAGCAAGTATGGTTATATGACCATAAGTGTAAGTACCATCTTTTTTCATATATATATATTTTTTGAAAATATTCCATAATATATAATTATAACATGGAATTGTTTGATTTCAGGCAAAGATCTTTGATCGTGCCGAGCTCTCAGAAATAAAGGAGTTCAAGATTTTTTTGTTCGGGAAGTCTTCTAAGCAATTGAAGTTACACCACCAAGCTATCCCCTCAAGTTGGTTCAACACCGTAAATTCATATGATGAATTTCAAACAGAAGAAAACAGAGGTCAAGAGGTTTTCATACCGTAAGAGATCCTTCAACCTCGCTAAAAAGAGAAGAGTCGCTCAAAACCCTGTGTCACCCCTCTCGTAAATCCTCCCAACCCACACCGTAAATGTAACCAACCTCCAAAACCATTCCTCGATCAAAGCGGCTTACTTGATCGTCTCCGATCAAGGAGTATACTTAGGACCAAAAAATTAAAACAAAATAACCCCTTTAATCGCCAAGAGCTCAGGTTTCTCTCGCTTTCATTATTCCACCCTTCGTGCCCCTCTCAGAAATACAGATCAAGAGGATGGTGATCAGATTTAAGGATTCCAACGTTATCCGAAGAAGGAAACGCACTCTCGAGAGCCATCCAAGTTCCGCCTACCTCACCACCCAAAGAATCCACTCCAAACAAATCTCCCATAATCAAACTATTAACGCAGACCTACACCTCTCGAATGTCAGCCCACTTTTTCTCCCCGAAAGGTCGAGACCTCTCCCGAACGGCCTTGGCCCTTCGTGTCAAAGTTATCATGCCGAGGTCGTGGGATCTCCGACTCTATGGCCTGTGTTTAACGCCAACTTTCCTTCGACCTTTTTTTGAGAGCTTTTGTTTTAAGACACCCGACGCACCAACGGCTCAAAGGATCATACTGGACGGAAATCTTCTCGATTTAGGGATGAGTTATTCGCCAAGGTAAAAACAATAATGAGTTCTTCCTTTACATCTCTATTTTCCTTCGAGTATTTTTATACATTTAACTTGAATATTTTGAAAATATACGAAGTTAATCGTCGTTTTGACGGACAAGCGTCCCGAGACACATAAATGGAGAGGCCGAGGAAGATTTCATGCGACAGAAATACATATGTCAAATCGACTTTTGGACCGAGAAATACCGGTCGTGAAGATGCTTTCCATACCATCAACGGCCTTTCGACAGAATCGGATCGGGCCAAGATGGATTTCAAGACATCTCGATGATTTAACTAAGGGCCACAAGAGATGGGTTGGGTCGCGTCCAAGCCGGCCAACAAACTCGACCAACCCGAATGCCGGTTTGGGTGAAGAGAACTTACTCAAGGCTTAAAAACGAGGAGTTTTCTTCACTAATCAAGTTTAGTCTTACAACTGGTGAAGTCGAGATTTAAGATTAAAGATGAAGTCAAGGCATAAGGCCAAGCGCCACAAGTCTCCGCCATAAAATAAAGGACTCGAGGGACGAGGCCCTATTCTCGATCAAGAACTTCAAAATGTATTCAAGCAGAAAGATATAGGGACTCTGATGAACTTAATGTAGAGATCATGAAGGTTTATTCGAGGATATGAGGACCGTTGAACGAGGAAAGAGGTTATCTACCGCTTCAATTGGACTCCTCAGACCGCTTCAATTCAATGATGATGAAGGCAAGGTCTTGAATATATATCATGTTTTTGATTCTATGTAAATATTTAACTTTTTATGTTCATGTAATTAATTTACAATCGACTTAAATGAAATGAACATTTTATGCTTATTGATAAATCTTTAATCGCCTTGATTATGACTTTGCCCGATCAAGATTCTTGTCAATAACTTAGTGTCAATAAGTTGAACTAATGAACTAGATATGGCATATAACAGCTTAACTTATGCAATGAAGTGAATTGAATTTTACTTGACAGATTCAAGTTAATCAACTAATGAATCGAACTCAACACTTAAACAAAATAAATAACTTATACTCACTTCTGCATCAAGAGTGAGATCATCATACGTGAAGTAAATTTGGACGACAAAATGATAAGAACCAAGACATAAGGATTAATAATGACCATCGACTTACCACCCCGATAAGATCAATATAGGACCAAAAGGATCCGGGGCTACCATCGAATGGCCAAATGAGTCCTACCATACCTCCTTACACCATAAATGACCATCTGACCTAATAATGACCATCGACTTACACAATTTCGATAAGATCAATATAGACCAAAAGGACCTGGGCTACCATCGAATGGCCAATGAAGTCCTACCATACCTCCTTACACCATAAAGTGACCATCGGACCAATAATGACCATCGACTTACCACCCCGATAAGATCAATATAGACCAAAAAGGACATCTGGGGGCTACCATCGAATGGCCAATGAGTCCTACCATACCTCCTTACACCATAGTGACCATCGGACCAATAATGACCATCGACTTACCACCATCGATAAGATCAGATATAGACCAAAAGGACCTGGGCTACCATCGAATGGCCAATGAGTCCTACCATACCTCCTTACACCACACCATGACCATCGGACCAATAAGATCAAAGTGATAATTTGTGGAAAAGTGATCTTTATTGATATCAAAACAACAGGTATGCATCTCGATAACTGACTTAAACTTTATTGAAAATACTTCAAGTCTCGCCAAAGATGCCAAGTATTCTCGATCTCTAACCATCAAGTGCCTTTAATCGATAAGTACCGCTTTGGTACTTCGATCACTTCATATGGCCCTTCCCAATTCTAAGATTAGCTTTCCTGTTTTGAGAGGTGTAGGCTTCGCTTTCTCCGAGAACTAAGTCTCCCACTTCAATCTAATAAGTTCGACGCCTTTTGTTATAATGTTTGGCCACCCTTCGCTGATAAGCGTACCAATTTGATTAAAGCTTCCTCCGACTTCGCCTAAGCAGTCCAAGTTAGCCTTCACCCTTCATCGTGTAGATTTCTTTTCAATCGATTTACCCAAGAGACTTGAGATCCGATTTTGACCGACTAAGGCATCAAGCATTATATAGCCAATCTAAGGGCTTAATCCTCGTAGTAGTCCTCTACAGTAGCTTCAGATGCCCACAAAGACGCCAAAGAATTTTTCCGCCATCTCCCTTAGCTTCATCCAATCCACGCTTTATTCCGCTCGCCAGTCATTCCGTTGGTCACCTCAACTTGCCCATTCGATCGTGGATGAGCCACGTAAGTCTTCTCAGTTGAATCCTCAAATCGCTCAAAATTCTTCAAATTTTGAACCCACGAATCAAGGCCCATCGTCCGATATCAATACCTTAGGGATCCCGGTTAAACACCACGTGCACTTCTTCATAAACTTTAAGCACTCCTCGCTCACATATATCAAGTGGTTTGGTTTCGCCCACCCACTTAGTCATATAATCAATAAAGAATCACATGATTTAAGCTAACTCGACCTTTAGCTTTAGGTAACTGGTCCCAATATATCCACCCCCTGCATAAAAGGGTATAGAGATAGAATCGAGTATAACTCTTCCCTGGTCGATGTGGGACCGGACTATCGAGTTGGCATTTTCACATTTCTTGACGACGATCAGAGCTTTCTTTGAAAATTGTTTTACCAATAAGAACCTTGTCAAGTACTTTATGTGCCAAAGACTTGCGTACCATATACGATCACCGCAAATCCCTTCATTGAACTTCCCAAGAGCATATACTCATTTTGGACGAACCAAACATTTCAATAATGGTGAGGAAAATGCCAATCGATAAAGATCCCCATCAATAAGATCAAATTAGTACTTTCAGATTGATCTTCTTTCACAAAGATTTGATCCAAGGAAGGACGCCATCCGCCAAATACTCAATGTAGGGGTCATCCAACATTTTGTTCGCTCGATGCACATCATCGCTTGCAGGTCAACACTCTACCGCCGCAAAATTTCCAAATACACCGATCCATGAAAAACATCAGATCCAGAGTGGCCAATTTCGACAAAGCATCGCAGAGAATTGTCGCCAGCGCATTTATACCTCAAATTCGCATTTAAGCAAAAAATTGAAGTTGGTTTCTTAACTCCGCCAGATATTTGATCATTCGGTCCCACGAGCTTCATAATCTCCCCGACAAATTGCTTAACGACCAACCGAGAATCACTATAGATAATCAACTCGCTGACTTCGAGACTCTTCGCTAATCGGACACCGCTAACACCGCTTCAGATTTCAAATTTCATTGTTCGTTGTTTTAAACCCGAATCTGATGGCTCATTGGACCTTAAATCCTCCCGGACTTATTAAAATAATCCTCGCCCACTAATACCATCGTAGGATCCATCTCGCATACAACGCCCACGCCTTTCTCGATTCTCTGTGAAGAACCGGCCATCGCCGAATGTAAGATTCAGCCCCAAGAATTCAAGATCCGCCGGTGAACGAAAGCATTCTACCATAAAGTCGCCTGTGGCTTGGCCTTTAATGGCGCTTCGGGACGATACTCGATGAAAAATCGATAACTCCATAGTCCATGCCGCTAGTCTACCCGAGACCTCCCGCTTGCCCATCACCTTCTTCAATGGTCGATCCGTAGATTTACCGATCAGAGTCGATTTTAAAAAATATCGCCAAGCTTTTACGGCAATTATTAAAGCAAAGGCAAATTTCTCAATGTTAGATACCGGTTTCAAAGATCTCGTAGACGGGTCGACGTAATAGACCGGATGTCGCTTCCCACCGATCTCCCGAATCAAAATCGCTTCCAATCGCTAAGGAATCGCCGCAAGGTACAAATATAAAGTCTCATTGGACAAAGCCGACTAATAAAGGAGCCAAGATGATACGCCTTTATACTTTGAAAGCGCCTTCACATCGGAAGTCCATCGAACGCTCTTCGCATTCTTCTGGCCCCTTTAATGTGTCAAAGAAAGGAAGACATCTCTCGCAGATTCGGCAACGAACCTCCTTAAAGCCGTTAATCCTACGGGCCGACGCCGAACGCCCTTGAACGACCGAGGAGTCTTCATGTCGAGGATGGCTCGGATCTTTTCCGGATTGGCCTCGATGCCCCTTTCGATCGACCAGATAACCCGTAAACTTTTCAAAGACCAAGGCCGAAAGTACATTCGCTCTGGGCCGAGTCGCAATTGTCGATGATTTAATAGTTTGAAAGCATTCCTCTAGATCGTCCAAATGTTTTCGAATTTGCATACTCTTCACGCATCATGTCATCTACATAAACCTCCATGTTCCTCCCCAAATTGCCTCATCGAATATAAAGTTCATCATCCTCCGATAGTAGCTCCAAAGATTAATGAGGCCAAAAGTCATTTTTGTATGATGATACACCGAATCGGTGTGTAATAAACGCTGCTTTTGGAATGTCTTTGCACATGGATATTTGATGATAACCAAAAAGCATCCATAAAACTTAATAATGCATACCTCAAGTGGCATCGATGAGTCGATCGACATGGGCAGAGGATAAAAGTCCTTCTGACAAAGCTTTGTTAAGGTCTGCTGTAATCGATGCAAACTCGCCACTTTCCATTATGCTTCGCACCAATACTACATTTGCTATCCACTCCGTAATCAATCTCGTAGATGAAGTCAAGCCAGCCAAGAATTTTGCAACCTCTTCATCGATGATCCTTCGACGCTCGAGCAAATATCCGCTTCTTCCGACGAATCGCTTCTTCAAGGATCTATTTCAGCTTTATGCTCAAGAACCTTCCCGCTAACCTGCATATCTTGTGGCTCCTATGCAAAAATATCAACATAAAGATCGTAAGAGTTCCATAAGATTCGTCTCAAGAGGTTCGCAAACCCAACCAATCCTCACCGCCTTATCCGGCTCACGACCAATTCAATTTCTCCGCCTCTCAAATGGGATTACTAAGGGTCTCGAGCTACTCTTTGAAGGGTTCAATTTCAATTGCCATCGCCTTTTTTGTTTATCGACGCCCATTCCGGATGAAATGACAGTAATTCGATAACATCTCCTGCCAGATCCAAGTCACCCATCACCTCTCCTACTCCACGTGTTGTGGGGAATTTGATTTTGAAATGTGGGATGGAAGTTACAAACAAGAGCAGCAACGAGGTCTTCCCAAAATGGCGCCAGAGGTCAATCCACATGTACAACGTAAAATTTACAAGTTATCTCCACTTGCCGAGGGGCCGCGCCAAGATGACATGTGGAGTTCAATAAGGTTCGCCACTTTCGACCGGATCGTCATTAAACCATATAGAGGAGCCTCCCGTCCGACCTCCATTTTGTGCTCATCGAGATGCATTCTTTCGATAAGTATGGGCATAAAGAATGTCCACCAAGATCCGTTATCTATCAAGATACGCTTTCACATCCACCGAACCCACTTCATACCGTGATCACCAAAGGCCTTCACGCGGTTCAATGGGGTTCAAGGATAATCCAGATCCGTAAATGAAATAATAGTTCCTCGAAACTACCACACAACCTTCAGTAGAAGATCTCGTTATCGACATAATCGAATCAAGATAAGACCTCCTCTTCTTCCCTACTAATTTCCCAATGCATCCACCGCTTATTACATCAACGATTTCGCTTTCTACGCGGGTGGAGCATTTTGAATAAAGCAGATTGAACCGCTTTGAATGCAGACGATTAATAACCCGCCGATTCGACGGGCCTTTTCTCACCACATATCAATCGCCAAGCCACTTTTAATCTTGCTTTCTACAAAATCCTTTAAATTACAACACTCATTAGTGTCACGACCAAAGAAATTTTGATGATAACCACAATATTCATGAGGGTTGCCATGTCCCGCTTTTGTAATTATCACGAGGTGGTTCAAAGAAAGGTCGGTTTTGGATCCGATCCAAAATTATCGACCTCTCTCAGATTCAATCGGGTATAAACCTTATTAACCTTCGGGTAGAACAGTGTACGATCGTCGCTCGTCGCCACGAAGTTATCAGATTTCTTCGAACTACCTTCCGCCTTTCGTCAGATCCTCCCCTCTCTCTCGATCAACATCGCCTTGGGAACCTCTACCTCCTTTAATTGGCTCAAAGAAGGATTCTTCAGATCGCTCATAGCCTCTTCCACAACAATATAGCCCTCTCATTGTCAAGGCTTCTAGGCTTTTCTGATGGTGAAACATCAATTTCTTTACCAATTTCTCCGATTTAACTAGATCTAGCCCATTCGAACAATCCAACAAACTGAGATCATTAAGATCGGACACCGTCCGACCGCTTCCCTAAACCTCTTTACATATGGCCTAAAGATTCATTGGTGAATCACGGATTTCAGGCTAAAGAGTCTCGTAGGTTTACCCTTCTTCTATTGTTTCCAAAACTGCATGGAACTTATCACAAAGTTCACCCGAGGAGAGATAATCCGATGGTAAAGTCCCCATCCACCGTCTCGCGCCTTTTCTCAAAGTAGTGACAAAAGTATGACATTTAGCAAAGATCAAGAAAGTCATAAGAATCCATTAGTTTGGCCAAACGCTCGACTATGGTCATAAGGATCTCCCCGACCCATCATAGCTTTCCACGCGAGGTAACTTTTGGTAAAGATCCGCTTTCTCCCGAGAATATCGAGAAAAAGGGGACACCTTCTTTCCGTAAGTATCTTTCACCGCTGGACCTCACCAATTGTTTTTTGAGTTCTTTCAACTCTCTTACTGTAAAATCAACACCTTCGTCAGGATGAGATCTCTTTCCGGGCGACATTAGGCTTTGGAATGGATCGACCCTTCCTCGCCGATCTCACCGCTTTCATGGACTTCTTGATTTATTAAGTCGTAAAATTTCATCCTCACGATGAGAACGATCAGGACAGATTCTCTCTTCTTGGTTTCGACATAATTTCTCTCGACCGCTTCTTCGCTCTTTCATCGCTGCTGGATGAATCGATCTAACGATCGCCGCTGTTTTCTTCGAGGTCAAGGCGCTCGCTTCCTCGATCTCCTCCCATCGTGAGAATGATCCTCGACACACGCATGTAATGTTCCGGCCTCCTACCCTTCCGACGGGTACCTCCTTATGCCTACTTCGTCCTTCTTGAATGAAAATGGCTAGATGCTTCGCCTCTCAACTCATTCACCAAGCATCCGTTTCGGCTTATATCTTTCCTTTGTTTTAACAGTAACCTCCAAAGCCTTATCCGCTTCATTCGCCATCCTCGCCAACTTGGTAGCTGGCCTTTTTCGACCACTTCTACGATGAGTCCCCGTCATGAACCGCCTACCCGCTCGGATTGGGATCACGCCCTTATTAGCGTTGAAAACTAACTTCCGTCTGGCACCACCACGGATCTTCTGGACGAAGTTCTTCCGAATTGTTTAGAAGCCGCGGCTCTCACGAGCACTTTTTGAAGGACCCAAGCGATCCTTTATCAAATACGAGGCGTTGATGAACTAATGTACCATCGCCTCGTCTCTTCCTGTGTTCCATCTCTACTCCTCATCATCTTTCAAGCAAATTTAAACAATTGTGATTGAAAAGAGAGCTCCTCCTTCTAGCGCCAATGTTAACGCCAAGATCTTTTCACACGCCCCAATCACCTAAAACGCCCCGATCCTCGCAGAACGTAAACACGATAAACACCTCAAACCTCGACTACGGTTCCGCTTGGGGATAGCTCAAAGTGAGAATCAAGATGTGAATTCACAAGATTTATCGAAAACGGAGGCTATATCGCTTAAAGTGCATATAGAGAAAAATGATAATTCTCTCGTGAATCTGTGATTCTAATCAAGAAGTGTATGAAAACGCACTCTCTTGGTGGAGACTTCTTGTCAAGTTATACCTCCTCGCTCAATTATCGGCCACCCACTACTACCGACACATTCCCTTTACCCGATGGGTCCCATTGATCGCATGTAGTGTATCCACCGCTTTTTGGTCATCAAGTTTCCACCACCAATCGATTATGATCCCATCCACATTAATGCATGGCAGTTCTTTAGTCAACCGACATGCTTTTTCATCATTATTACAGTCAAAGATGTAGATATTTAAAATGTCTAAAGGATTGATCCATCGACCAATCTTGGCCTTATAAGTTTGAAATGAAAATAATATGATGATCGGGCTTAATGATTTTCATAATTCAATAATAAGCCCAATATACTCGCCCAAAGAGATAAAATAAAAAAGAATAAACCCATATATCGTATTACCTGTTGTTTTGTCCTCGGTAACATTGAGATAAAATATATATTATACACAAAACTTAAAAATTGGAGACATACCAGGATTAGGGCTTATTTTGGATGCACATGAGAGAGAATCGGATGAGGGAAGAAAGTCGACCGAATTGGGCTTCCTCTTTGCTATTACTCGCTTCTCTTTGCTCGATTTTCCGGATGAAGAAAATTGAATGTCTCCAGTTCGCGTTCCTTTTCGGATGAGAGAAATAAGAGCCCAGAGTATATCACCCGTTATGTTTGAGCTATGAGAGAGAAATATCACGCGGCTTTTATAGGTATGTTGGGTAAGTTCAATAAGGGTAAGCCCCTGATTTTTATTGAATTTTTTTTCATAATATAGTCTTTTGGATGTGATTTGGATATGTATAACAAAATAGGTTTGTATATATTACATGCATCTATACATATATTTTTTAGTATAGTGATCCAAATCACGCCCAAAACATCAGATATGAAAAATTTGATTCCATAAAATATTAAAAAAAATTTAGTTGTTTTAAAATAAAAAATAATAATTAGTATTTTAACAAAAGAAAGAAGAAGCGCTCATGGGATCGATTACATATATATATATATATATATATATATATATATATATATATAAAGGCGATCCAACTTGAAATCGACTCTGAACCAACTTGAAATTGACTCTGAACCAATTTAATCAATTTCACTGAGTTATTTACCGAGTTGGTAAAATCTCTTCATCTTCCTCATCCATAGACCATCTATTTCTTCTTCACTGCCTTCTCTTCAATCACTTCAGTTTCTTCCCTTCCGTTCCCCTTCTCAATTTAATTCGGTCTCTTCATCGCTTTATCTTTTTAGCCGTTTACAAACCCAAGATCCGTTCCATGCTTCGCCTCCTCTTCCCACTCCTCTTCCGCTTTGTTCCTCTCTTTCTCTCCATCTCAGATTTGGGTTATTTACCACTGTGAATTACACATGCCGTAATAATACCAATTCCACCGCCAACACAAGCCCCGTGGATAGTGGCGATAACCGGTTTCCTGCATTTCTCGATAGCCGTGATCGTTTGCTGCATGAACAGTATGTCTCGGAGGATGGATTTGAGGTTGATGTCGCGCAGAAATGGTCGTCGTTGGAGGAGAGGAGTATGAGGGCAACATTAGGGTTTTGGTCAAGGGAAGATAGGGCTTGAGGGAATTCTATGAAAAAATCGGGGGATAGAGCATTGAGAGTTGATGGGCGATTAAGGAAGATATTGAAAACCCGTGAATTTGGGCTACCTGCGTAAATTTGAGAGTTTTTTACTCCATTTCCGTTTCCGATGGTGTTGATCGAAGAAAAGAAAAATGGCCCTGTTCCCGAATAGATGGAATAATTTCATACCCAATAATTATGTAGCAAAATACTTCTTCTTCTGTCCCTTTTTCCATAGAAATTCCCACCAGAATTCATCTAATCGAATTGTTTCTCTCTCCAACTGCTATCAAATTGAAACCCATTCTTCTTCAGAAATGGAGGGTCAGCCGAACAAGTTGGAGATGGGGATTTCATGTTCTGAGCCGGGAAATTACTCTGAAGAATTGGGAGCTGTTGTAGAGCAGTTCATATGGCATGTTTACTTTGTCAGCTAGTTCAAAAGGACCAAGTTAGTTCAAAGGATGACAATTCTCCTATCACTATTGCGGGTAAACTAAATTCCAAGTTTTTGTTTTGATGTATTTCTGAATTGGGTTATTGTTGAATTTTACTTTGATCTTATTCTTGCTGGATTGAATGAGTTTTTGCCAAATATGCATTTTTAGGGGGTAGTGAGTGTGAATTTTTTCAATTGGAATATAAAGCTTAAAAAGAATTTTCAATGTTCATACTAGGACCATATAGTTACAGAATAAATATTGTAGCTATTTTTTTAAGATTAGGATAGGAGAGCATGTATATATAGCTAAAATTACAGTAAATGTATATGCCGTCATATTATGAAATTTATCATGAAAGTGGTTGCTGGTTGTCCCTTCCTCTCTAAACTAAGCTCCAATTATTGGAATATGCAAGGATAATTCTGCAAATTTAGCTATACAAGCTTTGAAATCAGAGAAGACAAAAGTGGTTGAATCAGGTAACAGTAAGAAGAAACGTAACATAGTTTATGTAAGTATTTGTTGTTTGTTTGAAAAGGGATAGGATATTTAATGAATTTTTATCAACAAATTTTTTGTGTTTCCAAGACGAGTACCTTTGTGCCTATGTTAAAATTCACCAAAGATAATCTAAACTTCAACTTAGGTGGTAGCAAAATAGGCACTTTTGGGGTCAGTAAGAAACTTTTGGTTGGTTTTGGCAGATCATTTGAGATCACCAAATTTATACACCCTATTAACTAACATAGAGGTAGGGTTAGATGCATAAACTTATTTGTAGGAATGGGCACATGAAATGTTTATACCAGCTGGGACATATATATGTTGGTGTATAGTTGATGCTTTTTATATGAGATATATTGAGGCCAACTAAATATTAATCAACCTACAGGTCAGTGATACTGTAAAGACATAACTTACTCCGCAGAAACATGATTACTTTGATTAATTGGCAGAATTTTTCAGAGAAATTGAAAAATACTTGGGCGAATAACATGAAGTTAGGGCCTGTCAAATTGGTTAGGGATGGGGTTTAGAATTTGTTGACAGTCGTAGTTAAATTGGAACCTTTTGCTCTTTGTGTTGGGCTTATATTTTGATTGTGCTCTGTTTTTATGTTCTTTAGCAGTATGTTCTAAATTTTAGTCACAAATTAGTAAGGGATGGGGTGCTTTTTTTTATTTGAATAGGGGGTTGAATATGTTTTTTTTTTTGAAATGGCAAAAATTGTGAGGGAGTGCAGAGGATGGTCAGCTTGGCTTGAAGCATAATATGTTACCCATGTAATCATGATTATGATTAGTGAATCCCATGCCGGGAAAGCAAATTACTGACGTTTGAAGAATACCTTACTTTATTTTTATTTTTCTTTGAGGTCAGTTTGGTTAGAGTGTATATGTATGTATGTATGAAGGCATAAGATTAAAAATGTTTTTTTGGATACGTGTGCACTATCAATCTATAAATGAATTAATCTTTGCGTGCAATTCATTTTCTCAATATAATTGGACACGCTTTTTATAAGCAACCGGTTGGATCGATGTGAAGGTATATGTTTTCCTGTTCTTAATTTTTGGCTTCAATCGGATCATTTCTGATGTTATACTTTTGCGAAATTGTATGTGATGTTTTTTCCTTCGAGGTTATCCTCTTTAGAATGTTGTTTCTTAATGAAATTCATATTACGTTGTAGGTATTTTTTGGGATTTGATGCACAAAAGGTGTGCCACTGGAGGCAAGAAAAAAGTTTGCAGGAAGAAGCGGAAGTAAGCTTCTTTTCTCATAATCAGTTTTAGAGGAATTTTTGGTTATATTCTTAGTTATGCCATTTTAAATGTCATTGTTGGGATGGTTTATTATATCCTTTTGGATTTGACATGATCCAATTTAACACACATTTTTCTATTATGTATTATACAATTTTTCTGTCATCAAATGCAAGTTATGGTTTAGAATTTTAGATTGGTAGGCATATAAACTTTGAGTACAAGTATAAAAAAAGGAAATTTTATTGGTTTGGTGTCCATGATTAGTACTATCCTTAATGCACTTTATATTAAAATTTATACTGCTTATGATTCCACTAGGTATTTAATTTTTATTTTTTTGGAGGAAGACTTATTTTGTTGAATATACAATTGATTTTGTCTATAAATTCCGTAAATTTTTAGTTGTGGATATGCATGACCTATAGTAGTGTAGTTGAAAGATAAGGGATGAGTGGTTTTATTGATTTTTAGCATTAGGGTAATTACATTTTTCGTATCATATTGTTATTCTCATTGCTTATTTTAAATTTTTTCAGGGAATTTTTTGTTCCACGTGCACCTATCAGCAGCATGCCTGGCACATTTCGTTTGCCAAAAATTGGTTATGTGGTGGAATGCTTACTATTTGAACCAAACAAATCACAGTTAAATGTCAGAATATCTCTTAGAAAGAGCACGTCTTTTTCGTTAAGCTCTGTTAGAGAGCCTTCATGGGAAGACACTAAGCTTCAATTCGTGGGATGCATGTCATGTCACAGAAGCTTTTGAACAAAAAAATTAATGGGAATTCATTGGTGGAGCAAATTTCAACAGAAGAGTTTCATTTAGGTTGTCATTCAAATGGTGCACTGTCAGATGGTAGTGGCCTTGAAGTACAATGGCAGTAGCCTTGCCATGTTAGATTATTTGGGATATGCTGTGATTTTTATGCAACAGAATTTCATTTTTTTTTGCTATGGATGTCCAAATAAAGGAAAGCTAGAGAAGGTGGGGTGCAGAGTATAATAAGGTGGAATCTTTGTTGCAGTTAAATCCATGCAGGATAATAAGGAACTTTTTTGGAGGAGATCTCGACCATATATACAATAAGGAACTCGAGCAACTGGAGAGGAAGTTTTGTCATGTAATTAAAGCAGATCAGATTCAAACAAACTCAATACATGCTAGATATGCTCACAAATGTTCCTTACGTGCTAGATATGCTCGCAAATATTCTATGAAAGGAGCATGAACTAAATCAAGTGAAGCAAACAAGACCCGAAATCAAAGACTGATAGAAGAAACAGCATCAAAGCTTGCTCAATTTATGCAGCATACAAATTTGTAATCTTATATTCTATTATTTAATTCTTAATAGATTTTGGGATATATTTTTAGTAATATTTTAGCCTTTCACAAAAAAATAAAAGGTTCCCGGATAGATCAATCATTAATATAAAATGATCAATAGCCTACTTAATACAATGTATTTAATATAAAATTTTAATTATATTTTAAGAGATTATCAATCTCAATCCATATATTTTTATATTTCTTCTTATACAACTTAACTTATTTAAACTCGAGTTTATCAAACAGTCCCGTTCTTTGCACGGGCTACCAACCTAGTATATAATTATATTTGGATTCAATATTTTTTATAGTTAAAAGAATTGAAGTTATTGGAATTAAGCAAATTATGAGTAGAACGAGTAATAAAAACTCTGGTGCCTTTGATTTGATCTTTTTTACAAGTTTAATATTGTGTGATGCTAAATTATTAATTTAAATTGCATAAAATTTTGTTGTTTCAATTGTTTTGGAACCGAAACCGTACTAAATGAAACCGCACCGCACGATTCAAAATCGCATCGCACCAATCACAAACAATTTCATTTGCGGTTTTGAATTTGTCAAACCGCACCTAAGAGGTTTCGTATACAATTTGGACTTCAAACCGTACGAAACCATCAAACCACACCATGCTCGTCCTTACTAAAAAAGCATCCATTTCTTGGCCACTAATCTGGAGGTCAAATGGGTCGGGTCAAAAAGTCTAGTTTTGTGGGCTTGTAATAAAAGGCTCGTAGTCCAAAGAGTGACAAGCCGGTGGCTCACGATTTATTTTTTTTTTCTTTTTTGCATTAACTAACCTATTCGTTCAATCTGTTTAATTCATTTTTCTCGCATATATATTAAGTAGTATAAATTTAGAAATAATCCTTTTTTTTGTATTCATTGAAAACTATGAGGTAATTTTTCGAGTTTGTAAATGAAAATTGATATTTTTTACATGTATTTTTGATATTTTCACATATATTTTTGATATTTCTGTATAGTTATCTCTTATATGAGTATGCTATGTATCACACCTTCTGAGAAAGAATCAACATGTGTGTTCATAGTAAATAATGATATGACTTGAGAACTAGTGACTAGGCTATCTCTCAATGGATAAGTCATCTACGTGAGGAATGAAGTATTAGAGAGATAAAAGGAAGAGAGAACCTTAGATAAACTCATAATTATGAATCTAACTCATGTTGCATCAAAAGAAGAAATCTTTTTCAGTGTTTAAAATCTCAACTCCTCATAATAGTCATATGAATCTCAAAACATCATCCAAAACAATTAAAACTCAAGTGCAAATGGATCTCTATTAGGATATACCAAGGGTGCAAGCAACATTGTGTTTGTGAGTTTTAAAAGGACGAAAAAGAAAAAAAAATAAGAGAGGAAAAACATAAAAAATTCCTTATTTGTGATTTTTTTAGGGGAGAAAAGAAAAGAGGAGAGAGATTTTTTAAACTTTTCCTCTCAAACTAGGAAAGATTTGGAAGAAAATTTATTATAGACTTAGTAATATACTAAAATACCAAAACTATTCTCATAATAATTTTCAAATTTAATCTTATAAGAGTAAACAAAAGAAGAGAAAGTAAATTTCTTTTATTTCACACTCTTTTCGTTCAAAGAATTTTAAATTCTTTTCTTCTCTCTCCGATCTCACAAACACAAACACGGTGTTCATGATCATTCCTTCTCAGCAAAAAAGAAGAACGAAATAGGAAATTGATATTTCCACAATACTTTTTGATATTTTCACATGAAAATTGTCACTATATATGTATAGCAACGGTTTTCACTGTCGCTATAAGATCTATAGCAACGGTTTTCATGTGAAAATATCATTTTCTGTTGTGAATTTATTAGTTTCCATAAAATATGGGATTTGAGTACATAATGTCATTTAATACTACTATCAATAAAAAATGACAATTTTAATAAAATAAGATAAATTATCAAATAAAACTCATGTCTATATTTGTATAATAGAATAAATATGATTAGTTTGCACTTGCTCCGGTGAGAAACTGGTGTGAAGTGCATGGAACGTGGCTCTTTATCAATCACTATAACTCCCCCATCTCAAAACAGGATTTGCACGACAAAACACATTTAACTAGTTCATGAAAAAATGGTCTCTATTTGAATTTATACTTGCACTTTACAAGCTCATAAATCACATGCTTAATTAACAATTAATATTTTATAAGTTTAATAAAAATGAGTGAAAAAAAATAGATGATATATTGGACCAAAATTACCAAACCAACCGAGACGACTCATAATATAAACCACAAACCAATCGAGGCTACGCAACGTTTTTTGTAATTTGATGGATCAATCGATGGATTTTTATATAGGGGGTGATGAGTATAAAAAATATGAAACAGATATTTCTGACATAGAATTGGGACTCGCTCATACGCTCACTATTCATGTGAGATCAATCATGTTATTTCCTAAAAAAATATTATAGTTTCCTCCATCACTAAGCTATATGGTACATAATTTACATAACCCATTTTTGTTTCTTTTACTCAAATGTAAATTTGGCAATTAATTGAGTTTTGAGAGGTTAATTGGGCTAGGGAACTATCCTTTCCTTTCTTCTCGATCTTTTCTTTGCATCCAACTAGAAAAAATTGGTAAGGCCCAAGTCAGAAAAGATTCATTGGTGCCATCTTTTTAAGGGGTCCCATGCATCTTTCATTTCCCCCCATTCCCACTTGCAACTGGCCATTGTCTTTTATCGGGAGTTGTTAGCATGAAGTTAATTTTAGTCAATTAATCAATTCAGTATCGACATGCAAATAACAAGTGATCTATTCCTCTGCATGTCAACACTATATTAGTCAATTTATCATGAAGTTAACTTCATGATTACCGGATCCTCTTTTATCAATGTGTAGTGGAATTAAGAAATTCTTAAAAGTTGAAACTGTAAAATTTAGAGGATAAAAATAAAATAAAAATATTAGTAAAAGTTGGAGGAATCCCCCGTGTCACAAATATTGTGTGTAATTATGGTAAAAATATAATAAGAATTTTTATCAAATTTAAAGGATACATTAGAAGATATATTAAAAAAATTAAATTAAAAAGTACCAAATTATAATATAACCAAATTAACTTAAAAAGTGGAAGGGGATTTATGTAAGTGCCTCAAGACTGTCACAACCCCTGCATATTATAGAACATATAAATGACATGAATTTCTCGACTTTATTAGGTAATTTTATTTTTGTTTAAAAGTACTATTTATGTGAATAATTTTTGACCTAGACTTCACTTTCCATGCATTAGGGGATGGATTTAAGAGAATGATTAGGGGTGAAAATATTTCTAATTGAGGTAGTATCTTGTTCAGATTTTATTCGAAATTTTTTTAATCAACCATTTAATCTAAATTTGAATTCGAATAGAATTTTGCAGTCTTTGCTCAAATTCGAATTTGACTAATTTTATTGTACTCGAGTTCAACTCGATTCGATTCGTTTTTTAATCGAGCTACTTACGAGCATTTGAGACATACACAAATCAAAATTGGATTATTTATATTATGATTATGTAGATAAAATTAAGTCAATCAACTATTTGGAATAATTTAAATTTGAAATCTTCAAACTAGATCTCGAGCCTTGTAAAAAAATTAATGAGATAATATTATTGCTCTTGAATCAATTGATGGACATGTACGGAAAATATAAAAACCTTTTCTATTTCTCAAAGTATGTAAAGAACTTAATTGCTAAATAATATATAAACAATAAATGGAGTATACTCGATACTGTATACGAACAACGGACTTATATCGAGTATGGATAAGTGAGGTAAGAAAATTTTGATACTCTAAATACGCAAATAGTAAATTGCTCATATTCGTTTTGTACAAGTGTTCGAACATCAAAATGAATTCGGATTCTACTTGTTTTGAGTTTTGAATATGAGTCTGCTTGAATTTTTTGAGTCGATCTCAAATCGAATTCCGAACCACCCATGTTCATTTCCAATCCTAAGAACAATGATGGAGACATTGCCTAGTCAAAACTTTGAAAATTAAGCATAAACTATGCTCGATTTTCATATTTTTAAGACCTTTTAATTAATTAATTAATCATTTGAAAGTTAATCTCCTGTTATATATACTAAGGGAGTGTTTGATAAAAACTGAATGAATCTAAATCTGAATCCAAATGAGTTGAATCTGAATGAAAAAAATTATTTGATTATTAACATGTCTGAAACATCTGAATAACAGATTTTTATTATTTTAGCCTTTTGAAAAAATTCAAAATTATTGTAAATTTATTTAATATTACTCAATATAATAGTTAGTATTGTAAAAAAAAATTAATATAAAATATTTCATTCAGCAAAAAAAATAAAATTTAGCCATTCATGCCAAATCGCTTGAATGACTAACCAATTCAACCAATAATACGATTTTTTTTTTAAAACAAACGCACTAAATAACTGACTGATTCAATCCTTCAGTCATTCATTCCGTCTAGTAATCAAGATTGGTTGTGGCAATGGCAAAAAGTTTGGGAAAGAAAAAATCTTGCAGGTAGGTAGTGTTGGGTCGTGATATTTCTCCTATTGGACCGAATGGATTGGGCCTACATATTCAGTTAGTCCATTGGGTCTTCATTATTGGGTGTTGACATTATTGGATCTAGTCACTTTATTATCTTTATTAAGTCCTTCAGTATCGGACCCAATCGATTGGGTCAACCCATCATATATTTAAAATATCTACATCTTTGACTTGTAATGATGAAAAAGCATGACGGTTGATTAGAGAAACCCGCCACGCATTAATGTGGATGGGATCATAACCGACCAAGCTGCGGTGGGAGCAAATGACCAAAGCGGTGGATAAACTATATGCGATCGATGGAACCCATCGATCAAAGGGGTGTGTCGGGGTAATAGTGGGTGGTAATCGTAATCCAAAAAAGAGAGTATAACTTAGCAAGGAAGTCTTCACAAAGAGGTACGCTCTAATACACTTCTTCATTCATAATCACATATACACCAGAGAATTATTATTTCTCTCTCAAGACACTAGACATTATATTCCTCCATTGTTTAACCTTGTGAAACACGATCTCGACTCTCACGCTCGAAGCTATCCCCGACGGAACCGCCGTCAAGCTTGTGGTGTTTATCGTGTTTACTGTGCAGGATCAGGGCGTCTTACGTGATTGGGACGTGGCAGAAGATCCTGGCGTTAACATTGGCGCTAGAGGAAGGGGGCTTTTTCTAGTGTTCTTGAGCTATCAATCACAATATTTCCAGTTGTTCTACATCGGAAGTTATGGCACCAATCAGGGAGTTCTCGTTCGAGATCCCACGACAAAGCCCGAAGATGGTTGGTCTTTTCTTGGCGATAAAGAGCGAAATTATGACCGAAGGCAGTAAAAGACACCCGCCCATAATTTAAGACCAAAGTGGTCGGTGATAAAGATGATGGTCGAAGCGAGTAGATGAAGACCAATGACCATTTCTGTTTAATCAAGAGGTAATCGCCCTATTGGTCTTCGGGATGATGGTCAAGTAAGAGTAGATGAAGACCCAACAACCATTTCTGTTTGGAATCGGGAAGAGGTAATCGCCCTATTGGTCTTCGGGATGATGGTCAAGCAGAGTAGATGAAGACCCAATGACCCATTTCTGTTTAATCAAGAGGGTAATCGCCCCTATTGGTCTTGAGGATGATGGTCAAGCGAGTAGATGAAGTCCCAATGACCATTTTCGATTGATCAAGAGGGTATCCCCATTCTATCGGTTTTCGGGATTATGGTCGCAGCAGACGAAGAGATCGATCCAGGAGCCCGCACCTCGTAGAATACAAATAAGGCATCCGCTTGAGTATCCTCATCACCACGACGGAGAGTTTCACCAAGTATATCCGAAATCACACTCCCGAGAGTCCACTTGGGGCACACCGCCTATAGATACTTTTCTTGGAGATGCCTGTCTAAGGTCACAGTTCGGGGTTCGAGAAAGACACAAAATGCACCCATATTCCTAAGCATCCGAAGAGGATACCTCATCCTAGGGGTTCTCGGGACTATGGCACAAACAGATGAGGGAGCAATTCAAGAATATATTCATCCGAGAATGCAAAAAAGGTACTCTGCCTTGAGTGTTCTCTCCGCAGCGAAGGACTCGTCACCAAAGCAGATCAATAAGCCGCACTCTTGGAAATTCGAACACTTCGGTAAATATTTCCAAAGTCGGTTGACATTATGGTCGGACAATTCTTTTCTGAAGCTAATAATAGTTAAAGAGAAGCCGAGGAATCTGACAAAACCGTTGCAGTTCTTCAGCAGAAGAAGAGCTCGTGGACATTACATGTAGATGGATATTCTATTTTGGACATCAGTACAGCAGGCTATCAAGGGGTCGATCACAATAACAATTCCGTTGCTGATGCATTATCGAAGTTGGCCACTACAGATGCTTATAACTTTGATGGCAGATGGCGTCTTTCCTTCGGATCAGGTGCTGGCAAAGAAAACCAATTACAAGAGTGTCAACTTTGTTCTCATCAATGAGAATCTTTATCGAAGGACCTTTTTCGTCATCATTACTCAAACATTTGGTTCCATCCGAAGCAGAGTATATTCTTCGGGAAATTCACAAAGACATCTGTGGCGATCATTTGACCCGAAGTTGTTGGCCTATAAAGCACTTCGGCAGGGATATTCATGAAAGAACCGAGAGTCACCACAGAGACGATTCCGGTGGCTCATCCACATTCACTTTTGCACTATTGATCCTGGTCCTAAGGTCACTATGGTGTAAGGAGGTATGGTAGGACTCGCTGGCCATTCGATGGTAGCCCCAGGTCCTTTTGATCCTATATTGATCTTATCAGGGTGGTAAGTCAATGGTCACTATTGGTCCGAAGGTCACTATGGTGTAAGGAGGTATGGTAGGACTCATTGGCCATTCGATGGTAGCCCGTGTCCTTTTGATCCTATATTGATTTTATCGTGGTGGTAAATCAATGGTCACTATATGGTGTAAGGAGGTATGGTAGGACTATTTGGCCATTCGATGGTAGCCCAAGGTCCTTATGATCCTATATTGATTTTATCAAGGTGGTAAATCAATGGTCACTATGGTGTAAGGAGGTATGGTAGGACTCATTTGGCCATTCGATGGTAGCCCAAGGTCCTTATGATCCTATATTGATTTTACGTGGTGGTAAATCAATGGTCACTATGGTGTAAGGAGGTATGGTAGGACTCGGCGGGCCATTCGATGGTAGCCCAAGGTCCTTATGATCCTATATTGATTTTATCGGTGGTAAATCAATGGTCACTATGGTGTAAGGAGGTATGGTAGGACTCGCTGGCCATTCGATGGTAGCCCAAGGTCCTTATGATCCTATATTGATTTTACCAGTGGTGGTGAATCAATGGTCACTATTGATCCTTATATCTTGTCCTTATATACTTGTTTCACCCCGAGTGGTAAGCAAGATTTCGATGGTGCAAGGAGGATCATCCAAATTCACCTCACACATGACCGATCTCACACTTCGGAAACGATAAGTATACATTACTTTATTTTGTTCAAGTGTTGAGTTCAGTTCATTCAATATTGTTCATTAAATTCTATCCATTAAATTGATTCACTTCATTTCATAAATTAAGCATATATCGCCTTTATCTAGTTCATGTCCTAAGTTAAGTTCATACAATTTAATTGATCTTGAATTATTGACAAGAAATGTTCATTCGAAGTAATAAGGCATGAAGTTGATATTTTAAATATTAAGCTATTCACAACAAGTTAGAATTTTTCTGAGAAAGTTCTACTGACTAAAGATAAGGAGAGGTCATCTTCGGGCTTCTTCCTTGTCATCGTCACCATCTAAAGAGTCTAGAAGAGATGGATCTACCTTGGCCCGAGCTTTTTCTTGCCTTTACTTGGCTAAGATTTCATATCCTTTGGCATACATATGGGACGATCTTATTGTTCAAATTTCGGCGGATTTTTCGATTCGCACCAGTATCTCCTTACGAAAGTCTTGATCGATGGCGGACCCAAATCTCTAGGGCCCAAGCTCTTTGAGCTCTTCTTGAGCTTTCGACGATGTACCGGATGCTTTGATCCTTTAGCTTCGACAGATCGGCATTTATATCGTTGATGACCCGATGAGTGGCCTTGGTCGTTTTCAGTTCTTCTTTGACCTTGTCGATATCCTTCCGAAGGCATTCATTGTTGAGAAGAACAATGTCAAGGTTGATTCTTTCCTTTTGCCAAACATAAACTTCAGAATGGCTTTTTCCCTTCGGTATTATCTTCGGCATTCTCTTCGGCATTATCTTCGGTATCCTTTTCGGCTTCTTTGTATTTGGGACGGAAACACACGAAGACAATGTTTACTTGCAGATGACCAATATTAATCGATCAGTTCAGATTGATGGTCAAATCTCAACTTCCTTTAGTCTGGTATATCACTCTTTCACCCATCAGTTCCATGATGGAATTATTGTCGAACCGATGATCCTCGATGTCGCTACAGCTTCGGGCCTAGATTCAGAAGAGAATGGTTTTTGTGGCGAAGGTTTGGGTTGTTCGAGAGGCGGTGAAATATTTGTTGTTGTATGTTCTAATTTTGAGCGGGCTCTTTAAATGGACTTCAATCTTAATTGATGTTGCCATTTGATATTCACCATATGGGCTTGATGAAGTCGTATTTTGGGCCTTCATTGGTCTTATATTAGTTCCTTTTATCCTGAACCGATGTTATTTATAGTTTCTATTAAACCTCTGTTTAATAAAAACTAGAAGCAATGTTGGTCGTGATATTTCTCTATTGGACCGAATGGATTGGGCCTACATATTGATTAGTCCATTGGGTCTTCATTATTGGGTGTTGACATTATTGGATCTAGTCACTTTATTATCTTTATTAAGTTCTTCAATATCGGACCCAATCAATTGGGGTTAATTCCATCATATATTTAAAATATCTACATCTTTGACTTGTAATGATGAAAAAGCATGACGGTTGATTAGAGAACCCGCGTACATTAATGTGGATGGGATCATAACTTAACTGAGCTGCGGTGGGAGCAACATGACCAAAAAGCGGTGGATAAACTATATGCAATGGTGGAACCCATCGGATCAAAGGGTGTGTCGGGGTAATAGTGGGTGCACCGTAATCCAGCAAAAGAGAGTATAACTTAGCAAAGAAGTCTTCACAAAGAGGTGACGTTCTAATACACTTCTTCATTCATAATCACATATACACCGGAGAATTATTATTTCTCTCAAGACACTGTACATTATATTCTCCATTGTTTAACCTTGTGAACACGTATCTCGACTCTCACGCTCGAAATTTATCCTATATCCTCAAGATTAACCGCCGTCAAGCTTTCGTAGTGTTTATATTTCTTCATGTGCGAGAATCGCGCGTCTTTACGTGATTGAGACGTGGCAGAAGATCCTGGCGTTAACAGGTAGTATAGTTATTCTTTTACTTGATTAAATCTGTATTGCATGTTAGGGATACACTTGAGTTTGGTATACATCTCAATTCAATTAGTTACGGAAATAATGCACAAAAGATTTTTCATGTTTGACTTTTGAAGTGATTTGAAAGAAAGAAGTTGACTATATATATACACTTTCATTGATTGAAAGTTTGCAAAACAGTTACAAGAATAATAATTAAACACGTGATTGGTAGGATTCTAGGTTGCCAATAATTAAAACCACACACATACATACTCAGATCACTCACTAAAATCAAATAAATAATAATATAAAAAAAAATTCGTGTAAATGAATAAATGGTTCGGTTGAATTTAAGAAATTGATACTTCCACAGCGTTTTTTGATATTTTTGCATGTGGATCCACTTTTTAATTATAAGGGTTGTTTGTTTAGAACTGAATACATCTGAATTGCTGAATCGATCAGTCATTAAATATGTTTGTTTTAAAAAAAATTAAATCCAAAATAATTTGAATCGGCCAGGAGATGATTGAAATTTGAATGGCTAAACGAAAGAATTGAATAAAGTAAAAAAAAATTAAAAAAATTATTAAAAAATATTAACTATTATATTAAGTAATATTAAATAAATTTATAACAACTTTGAATTTTTTCAGAAGGGTAAAATAATAAATTTTTGTCATTCAAATGTTTGAGACATGTTAATTATCAAATAATTTTTTTCATTTAGATTCAGTTCATTCAAATTCAAATTTGAATTCATTCGATTTTTATCAAACACCCCCATAATTTGATTAAAAAATAGGTCCCACACACAGAAATATCAAATAACGCTGAGAAAGTATCAATTTTTTTGAATTTATTGAATCGGTGATTTTATACAATATAGTGATATACATACTTAAAAATATATCTTATTATTAATTGATACAATTTTAAAACATTATTTTGTTCCATTTTTGGCCAAACTGATTTTATCAGTCCAATTTAACAAGACATATGACTGATTCCCGATTCAATCGGTTAAACCAGACCATTTTCATAAAAATAATAAAATAATAATAAAAATAATAATTATATTAATTTTCGATAACTGATACCGTCGATTCGATATACCGGTCCAACCGGTACATGTATACCCGCTGTCACCGATGATTATGACCTTCAAAAGCATTCCTCTTCGGGAAGGTAATGTTAAGTTCTGGAATTGACTATGGTGTCGATGGATCTAGTAAGAGAGGAATAAAGAAGAGGAAGAAAAATGTCGATGTTTCTAGTGTTTATTTTTTGAGTTTTGGTGAACGGATTGCTCGGGAACTTAATAAGAGGAAGAAGAAGAGGAAGAAAATCGACGATTAATTTGACCAATTTATCGTGAGTTTTTTCCAATTTAGTGAGTTAGCCCATAATTGATTTTAAATTAAGTGAGTTGACTCACTTAATTATGCAATTTAAAAGATTGACTGTGATGCCTTTATATATAAGGTATTGATTGTACTTTTAATACACATCAACTATATATATTAAAATATTCATAAATTAACTTATGATATACAAAAGTATAAAAATAATTAAAATATATGAGTAACTCTATGATTATATATAATTATTTTTAAATTTAATAGTAATATGAAATATAGAGATATAATTAAAATAAAAAAGTATATATATGGCGGTTCAAGGAATGATGCACCACCGGTTCAAGAAGCGGTATAGTGCACCGACGATTTAGAGACAAATACCAAAATTACACCGCACTGATATTAGTTTAAAAAAAAATCACTAAAATTGCACCAGCAAGACCATTGATTTGGATAAAAACTGACCGATTCAATGAAGTTCGATCGATTTCGAATCAATTTCGATTCTAATTGAATGAGTATAATTTTATAAAAACATTCATTTTTGTTTGTCAAAATAATACTTCTTTTAAAAAATTAATGGTACTCCATATGTTTCATAAAAAAAGGATCTCATTTATTGATTTATTTTGTTTCATCAAAAACGTTTTATTATAATATGAAATGATGCAATATTTTTTTTAATCGTAATTTCGTTATCATGATATTATTATTAAATAAAAAAAATTATATAGGTAAGAAAATAAAATAAAGGAGAAAGAAAATATCGGGTACTGACACTTGCACGTTCTAAAAAGTATGTAGTGTAGATAGGGGATTATACTCCTCAGGCCTTACTCCTTATCCCCAGTGCCAACTAAATGACCACCTAGTCTTACTTACGCAATAAAAAGTAATATTTTTATAAAAAAATTGATTATAAATTATATAGCGATAATTTATATTATCGTTATATATTTATAACGATATTTTTTATATAAAAATATTAAAAAATATTAAAATTAATTAAAATTATATAAATCGTCGCTATACATCTATAACGATATTTTTTTATATAAAAATATAAAAAAAAATATTATGAAAACACTGGCGGAATTAGGGGAGTCTACGGGGGTCATATGACCCTCTGTCTTGGAATCTGAAGCATGTTAGTATTAGTTAAATTTGATCTTTGTTATGAGATGATATTAATTCATTTGCTTCTCCATGTCTTTCCACCTATAATAAATTAACAATATTATTATAAGATAAAATAATATTAAATAAGTTTGATAATTAATTGATTAATATTGCACTCATTTGTCTTACTAATTTAATCATATCTTAGTATTAATTTTTTGTAAATAAAAATAACTTAATTCATTTTCTTGCTTTGAGTGGCTTCTCTAAGTTGTCTCCAAGGAAGATGACCAGAACCACAATATAAGATTTTGAATATAAAATATTATAATTTATAATTTATCCATAAAAATAACTAATCAGTTAACTAAAAATTTCAAAGTCTAATTAATAGTCTCATAGTTCGGAGGAAATTAATATATATATATATATATATATAATTAGAATATGATGTTATGAAATATTATAATTGGGCAAAATAAATTTGAAAGAATCACTCTACGCATCTATAAATAAATCTTTTTAATGATTTATTTTGACCTCCCTCTAAGAATGTTCTCTGGTTCGGCCTACGAAAATATCTATTTTGAGTATGCTCCAAAAATTAAAAAGAATAATTATTTAAAAAAAAGGAAGAGAAAAAGTATTCTGATCACTACTGACACTTGCACGTTCTGAAAAGGAAAATTTTAATTTAATAGGCAGGTTGAGTAGATGCGATCTCACAGACAAGAAAATAAAATAAATACTAAAAAAATTCCCTGTCTTTTTTTATTATTAAATTATTATTAACTTTTGAAATTAATTTAAAATATAGCTGTTAACGCCAAATTGAACATACTTCCTCCCCTATTATAAATAAAAGAGTATTGTTATAATTTCTGAAAATTGTTATAAATAGTTATAATATGGATGTCCATTCATTTTCTATAACTTACATAACCTACATTCATTGATGAAATTTATTCATTCTCCCTATTTAAGTTTTATGTATTTGTGTAAATTTATAAATTGAGGCTTTCACTATCCATGTATTGCAGTGTCTTGAAGAATAATAGAAAATCTCACTTTATATAATCTTCTTATGCTCTCTCTAAAATTATAACACGTTATCAGCACGAATTGCTTATCTTTTTTGTCTTGAAGCAGATAATCATAGTTGATTTGAAGAAGAAGTTACAATGACAAATCTTGCTAAACTCGAATTTGTGGCTCTTGACATTACTGGAAAGAATTATTTATCATGGGTGTTAGATGCTGAAATTCATCTAGATGCAAAAGGTCTTGGTGATACTATCAAAGAAGGAAACAAAACATCTAGTCAAGATAAGGCCAAAGCGATGATATTTCTTCGTCATCACCTCCATGAGGGACTTAAAATTGAGTATTTGACTGTTAAAGATCCACTTATCCTTTGGAACAATCTAAAGGAAAGATACGACCACCAGAAAACTGTAATACTTCCTAAAGCTCGTTATGATTGGATGCATCTAAGATTACAAGATTTTAAATCTGTAAGTGATTATAACTCAGCTATGTTTAGAATCAGTTCTAAATTACAATTATGTGGAGAAAAGATCACTGATGCGGATATGTTAGAAAAACATTCTCCACCTTTCACGCATCTAATATGCTCTGCAGCAGCAAAGCAATATCGTGAAAAGGGCTTTTAAGAAATACTACGAATCGATTTCACGCCTCTTGTGGTCGAAAGCAAAACAATGAACTATTGATGAAAAATCATGAGGCCCGTCCAACTGGATCTGCTCCATTCCCTGCAGTGAATGCCGTAACATATAATGGAAAAAACAGAGGTCACGCCAGTAGTCGTGGACGTGGTTATGGACGTGGACGTGGACGTGGACGTGGTCGAAATAATCATCGTGGTGGTCATTTCTCAAACACATATACCCACCAGAAGCGGGAATATAAGGATGGAAAACGCGAAAAAGGTGATAAAGATAAAAATACCATGGAGAATTTGTGTTATCGTTGTGGAGGTAAAGGCCATTGGTCTCTCGTGCACCGACACCAAAACATCTTGTTGAGCTCTATCAACAATCATTAAAAGATAAAGAGAAGAAGATAGAGACAAATTTTGCTAGTGAGGATGGAAAAGATGAAACAAATCTTGATTCTGGAAATGATGATTTTAATTATGGTTATGTGGATACCACTCATCTAGATGTTAATGATTTTTTCTCAAATCCTGAAGAAAAAATTGACTTCTTGTTTGGTGATGAGAGTGTCCAAATATAAAATTTTAAATGATGCTTTGATGTTATTGGACTTTATTTTAAGCATTAATAAAATTCTAATTATTATGTTTTTATCATGTTTAACTGTTTTCCTTATGATTCGTTATATATGGGATATTTTATTAATCTAATTATGTATTTCTTATTTTCATTGAATAACATAGATACTCTCTTGATTCGATTTGCAATGAATGGCGGAGATATATGTCTCTGCAGCAGACAAATACCACTCACGCATTAATTATATTACGTATCAAGAAATATTTTTCTTCTTTCATAATGCAAAAGGCCAATGTTAAGACGATATCGGTAAGTGCAAAATTGATAGAAGGTTAGGAAGAGCTAACATTTTTCGCTCGGAGGAACAAAATTTGAAATTGATGAAGCATTATACTCTCCTGTGTCTCAAAGAAATTTATTGAGTTTTAAGGATATCCATAGAAATGGGTATCATATTGAGACAACATGTGAAGGAAAAATTGAGTATCTTCACATTACGAGTATAATCTCTGTAATAAAAGTGTATTAGAAAAATTACCAACTTTTTCCTCCGGTTTGTACTTACACGAGAATTAGAACAATTGAAACAAATATGGTTGTTAATAAAAGCTAACGAATCACAATAACTTTGTTGTTTGGCATGAACGGTTAGGACATCCTGGATCGATAATGATGCGAAGAATAATTGAGAATTCATGTGGACATCCATTGGAGAACCAGCAGATTCTTCAATCGAATGATTTCCCATGTACTGCTTGTTTTCAAGGCAAGTTAATTGTTCTACCATCACCGGCCAAGATAGGATGAATCCCTTACTTTTCTGGAACGAATACAAGGTGATATATGTGGACCAATTCATCCACCATGTGGACCTTTTAGATATTTTATAGTTTTAATTGATGCATCAACAAGGTGGTCACATGTATCTCTATTATCAACTCGCAACCTGGCGTTTCATGAGGTTACTTCGCTTCAATTAATCGATTACTTGAGCACATTTTCCAGATTATCCCATCAAGAAAATTCAGACGACAATCTTTGGTGAATTTACTTCCCAAACTTTCAATGATTATCAGATGTCTATTGGGATAAGTGTTGAACATCCCACAGAAGACATGTTCACACACAAAATGGCCTTGCAGAATCATTGATTAAGCGTCTTCAATTGATTGCAAGACCATTATCGATGAGATCAAAACTTCCATTTTTCTTGGGGTCATGCTATTTTACATGCGGTAACACTAATTCGTGATCGCACCAACAAGTTATCATAAGTACTCCCTTTACAATTGGTTTTGGTCGGGAACCAAATATTTCTCATCTAAGAATTTTTGGTCAGGTCAGATATGTTCCAATTCCTCCACCACAACAGATTTAAGATGGGACCTCAAAGGAGGTTAGGAATATATGTTGGATATGAATCCCCATCTATAATTAAATATTTAGAACCATCAATCAGGATTTATTTACGCCTAGATTCATTGATTGTCATTTTGATGAATCAGCCTTCCCAACATTTAGGGGAGAAAATAGTATTTGAAAAAGAGATAAGTGGAATGAATTATCATTGTCTCATTTTGATCCTCGTGACAAAACAATGTGAACTAGAAGTTCGTAAGATAATTCATTTACAAAGTTTAGCAAATCAATTGCTGACGATTTTCCGACCCAAAGAGTGTAACAAAGTCACATATACCACCGTTAATGCTCCAAATAAAATTGATGTCCCAACAGACAACCTCTTGTTGCTAATGAACCCAAAGCACGCTTGTTGCGTGGTACCCGATTTGTTCCAAAGATAAAATCCTCGTATGAGAAAAGGAACAAAGATTCAAGATGGTAAGCGATGAGGAAATGGGAACTCCGTAAGAGTCTATAGAAAAACCTCTAGACATGACTAATATTACGGCCCAAAAGACAATCAAAACACGAAATCATTGAAAATGAAGAGATCTCGATAAATTATGTCATGTCCGTAAAAATATGGAACCGAAATGAAATTGACGTCGATAATGTTTTTTCATACAATATAAATATTAGATGTTATAAAAGATGACGAGGATCTTGAACCAAGGTCTATTGAGGAATGCATGCATAGAATTGATTGGCCAAAATGGAAAGACGAATTGAGGCGAATCAAATCTCTTGAAAAGAGAAATGTTTTTGGACCGAAGAGTCCCATACATCTGATGGTGTAAAACCAATTGGGGTACAAATGGGTTTTGTTAGAAAACGAAATGAAAAGGGTGAAATTGTTCGACATAAAGCACGCACTAGTCTTGCAAGGATTTTCACAAAGACCCCCAGATTGATTATGAAGAGACATACTCTCTCTGTGATGGATGTGACTACTTTTCGATTCCTAATCACCGCAATAAAAGAAGGACTTCATTTAACGTTTAATGGATGTCGTTACAGCATACTTGTATGGCCCACTTGATAATGAAATTTATATGAAACTCCCAGAAGGATTTAAATTGCCAGAAGCATGTAAATCCAGTTCTCGAGAACAGTACTCAATCAAATTAAATAGATCTCTATATGGATTAAAACAATCCTACGCACGCGTGGTATAAAATGCTTTAGTGAATATTTGTTAAAGGAGGATATGAAAATGATCATGTTAGCCCATGCATTTTATAAAGAGATCTAGATTTGAATTTGTTATTATTGCAGTATATGTTGATGATCTAAATATCATTGGAACTCCTGAAGAGATTTCAAAGGTAGTAGAGTACTTGAAAAGAGAATTTGAAATGAAAGATCTTGGAAAAACAAAATTTTGTCTTGGGTTACATATAGAGCATTTAAAGGACGGTGATTCTCAAGCATCAAACATCTTATATGTAGAAGGTGCTAAAACGGTTTTATATGGACAAAGCACATCCGTTAAGCACCCCAATGGTTGTGAGGTCACTGATGTAAATAAAGACCCTTTCCGACCTCGAGAAAATGATGAGGAGATTCTTGGGTCCAAGTACCATACTTGAGTGCAATTGAGCACTAATGTATCTTGCTAGCCATACACAACCGATATATCATTCTCTCGTCAACTTATTAGCAAGATATAGCTCTCATTCAACCCGAAGGCATTGGAATGGAATTAAACATATACTTTGTTACCTACAAGGTTCAAAGGATATGGGTTTGTATTTTCCTAACCAACCCAAAAAAACAGATTTGATTGGTTTTGCGGACGCAGGTACCTATCCGATCCTCATAATGCTCGATCGCAAACCGGATATGTATTCACTTGTAGAGGAACCGCCGTTTTTTGGCGTTCGATGAAGCAAACTATAAGAGCTACATCTTCTAACCATGCCGAAATTTTGGCAATACACGAGGCTAGTCGTGAATGTGTATGGTTAAGGTCTCAGTAATTCAACACATACGAGGAGCTCATGCGGTTTATCTTCGTGGAGAAAAAACACCGATTTGGCCTTATATGAGGATAATACAAAGCATTTATTGTCCAACCTCAAGGAAGGATATATCAAAGGTGATAGAACAAAACATATTTCACCAAAGTTCTTTTTCACCGCGACCTTCGTAAGAATGGTGATATAAATGTTCAAAGTAAATCCGCTCAAGTGAAAATTTGGCGATTTATTAACAAAGGCGCTTCTACTTCTACATTTGAGAAGTTTAGTCCACAACGTTGGATTACGCCGCCTCGTAGATCTCAAATGATATAATCATGAGGGGGAGTAATTAATTTTTTTTTTTCATAAAGCAATATCTCATAAGTTTTGAAGAATTATGTACTCTTTTTCCTTCACTAGGTTTTTATCCCACGTGATTTTTCCTAGTAAGGTTTTAACGAGGCATATTCTTCAAGAATGGACATCCAAGGGAGTGTTATAAATAGTTATAATATGGATGTCCATTCATTTTCTATAACTTACATAACCTACATTCGTTGATGAAATTTATTCATTCTCCCTATTTATTTAATATTTGTATTCACAGAAATTTATAAATCGAGGCTCACTATCCATGTATTGGTGTACTTGAAGAATAATAGAAAATCTCACTTCTTATATAATCTTCTTACGCTTCTCTCTAAAATTATAACAAAAATATTATTATTATAAAAAGATATCTCATATAAAAACATAATGTAACTCTCAACTGTATATATAAAAAGGAAGTGATACTTCACGATTATTTTTTGATATTTTCTCATGTGGAATTCATTTTTTAATCATAATTTAATTAAAAATGAGTCCCACATGCAGAATGAAATTGATATTTTAAGTAATATTTTTAAAATTTTCGTATGTGGAGTCTGCTTTTTAATTAAATATTAATATTTATTTGATTAAAAGATGAATCCCATATATAAAAATATAAAAAATATTATAAAATTATCACTTTCCATATAAAAAGTATACTTCCTTTTATATTGTGCACAAAATGATATTTTATAATTTATTATTTTACAAATCAACTCACATAGAAACATAAAATGTCCTTACTTGTGCTCTAGTAAAATATTTTTAAACTTTGAATTGATTTATAAAAATTGTGAAAAATAAATTTTATGATGAAAAATATTTTTAGATAATTTATAATATTTATTATTATAGTTATTAAAATAATTTATATTAATTTTATGTTTAAAAATATGTTAAGTTGATTTTAAAAATTCAATAAAAATTCTATATTTTGAAAGGAGGAAGTATAAAATCTAAAATTAAAAAACCGACCGAAAGGTACACTCATTGGTTATTATAGCATATCCCTCCCCCACATGACCTCAATACACCCTTCTATTTTCTCTCTCCTCGTCCGCTCTTTCTATGAATAGTCCTCCAGCCTCCTTTCTTATCTCTCTCTAGCCCTCTATTTCTCTCTCCTTTGTTTCAAAGCCTGGAAGAGCCACCAAGCAGGTAAAATATTTCTCTCTGTTGATTTACAAGCCCTTTTCTTCTTATTATTTGATCTATACGAACTTGGTATTTGTAATTTTTAACTAATCTTCTGTATTTTTGTATATTCTGATGAATTTTGGGTGTTTACAGGGCGTTGGTTGTGCGGATCTCTGAAGATTTAAGAGAGAGAAAGATGATCAGATGCGCATATCAGGAGAACTGCAGCAACAACAACGCCTTTGCTTCTATTGGAGATTTCAGGATGAGGGGCTCTTCTATCTCTGATGGTGTTGTTTGCCCTAAACCTCGTCGTATTGGTCTTTTCAATCCTTCAATGTATGGAGCTTTTTTTGTATAATTATATAAATTGAACTTTGATTTTGATTTTATTGTCTTACCCATTGTTTTTTGGGGGGTTTATTTGCAGTTACCAAATGGATATTTGTGATTCAATAGCTGGGTCGGAGCTACTGGACATGATTCTCACCAAGGTATCTAATTTATTTAATTTTTTTTGGGGTTGTGGGTTTTTTTGGGTACTGTTTTTTATTTTTTCCCTTGATTAATGGGCTTGGTTTTGGGAAAAGGTGGGAAAATAATTTATATAAATTTTTTGATCTTGAATAAATCACCCAGAAAAGCTTAGGCAAGAAGCTTTAAACTTGTGTAGTAGTGATGATAAAATTTTAACCTTTGTCTGTACTGAGTTATTAGGAATTTGTCTGAAATTACTTGTTTTGATTTATGTTGTGAGAAATTGTGTTTGTTTGTAGTTACAGGGAGAGGAGAGAAACATAAGTTTAACTTTGTCATATATAATTGAAAAAGATTTGTTGGGAAATTATCATGGAAGTAGTTATATATGTTATTCATTGGTATTGCAAATACCTTAATATATACTGATTCATATTTAACACTCTTTATTTCTGTAAACAGTTTTTTTTGTGCTAATATGAATCCATGTAATGGGGCTTCACTTCCAGATTAGTACTACTGAACTTGGACACTAGGAGTTTGAGTAGGAAAAAGATTTACTTGTCTCTTATATTAGAAATAATGTAAAAACCTATAAAATATTCCATGCCAAACGGTCAAGGCAAAAGGAAGGATCTTCCCACCATAGTATTTGAATAAGTCAGATAAATTTCAACTCGAAATACCAAAATGGTGGTTTCTTTTTGGAAATACAACAGAAGATTCATTACGGAATATTTTATTTGAGATCCAGCTTCAAAGTGCTTTTTAAAGAATAAATTCTTGTATGATTCAAATTAATGTGTTGTTTGTCGATACATATTTATGATTACCACCCACTTATGATTAATTCAATTAATAATTTTGTTTTGTTCCTCCGATTTTAATAGGGAAGCTATGGTGCGGAAAAGCCCAATTATCAGGTGCCTTCCTCACCACCATTTTTTATGGGATCTCCACCTAGTAGGGCTTCAAACCCAGTGATCCAGGATGCTCACTTTGGGATCGACAAACCGAGCACTTTTACACCAGCTCCTGAAGCATCGCCATCATCTCAGCGCAAAAATGGAGCATGTGCTCGGGTGAAATTTGGGCAGAAGCCAGCTGCAGTGAGAATTGAGGGGTTCAATTGTCGCGGAAACTGCAGTATCTCTGCCGTCGCTTAGATGAAGATATCTATTCAAATACCCTCAAAAGTAGGGTGAGACACAGAAACCACAGAGGCATGGTTTGCGGGAGAGAGGTACTTTGTTTAGTTGTGTATATATAGAGGTTAAAATGTTAAATCATTTACTGAGTTTTGTGTTACATCAATCCAAAATGTACATTTAAATGTAATCTTGAGGTAATGAGAGATGTCGAGTCTAAATAAAATAATGAGAGGAGCAAAAGCTCTCTTAAGGTTAGGGGTCCGGTTTAGGGAATGGTTGAAACTTTCAGAGAGTTTTTGTGACGAGTTTGTTATCAATCTTGTCCTTCATTGTAATTGTAATCCGAAGGCAAGGAGATATTTTATTTGTTAAAAAGCTTTTTTTGCGTGTTAACTATTACTTATTGAAGAAATGTATAGGTTATAGGGACATAATGGTCTTGAAATTTTGTCAAGTTTCGACATTAGGCATTGTAACCGTTTTAGCTGTTCTTATATAATTCATTTTAAAGGGTGTTACCATCATTGTTCCAAATATGTGTGTTGAATTTAATCCTCGGATAGTTGGATACATGAATCTTGCATCGGGTTGGGGATACTTTTTGGAGTCAACAAGGTGCGTGCAAGTGTTTGTGGATACTTTTTGTAGTTGACAGGGTTTGATTATATGAAGTTAACCTTATTGTTTTTGGGTACACATTATAAACTTGTGCAAATTTTTCAGGGCAAGTGGTATTTATTTTACTTATTATTATTTGGGGAAAGATGTGGGGAGGACGTGGAGGAATTGTATTCTTATGGTGGTGGTTGCGTTTGTTGAAATGTCACGAGGGAAAGGGAGGGGCGTGGGGTACAAAGTGACCAAAGGCTTTGTGGGTGTTTTTGTTGAATTGCATACTGGTGTTTTTGTCTATGGCAGGTAGTGGGTTGGGTGGCACTTTTGGCTTGGACGATAGACGCATAACTGTTAAAGGGAAGGGGGAAGGGGAAGGGGAAGGGGGAAGGGGGGGTTATGGCCTGGCCGGCTTGTTATTGCTGAGCAAGTGTCTGGTTTTGTTTTTGTTTTGGATTATCTTGTAACTTTTTATATGGCTGAGAAGGATAAAGGATTTGTGATCTATACAAAGGTTTAGGCATACTTTGGACCAAATAAGACCTGCACTAGGATAGTATTGGACTTGGATTTTACTAAATTTGTTGTAAAAGAACTTTTAACTCTTATATTTTTTTTTTGAGTTGGTGCTTATAAATATTAAAAATTTCTTAGGGGACCATTCTCTTTGTTGATCATTTTTAAAATCAAAATATTGTAGTCTTTTATACATTTTTGGGTAATAAAGTACATAATTTTTTTTAATTCTTTGCGATTTAAAGAATTTTAAAATAAATATACTTAATTATTAATTTTAAAAATGGTTAATTAAAAAATATAATGGGATGGTGGAGTATTTGTCAATAGTAATTAAAAATGATATATATCGTCAAATGCATAAATAAGTATTAATAATAAGTGTAATAAGTGGGGTGTATTTATAATTTTATCCAATTTATTGTATAGACCATGACCTTTCAAAGTATAATGAGTGAGGTATGTCTTTCGGAAAAGGGATAAGTACGAAACTATAATCGGCCATATTATAAAGGTATTAAAAAAAATTGCAAGTTGAGCAAAAAATTGAATGTTGTAGTTATTAATATTGTCATTTGTCAGAATTTCTTTATGGGGCTCAATGAATCCCGGCATGCTACTTTTAAATTCGGATTCGATTAGGATGATTGGTTAATTGATTAATACAGTTCTGACATTTATATATTAATATTGTATTAATCAATTGATCAAAATTAACTTCACTTCACGAGTTTTTGTATCCTCGAAACATCAGTATATAGAAACCAATGACTTGTACTATATTTTTTTAAAGGTTTTTAAGGAAAAAGATAGTCATATATGGCGACATTATCGGAGTTGAGACATAAATGATTTATACCAATATTAAATAACGTACGTAAATATATGAGATATGAATAAATAAAGAAGAAAATTAGATATTAATATTCTATCTACGTGCACACTCGTGGCCATATTCATGAACACGAAACTGCATAAAATGTCGTGAAATTAAATAGGCCCAACTACTCTCTCCCCTCAACCCGGTAACAATACTCTTGGTTTGCCTCTTTCTTAGAGGTATTTGATAAAAATTGAATGAATTTGAATATGAATGAGTGAATCTGAATCTAAATGAAAAAAATTATTTGATAATTAATATGTCTGAAATATTTGAATGATATAATTTTATTATTTTATCCATCTGAAAAAACTCAAAGTTGTTGTAAATTTATTTAATATTGCTTAATATAATAGTTAATATTTTTAAATTTTAATTTTTTTTTTACTTTATTCAGCTATCCATTTAGCCATTCAGTCAAAAAAATCTAACTTAGCCATTTAGCTCAATCATCTGACCGATTCAACCATTCAGACGATTTTTTTCCAAAATAAACGTACTTTATGGTTGACCGATTCAGCCGTTCAAATATATTCACTCTTAAACAAACAACCCCTTATTCATCTCTATTTCTTCATCCTTTTGGTTTCTTGTCAAAAATATATCAAATCATTTTTTGACATTGGCCCTTTGAAGCCTCTTTCAAAAGTATTTCTTTTAATTTATGTATAGGTGCATGGAACAAGTTACTCCCAGTCCCAGTCTCCCACTGGACCAGAAACTTTCCAATCTCAAGTATTTGTTTTTTTAGTTAGAAACCAATGCTTTGGGGCTGTCGTGAAAACCGCTCAAGAACCTACTAATTTAGGTAAATATTTAATGGGTTCCTAGATTAATGAAGTCATTTTTGAAAGATAAATTATGTGTTTTTGGGATTCGCATGCCCACTTTTTAGGGGTCCAAATGTGTTGGACTTAAATAGGCTGAAAAAAGACGTACAATTTTAGTAAGAATGATCACGTTCTGTAAAATACGACTCAAGCTCTTTTAAAAAAATTTAAATTCCTCAGCGACGTAACTGTCGAGATAAATGTAGTAAATTAATCCTTGAAGTTGTTTGCATTAGGGGTGGGCATCAATAATTAACCGGTTCGGACCAATTATCGAATTTACTCAAAATTGGGTACCGATACCGATACTAATTAGACCGGTATATCGAACCAATTAATCTGTCTGATACTCATTTTTACCTTGTATTATACCGATTATTTACTTACCTTTTCTAAATCCAATTCCCAATTCCCAATTCCCAATTCCCAATTCCCAATTCCCAATTCCCAATTCCATCACCCACCCACCTAACTTATTAGTCTTATTGTCAAGTATCCATGAAGCCCAGCAACTCTGAATCTGATCTTGCTTCAAATTTTTAGTCCCTTTTTCTTCGACCCAATTTGACTTTGAGCTCGTAGACCGTTTAGCTCAACGTACACTACACTGCAGGGCAGATCTAGCATCTTAGTTTAGTAGGGTCAAATTTGGAAAAAAAATTAATGAAAAATAAAAATAAAAAATAAAAAATAATATAATAAATCATAAAATTAAATAATACTCATATATTGTTTACAATAACATTTTCCGAGATTTCATAACTTGAAATTATTGCATGATAGCCTCATTTTTAATAGTTACAAAAATATTATTTTCAATAATGTAAGTTACTAAACAATCATTCATTCATTCATCTTTAATATTTTTTTTTTGAAAGGACGATGTTGTTGTAAAAATATCATGATAGCCTCATTTTAAAAAATTGTAAAAATTCACAAATAATTATTAAAAAGAAAAATTACAATATGTTTTAAAGAATTTTTCTTTGATTGGTTAACATTATGGCTAAATAATTGAAAAAGAAATAGCAGAGTGGATACAAATTTTAGACATTCATTAATTTTTTAGGTAAATTGTATAGTGGGAGGGGGAGGGGGTCTTTTACCATCATTTGATTTAATCTTCATAATCTTCACAGCTTCCGAGGCTACCAACTACCATGCTTCAAAGCGAGTTGGTCTGGAGATAAAATTAACTTGTGTGACAATGTTAATAAGTAAATGACTGTGGTACGACTTAATTTTTTTTTGATAAATTAGAACATTCAATTTTTGATAAATTAAAACATTCATTTTTTGGGAGTATTTATTTTTTGAGAGAGTGCAAATTGACCTCTTGAAAATTTAGTGGGGTCAATTGACCCCACTGCCCTCAAGTGGATCAGCCCCTGTTACATTGGGTTCTTGGCCGAATTTTAGGAAGAAGGCAGAAAATGAACTTGTTTGGTGGTCGCCGGTGACGGAGCTCGCTTGGCTTGCCGTTGATTCCGACGGAGATCCAACGAATATTTAACGTGCCCTTGATCCCACCATTATTCTTATGAGTTTTTTTATATGTATATATATGTTATGCTTTTTGTTGTAATTATATTTGCAGTGTATTTAGTGTGAACAATATTAGATAAGAATTGTTTTAGAGTTCTAATTGTGGTTGTAAGGCCCCAACTTATTATAAATGAAATTGAATTTCCTCTATTTATTATTTTGAAATAGTAAGGGTTGATTTGATTAATGTGGTTAGTTATGGGTAAAATGCGCAAATATCTTAAATAAGTAAGTGGTTATAAAATATTCATTGTTGTTTGGGAATATTCGTTTGGTCGTGAAATATTCTTACCGTTTGGGAATAATATTAAATACTGACGGCCTTGACCTTTGCAGTAGGCCCCATAACTGAAAGCGATTGGATGAAGAAAGCGAAAAGTATAAGTTTTTATAAATAACGACGTAGTTGTTACCGATTAACATTGTTGGAATACCCGGTTGGTTAAAACGCAGATGAATACGCGTTGTTGCACAAGAAGATTACCTGATTATTAACCGATTATTGATTCTTACGTAAGAAGGCACTACTCAATAATTGTTATGTAATTCTTTGCTCAATATTTTATTGATTCAATAATTGTTACCTTGATATTTTATATTATTATTGTTTCAATAATTGTCACTGCACAGTATTTTCCATTATCAGATCAATAATTCATATTATTTGAATACTATTATTAGATAGCATTATTGGCAATGTCTAAGGAAGTTATGTCTAAGGAGAGGTTTGGTCACCAAATTAGTGCACCAAGAAGAAGAAATTCTTATTCGAAAGCCCCTCTTTCCAGGAACGAATTGGTTGTCATTATTGTGACTCATAATATTATTTGTGAATAATTAATTATTGATTTATATGATAAGGAAAATATTTATTTATGTGAATAAAATGAAGGAATTTTTAGAAAAGTGACAATTCTTTGAAAATTGATATTCTATCTTTTTTAGTAAAATAATTATTATATTATCGTAATATAATAATGGTGATATTTTTACAATGAATGTGTGATATATGAATAAATGAGGAGGAAGAGTATTTTTGTTACGATAAATGATAAAAACATGTTAAACATGCTCTGGTGGCCCCATTTTGTATTTGAAATTGGATTATGGTAGTAAAATAAATACGTATGTGAATTTCATTAATTTACGCTTGAAATTTGGAAAAACTTAAACTTGCAAAATTCTAAAGAATTGAATTTCCTATGGAATGGACATAAGATTCAAATTTTTCTGATAAAAGGGCTATTTATTATGAATTATTGAAGTTCCAAAATAATTGATTTTTGAAGTTTTAAATATTTTTTTAAAGAAAAACATTTTTATTATGTTGGTGGGCCCCACATGAGTGGTAAACATGTTGAATTCAGATTTTCTAAGGTGGGCATGAATTTTTTTTTATTTATTAAATTTTCTGCTTTGGTGTTCTAAGTATTTTTCTATAAATAGGGTGCTTAGGTTAGAATTAAAAATCACATCAAAAACTGAAGTTTTCTCTCTATATTATCGAGCGTATTCTTGTGACTATTTTGATATTTTGAGTGTTGCTATACGGTGCAAGTTCCCTTCAGCGTTATATCTGATATTCCAGCTATAAGTACTATTCTTTTGAGTTAAGAGATGTTATTTTTTTTATAAATGATATTATTTCTTTCAATATCATTATGCTGAAATATTGGTAAGATTTTTCTTGTGAAATTCTTGTCTTTTTTGTGTCGGGGTTACTATTTACGTATACGGCATTATTCACAAATACGACACTATTCACAAAAAAATTAAATTTTCGTTCTTTATCTCAGATGTCTATTTTTGTTACTATCTTTGATTGTATCCATATTTTGATCATTATTCTTGAAGTTTATTCCACCATAGTATATTATGGGGTATTTTTGAACATGGATAAACCGAAGTACGAATCCCTAATATTTGTTCTATTGTCTCACTGGATTCGTTTTCTTTAAAATATTTTTTATCATCCTCAATCCTTGATGATATAACTGAATATCTTTAGCCTGTAGTGCAAAGATGAATGATTTTCTGATGAATATCTTTGGCCCGTAGTGCAAAGATGAACATGTGTTGAGATGAACATGACCAACTGATGAATATTTTTGGCTTGTAGTGCAAAAATGAATATTTGATTCAAGTTGAATATTGATTTATGTTACAAGGATAAAATATTGATGATAAACTTTTAAATTCATAGATGTTAGTAGATTTTATTCTCTACTTAACTCTTCTAATGAATTGTTATTTCCGCTGCGAATATTGATTTGAAACTTGTTGTCTATTATATTCTATCAGATTTTTTCCTGTTAAGGACTAACGATAATTTGTTCTATATTATCTTAGTCATAATGTTATTTGTGAGATCCCAAATTTTATGAAATGAAAGTATTTAATTTTCTTATAATTATTATTCTATTTAATAAATGGTTTAATTGATAAAAGGTTAAAGTTAAGGGTGATATGTGAAAATTTTGCAAAGTAAACAAGTTGATATAAAATATTCGTTGTGTCGGAGAATATTCGTTTGGTCGGGAAATATTCTTTTTGTTAGGGAATATTCGTTCGACGACACTATCATTGGTGGACTCCACAATGGAATGATTGTCGTAGTTAGAAAACGACAGAAATATCTTTTTATAAAAATAACGGCGAAAGTTTTACCGTTAAACTGTTGAGATACCTGGTGGTAAAAATACAATAATACGCGTGGTTGCATAAGAAGACGCGGTATTGATTATTGATTGATGCTTACGTAAAGCCACCTCGGTTTACTCAATTATTGCTACAGTAATTGTTGCATAGTATCTCACGTTATTTGATTCAATTATTGTCACAATATCATCTGCATAATATTTTTTATTATTAAATCAATAATTGAGACAATACATTTATTCATATTATTATTTATATTATTGATAATGTCTAGAAAGTTCTGTCGAGGAAAGAGGTTTGGTCACCTAATTGCGCACCAATAAGGAAAAATCTTTATCGGAAAGCCCCCTCTTACCTGGGAATGATCTGGTTGTCGATATTGTAAGTTATAATATTAATGATGAATAATTGTTGAAGTATTAAAAATGTGTTTATTGAAGATAAGTGAATTACAAAAGTTAGAGGGAAATTATGCAAACTTGGAAAACTTTAGGGGTACTAAAGTGTAATAAGTTAAATCAATCTGGACCGTCGGTGGTGGTTTTAAATGTGAGACCCCAAAATTTATGAAATGAAAGTACTCAATTTTATTGTAATTATTATTTTATTTAGTAAATGGCTAAATTGATAAAGGGTTAAAGTTAAGGGTTATATTTGAAAATTTTGCAAAGTAAGCAAGTTGTCATAAAATAATCGGTGGTAAAAGTACAGTAATACGCGTGGTTGCATAGTAGCACACGATATTGATTATTAATGCTTACGTGAGAAGTCACTCAGTTTTATTCAACTATTGTCATAATATTTATATTATTAAATCAATAATTAAGACGATACAGTTATTCATATTATTATTTGTATAATTAATAATATCTAGAAGTTCTGTCAAAGAGAGGTTTGGTCACCTAATTGCGCGCCAATAAAGAAAAATCTTTATTGGAAAGCTCCCTCTTTCCTTGGAACGACCTGGTTGTTAATATTGCGAGTTATAATAATAATGAATAAATATTATTAAAAATCGAATTTGAGTTCGGAGTTGAATTTGGAGAAGCGAACGTGATATTTGAGTCCAGAATGATGAAATTAGTAAATATAGACTATAAACACAAAATTTGTCGGGATTGACTTTTTGGTCAAAAAGTCAACAGTTGACTTTTTTTAAAAAAGTCAAAATTCAAAAATTCAAAAATAAAAATGCTGTTAAAAATATTGAGGGAATTTTTATGAAGTATTTGTTATAATTTTTGACGCATTTTATGGACTTCCATTTACCCATTTTTCAAAATAATCGGTAGAATTTTCTTAAAAGGTGGGCCCACACGTGGGGCCCACGAAAGAAAATGGGGGGGGGGATCTGGAAAGTCACGAAAGTTTATATATATATATATATATTATATAGATTTTGTTTTATAATTATTATAAATGTAATAAAACAAAAAACTTTTTATATAAAACATAATACTTTTATAAAGTTTTGTTTTATTTGATTATAAATAGAATATATTATATTTTATTATGCATAGTGTTTGCATAATGCCTGCATAGTGTTTGCATAGTAAAATCTTTTTATATAAAACAGAATACTTTTTCTAAATTTTGTTTTATTTGATTATAAATAGAATATATTATATTTTATTATGCATAGTGTTTCCATAAAGTACCTGCGCATAGTATTTGCGATAGTAAAATCTTTTTATATAAAATATAATACTTTTATAAAGTTATTTGTTTTATTAGATTTTAAATAATATATATATATTATAAATTTTGTTTTATTATATAATTATAAATATAATATATTATATTTTATTGTATAGTATCCTTTCCATTCTCCTATAAATAGGATGCTTAGTTAGAATTGAAAAACACACCAAAAATTCAGAGAATTCTTCTTTTATAATCTTGAGCGTATTTTTTTAGAGTTTTAGAAAGCTTTGAGTGTAGAAAATAGTGAAAGTTTTTTCAAGAATATATCCGCTATACCAGTTGGAATACTCTTCTTTTCAAGGTAAGGGATATTATTATTATAGTAAGGGGTATTATTTCTTTCGTATTCATGAAGAGAGCTACTGTTATTCCATTCCTTATTATTCTGTTGGAATAACTTGTATCTGTGACTCACCGTATACATGGTAAAATTCTTACGTTATTCCATTCTTTATTATTTCATTGGAATAACCTTTATGCATCTTGATCTATCGCATGCTTGGTGAATTCTGTTGTTATTCCATTCTTTATTATTCTGTTGGAATATCCTGTCTGTGCAGATTACGTATGACCTGGTTTCATTCTTTATTATTCTGTTGGAATATCCTATCTGTGCGGATTACGCATGACATGGTTTCATTCTTTATTATTCTGTTGGAATAACCTGTCTGTGCGGTCTATCGCATGCCTGGTGAATTCCTTTGTTATTCCATTCTTTATTATTCTGTTGGAATAACTTGTCTGTGTGGACTACCGCATGTATGGTGAATGATCCTTCATATTCATTTCTTATTAAATTATGGAAATGATCTGTCTACGTGGATTACCACATGGCGGGCGAAAATCCATTTGCAGTTTCGTAATTTTTCCGACCCTCAAAAATTTTGGAAAAATTTGGAATGATAATTTGATGAGTTTTCTATACTGTGTCTAAAAATGGCGATTTTTGGATGTATAGATTAAGAGTTATGAATTTTATGGGAAAAGACTATTTTAAAAGTAAACCCTTATAACTCCTTGTGGTTAACTCCAAAATTGGTGAAATTTTTATTGAGAGTGCATGTATATAATGTAAGTATGAAGTGTAAATTTGAAATTTTTGGACAAAAGTACAATTTATAAAAAATGTCTAAATATTAATAGAGTTTTGGCTATATGAAAAATAGTAAATGAATTTTTAAAATTACGAGAAAAATATATGTTTAATATGAGACTATATTCTCGCTAAATTCAGGAAAAGAAATATTTTGGGATTGATTTGATATTTTCATAAAAATGAACTAGTTATGAGTAAATGAATTAAATATGTTATGTGAAGTAACAAAATTGGAAAATAGGATTTTATGGCTTGAAAATCCTATATAAGGTATATCTTGATTTGTGATGAGAGTTTTGGTTATTGATGATGAAATCTTATGAGTTTGGCATTTTAGGATGATTTAATGCATTAATTAGTAAAGTGTAAATAATTAAAATAAAGCTGCTCATAAGTTTAAGAAATAATTAAAATATTGTTATAATATTAATGATATTAGATTATGAGATTATTAAGTGATTGATAACATTTGAATATTATTGAGCTCTAGATAAATTGTATTAATAATGTTTAATATTTATCCTTTATCTCATTTGATTGATTCTTTATAACATTGTCATTATCCTCATGCTTATATTATAATGAAAGTCATCCGTGGTCTGTAGTACATAGATGGACTTGGTATGATTATGACCAGGGATTATTCGATATAATCATGACCATAATGCTACAAATGTTGTGGTAAAAGTCTTCATTGGCCCGTAGTGCATTGATGGACAATTTTTGGTATGATTATGGCCATGGATTCTCTTCGGCCAAGGGTGAAAAAGATGAATTGTTTTTGGCATGATCATGACCGTTGATGAAAACACGATTATCTTTGGCCCATAGTGCATAGATAATTCGTGGTCGTGATACTAATGAATATCATTGGCCTGTAGTGCAGGGATGATTCGATGATGTGGATTAATTATTGAGCTGAGTCTCAGCGATGAAATATTAATTCATGGATGTGATAATAATGAATATCCTTGGCCCGTAGTGCATGGATAATTCATGGATGTGATATTAACGAATATCCTTGGCCGTAGTGCAGGGGTGATTCGATGATGTGAATTATTTATTAAGTTGAGTCTCAGCGATAAAATATTGATAACAAACTTTTAAATTCGTAGAAGATAGTAGATATTATGCTCTACATGACTCTTCTAAAATACAGTTGTATGTCTTCGGCCTGTAGTGCAAAGATGAAATGATAATGAATATCTTTAGCTCGTAGTGCAATGATGAATTTATTAAGTATGATTATAAACAGGAACTGTGATTTGGTATAACCATGATCTTTGACGTTTCAGGTAAATATAGGTGATGAAAATTATCTTCGTCCTGGGTGCGAAGAGGAAATTTAGAATCACAATTATGATTATGAGTTATTCATATGATTGTGGAAAGAAATTGTTGATTGATGTTACAGGGATAAAACATTGTTGGTGGACTTTTAACTTGGAGAAGATAATAGACTTTATGGTCTATTTGACTTTTCTAATGGATTGCTCATTCCGCTGCAACTATGGTTGAAAAGTTTTATCATCTACCATATGTTTTAAATCTCTGATTTATTACTGACGAAGGCTCTTGATAATTTAATTATCTTTAGTCATGATATTCTTTACTGGGCTATTTGTGCTCACCCTTTTGCTTCACAATTCCTTTCAGGTAATAAGAGTGTAGCTGGGTCGAGCGGAGATAACAGGAGAATAGAACGGTGGTCTATAGCTGTTGAGGTTCTCCCTAAATAGTATGGAAATAATTTTATTGAGAACTTTATATAAGTGTGTCGTATTGTATACGCCATTTGATATTTAATTTTGGTGAACCGAATAGGGTGAGGTGAACCCAACTTTGGAAGGGTCTTTTGCCATTATCATACAAGATGTCTAATGACATACAACCTCGTGTTAGCATAAGACAGGGTTGTGCACATCCACTTGCTGAGTATATCTACGAGCACTACCTATATAATCTTGGAGTTTGGTTAAAATATAGTTCTCAATTGCAGACAGTGGATATAGTTATATATCAAGAGAAGACTCACCATTGGAAGGAACATGATAGTAATCTTCTCGTTTTTCTTTGGGGTCTATTGGGTCAACCAAGGATAATTCTGTGGACATATGATATCTATCATAACCTAGACGCATGACCTCCCATGTACGAAGGTTTCTTTGAGCACTTCCCAAAGATTTTAATTTCTAAAACAGCTTATCGATCGTACCTTTATGTAAGGTGCAATTGTGATAATGAGTCAGAGTTGGTATATATATTTGTATTTAAACTCACAGTATACATGTCGTCGTATTTTGCACGACAGTTGTATAAATGAAGTTGTCAGTAGTGTATTTTCCGGCGATTCAAAATGGGTGATGTATACCTATTTTGGGGCGTCACATTAATAGTACATCAATCTGGACCGTCGGTGGTGGTTTTAAAAGTAAATCAATCTGGACCGTCGGTGGTGGTTTTAAAAGTAATCAATCTGGACCGTCGATGGTGGTTTTAAAAGTAAATTAATCTGGACCGTCGGTTATGGCTTTAATAGTAATCAATCTGGACCGTCCATTCTAATAGTAAATCAATCTGGACCATTCATGAATTAGTTACTATTTAGTCCATTTTCCTATAAATAGAAGCTTAATTCTTCTTTCATTCTCACCAATTCACTGAGATTCACAAGAGAAGCTATAGAGAGAGAAACTATAGAGAGAAAGAAGAAGAGTATTCTGCTATTTCAATATTGCAGTATCTAGTCTTCTACTAAGGTAAGGGATGTTATTTTGGTAAGGGGTATTATTTCTTTCGTATTCATAAGGAATACTATTTTCGTATTCATCCTTTAATATGTTGGAATAAACTGTCTATGCGGATTACGTACCGTATGACAGGTGAAAATCCATTTGCAGTCTCGTATGTTATTTCTTTTCATATTCTTAAATCTAAACTTTGTGACGCCCCCAAAACAGGTATACATCACCCATCTTGAGTCGCCAAATACATGGTACATAAATCAAATACAAACTTAATTATACAACTGTCGGGTAATATACGACAAAATATAGCTGAGAGTTCAAACAAGAATATTGCCTTCTAGACAATATCCACTTTCAATGGAGTTCTCATTACAATTATTATCACACTATTTCACAGAATAGTGAGGACTACTAAAGTCACTTATCCTGGACCATCACTCCATTTCCCGACTTATCCCAGCTATATTCTCATTTCCTGAAGAGAACAATGAAAGAAAAGGGTGAGCCCAGTAAGAAATATTATGACTAAGATAATGCAGAATAAATTATCCCTAGCCTTCAACAGTGTTAAACTGATAAAATACAATAAACATCAAGTTTAACTGCAGCGGAATAAGCAATCCATTAGAAGAGTAAAGTAGAACATAATGTCTACTATCTCCTCTAGATTAAAAGTCCATCGTTAATATTTTATTTTTGTAATACTCATCAACAGTTCTTTGTTATACCCAAGACAAAAAGAACTCTCATCACCTGAACCACTAAAGATTATAGTTAAATCCACAATTTATATTTATAATCATGTAAATCAATAGGTTCTCCTTGCCACAAAGGCTTAATAGAACGTTTACTCAATATCCTTACCCCAAAGGCTAAAGATATTCAAATGTAATAACAATGATCATACCAATCAGTTGTCTACCTTTGCACTACGGGCCAAAGATATTCAACTATAAAACCAATTGTCATGATCATACCAATCAATTGTCTGTCAGTGCACTACAGTCAAAGACATTCAACTGTTAACTAATGGTCATGATCCTGCCAATCACATCATCGAATTATCCATGCATTACGGGCCAAGAATATTCGTTATTATCACCAGTGGTTATGATCATGTTATACACCTGTCCATCTTTGCACGTAAGCCCAAGATATACAACTATAAAACCAATAATCAACAATTCGTCTTTGCACGTAAGCCAAAGATATATAACTGTAAAACCAATAATAAATAGTCCATTTATGCACGTAAGCCAAAGATGACTTTCATCACAATATAAGTATTAGGATGATGACAATGATATAAGCATTAATCAAACGAAATCAAGGATAAATATTAAAGAATTTAAATTTATCAAGAGTTTAAAAATATCCAAATTGTCAACATGATACTGCTTTGTGGAGTAAAATTCAAGAATAATATTCATATAAAAAATAATTTGATGAGAAAAGAAATATATTTTTCGTGTAAATAGTACATCGTGAATAGTAATCGTAAATAGTACTCAGAGTATTACATACGTACATACATCGTATACATAAATAATGTCATATACGCAAATAGTGCTATATACATGAATAGTGTCGATACGTGAATAAGAACCACGATAATAAAAAGATAAAGTTTCACAATAAAATCCATATCAATATTTATAACACCTTAATCCAAATATTATAAATCACTTAATATCTCATAATCTAATATTATTAATATTACCACAATATTTTAATCATTTCATAAACTTATAAATAATTTATTTTAATTGTTTACACTTTAATAATTAATGCATTTAATCATCCTAAAATGCCAAACTCATAAGATTTAATCACTAATAACCAAAACTCTCATAAAAAATCTGCATATACCTTATATAGGATTCTCAAGCCATAAAATCCTATTTTCCAATTTTGTTACTTCACATAACATATTTAATTCATTTACTCATAACTTGCCCATTTTCATGAAAAATACCAAATCAGTACAAACAAATTTTCTTTTCTGGGATTTAACAGAATATAGTCCCATATTGAACATATATTTTTCTCAGAATTTTTAAAATTCATTTACTATTTTTTATATGGCTAAAACTGTCGAATATTTAGACATTTATCAAAAACTGTACTTTTGTCTAAAAATTTCAAAATTTACAGGGTATACTGCTGTTATATAGATGTACTCCTAATAAAATTTTTACCAATTTTAGAGTTAACCACAAGGAGTTATAAGAGTTATAATATTCCTTACGAATTCAATATTGAACGAAAATAATATTCCTTATGAATATTAAACGAATATAATGAATATTGAACGATAATAATATTCATACGAATACGAAAAATAATATCTCTTCAGAATATAAAAAAATAATAACTCTTATGTGACGCCCCCAAAATTAGGTATACATCACCCATCTTGGGTCGCCACTTACATGGTACAGAATTTAAATACAACTTATTAACATAAGCATGCAGGTACAATACGACATAAACTGTGAGTTTAAATACAAATATCGCCTACTAGATATTATACAAACTCAAACAAAAAGTCCTCATTACAATTATTATCACACTATTTCACGGAATAGTGAGGACTACTAATGCTATCTTCGGGACCATCACTCGCTTCCCGACTCGTCCCAAATATATTCTCATTTCTGAAGAGAACGGTGAAAGAAAGGGTGAGCTCAACTAGCCCAAGAAGAAATATTATGACTAAGATAATGCGAATAAATTATCAATAGTCTTCAACAATGTTAAACCGATAAAATACAATAGATAAACCGGCTTAAGCTGCGGTGAATACGCAATCCATTAAAAAGAGTCAAGTAGAAAATAAAGTCTACTATTTTTAGGTTTTAAAAGGTTTTTCATCATCGTTATATTTGAGACTCAAACTTTAATAAATATTCCACATCATCGAATCACCCCGCACTATGGCGAGGATATTCTTTAGTATCACGACCACAATTATTCATGCACTCACGAGCCAAGAATATTTGTGTATTCATTAATGGTCATGATCATGCCAACAAATCGCCCATCAATGCACTACTACTAATCGAGGATTTTTACCACATCATTTGTAACATTACTGGCCATGATTACATAGAATAGTCTCCCGGTCATAATCATACCAAGTCCATCTATGCACTCTGAGCCATGGATGACTTTAAAAAAATATAAACATGAGGATGATGACAATGATATAAGAATTACATAAAACAAGTTCAAGAATTATTTTATCCAGAATTATTAACGCCCAAATTATCAATAATATCTTTGTTTTGTAGAGTAAAATTCAAGAATGATCGGAAGAATATTTTCATGAAAGATATGGATGAAACGCAAATATCAAGGATATTTCACTAATTTCATGGAGTATAGAAGTCAAAGTTTTAACCAACCGGGTATAATAAAGAATGGAATAACAAAAGAAATCACCGTGCATGCGATAGGCCATGCGCATGCATAAAAGTTATTCCAACAGAATAATAAATAACGGAACCAGTCGTGAAATTCACACCAATGAGTTGTTCCAAAGAATAATAAAGATGGAATCAGATCCGTTGTAAAACACACGATAGGATATTCAATGAATAATAAAGACGGAACCCAGTCCGGTGTAAAACACACGACAGGATGTTCCAACAGAATAATAAAGGCGGAACCTGTGTCCGGTGTAAAAACACGACAGGATGTTCCAAGCAGAATAATAAAGAGCGGAACCAGTCCGGTGTAAAAACATGAGCAGGATGTTCCAATGAATCATAGAAGAATGTCACCAAGTATAGGTAAAAAGCACAGATATCTGAGTTATTCCAATAGAATAATAAGCAATGGAATAACAACAGTTCTCTTCATGAATAAGAAAGAATAACACCCCTTACATTTGGTAGAAGATTGAATATCGCAACGAGTGTAGTAACAAAATACTCTTCTTCTTCTCTCTTATTCTCTCTATATTTTTCTCTCTATAGCTTGAATGAATTAAGTGAAAATAATGAAGCCCTAGGCCTCTATTTATAGAAGATTTCTAGCTTAAGACCGCCGTGTGAAAAGGCAAGTGGCTTGACGAATCGGTTTGGACCTTTGTAATGTGAAATGACAAGTGGTTCGGCGCTTTGTAATGTGAAACGACAAGTGGTTCGACGTCCGGTAAAGGTAATTACTATTAACGAAGGTAAATACTATCGACGAAGGTAAATACTATTCATAAGGGTAATTACTATCGACGAAGGTAAATACTATTCACAAGGGTAATTACTATTGACGAAGGTAAATACTATTCACAAGTGGTAATTACTATTGATGAAGAGACTCTTAGATGATGACATATGAGCCCCCATAAAATAATCAAACTTACCACAAATCATTTTTTTTTCATCAACACATATTTAATCTTTCAACAATTATTAATCATTTATAACATGTCGTCTCAATTATTGATTTAATACTATAACATATTATACATGATGATAATGTGACAATAATTGAATCAATAATATAAGAGATATGATCGCAAAGAATTATCTTGTAGTAATAATTGAGCATAAATTGAGTGACTTCTCACGTAAAGCATCAATAATCAATCTTAGTGTGCTACTATGCAACTACGCCAGACATCGTATTTTTACCACTTAGGGTAGTTCAACGGTTTTAACGGTAACACCTCCGCAGATTATTTTTATAAAATATTTTTGTCGTTTTCTCAATCCGACAATAATTTTGTGGGGTCCACCAATGATTGAGCCGTTGTGTATTTAATATTCCTAATAAAAAGAATATTTCCCACCAAACTAATATTTTATAACAACTTGCATACTTTGCAAAATTTATAAATATTACCCACAACTATAACATTATATCAAATTTATTCCATAATATTCAAAAATAATATTTATAGAAAAATTCATCTTTATTTATAAAAGATGGGGTCTTACAACCTCCCTTCTTATGAAATTTCGCCCCTCGAAATTGTGGTACGATACTGGTATGTCGAAGAGGTAAGGATACCTTGATTTCATTTCAAATTCTAACTCCCAAGTCATTTCCTCAACATCGTGGTTCCTCCACAAAACTTTGACTTGAGGTATAACCTGGAGCGTAGAATATGTTCCTTCTTATCCAAAATTTGAACAAGAACCTCTTCATACGCCAAATCTTCCGCTATTTCATCCGGTTCTAACTCAATAATATGGTTCGGGTCTTTCACATATTTACGTAACATAGATATGTAAAACGTTATGAACACGAGACATATTTCATGTAAAGCGAGTCTATAAGCCACAGTTCCTACTCGATCGAGGATTAAAATGGACCGATGAATCGAGGATTAAGTTTTCCTCTCTTCCAAATCTTGTAACTCCTTTCCATGGAATGACTCTTAACAACACGTGATCTCCTATATTGAATTCCACGTCCTTTCGATGAAGATCAAGATAACTCTTTTGTCGATTTTGTGAGGTTTTATACGTTGTCGGATCGTTTGAATCTTTTTTCGTAGTCATACGTATCAACTCTGGTCCCAACAACGTTGCTTCACCCACCTCATCCCAAAGATACCGAGAAGCGACACTTTCTTCCATACAACGCTCGAATGGAGCCATGCCAATACTTGCTTGATAAGCTGTTGTTGTAGGAAAACTCCATCAATGGTAAGAACTTGTCCCAACTCCCTTGAAATCAAGGACACAAAGTCTTAATAGATCTTCAAGAGTTTGAATAGTCCTCTCCGATTGTCCGTCTCAAAATCGAGGATGATATGCCGAGCTAAATCGTAAGTCTGTGCCCATAGCTTTTTTGCAAACTAACCCAAAATCGTGAAGTGAATCTTGGGTCTCGATCGAAACTATGGATACCAAGATACCATGCGATCTTTACAATCTCGTTTATGTACATACTGAGCAAGACGTTCAAGTGTATAAGTTTCTCGTGATCGGTAAGAAATGAGCGGACTTGGTCAATCTATCAACAATGACCCAAATCGCATCAATGCCGAGAAACCTTAGGAAGGCCAGGTAACAAAATCCATGGTAATGTGCTCCCACTTCCATTACGGAATTTCAAGTGGTTGCAATGGACCTTTTGGTACTTGATGTTCCGCTTTAACTCGTTGACAAGTTAGACACCTTGAGATAAACAACGCATATCTCTCTCTTCATATTGCTCCACCAAAATGTATGACTTAATATCATGATACATTTTGGTACTCCCGAGATGGATTGCAAATGGTGTGTTGTGCGCTCCATCATGATATTATACTTTAAATCGTGGCCGTTAGAACACAAAGTCCGGAGTTGACTCAAGTATTCCTTCTTCATCGATTCTTGCTTCCCAAGATAGCACCTTCTTGCACTTTCTTCTTCATACGCATCGGCTCCGTGTCTCAGAGCAGCAGACTTTTAACTTTATCGATTAAAGTTCGGTTCTACTCGATACCGCTTATCATCACACGCGCGTCCCGGAGTCTTTAACTCTATCTCCATCCTTTGTAAGTCACACAAAATGGGCTCATGCGTTGACAATATCGCACTCGTACTTGCATATGATTTTCACTCAATGCGTCGCCTACCACGTTCGCTTTTCGGGATGGTATTGGATGGTATGATCATAATCTTTCAATGAGTTCAAGCCAACGTCGTTGTCGCATGTTGAGTTCCTTTTGAGTGAAGAAATATTTGAGGCTTTTATGATCCGTAAAGATCTCCACTTTCTCCCCATACAAGTAATGCCTCCAAATTTTAAGTAAAGATAACAACGCTTGCCAACTCTAGATCATGAGTAGGATAATTCCTCTCATATTCTTTGAGTTGTCATGAGGCATAGGCTATAACTTTTCCATGTTGCATAAGAACACATCCCAACCCATTGCTCAAGCATCATCAGATGACAAATCCTCCGAGTCGGATGGTATTGTCGTAGCAGTCTTGAAATAAGTCTCCTCTTGAGTTCTTGAAAACTCTTCTCACATTCTTCGCTCCAACCAAACTTTGTATCTTCCGAAGTCATTTGAAATAATGGAGTAGCGATTCGAGAAAATCCTTCCACGAATCTCCGATAATAACCAAATTTAAACCGAGAAAGCTACGACTTCGGCCATCGATTTAGGTTGTTCCACTTTGAATAGCTTCAATCTTTCTTTGGGTCAACAGATATTCCATGACTTGATACCACGTGCCCAAGGAATGCTACTTCTTCTTGCCGTAACTCACATTTCTTCAACTTGGCATAAAGCTTATATTCACGAAGCTTTTGGAGTGTCGACCTCAAGTGTTGCTTTCATGATCTTCACGGCTTTTGGAATAAATAAGGATGTCATCAATAAAGACGACCACAAAGTGATCTAAATATTCCTTGAATACTCGGTTCATCATATCCATGAAGGCAAGTAGGAGCATTAGTCAATCCAAAGGACATGACTAGAATTCATAATGCCCGCATCTTAGGAGTTAAAGCCGTCTTTGGAATGTCGTCACGGTTCTAATCTTCAATTGGTGATATCTGGAACGAAGATCAATCTTTGAAAAGAATTTGGCTCCTCAGAATCGTCAAACAGTCATCAATACGCGTGGCAATGGATACCTATTTTGATGGTGACATGATTCAACTCCCGATAATCAATACAAAGTCGCATACTCCCATCTTTCTTCTTCTTCAATAAGAACAGAGCACCCCAAGGAGAAGTACTAGGACTAATAAAGCCAATGTCTAACAATTCGCATTGGGTCTTTAACTCCTCGAAGTTCAATAGAGCTATTCGATATGGGGCTTTGGAAATAGGTTTTGTCTGGGTTCAAGGTCGATACAAAATTCAATTTCACGCCTGGGGTAGCTGGGAAGTTCTTGGGGAATACGTCAGAAATTTATTAACAATAGAAATATCGTTCAAAATCGACGTATTTTTGTTTAATTCGTGACATGAGCTAAGAAAGCTTGACATCCGCTTTTTCAATAAACGAATAGCTTTATGGCTTGAGATGACCGTGATTGATTTTAATGGTTTGGTCGTTTGAATTCGCATAATAGGTTGATTAGGAATATGAAAGCTAACAACCATTTACGAAAACAATCAATTTTTTGCATGATAAATAGTTAACCAATCAATCCCAGAATCACGTCAAATGCAAGTATTTTTAATGAAATAAGATCGACGGTAATGTGAGGGTACCGATTTGAACCAAACAAGACTTATAAACAAAGTGGATGTAATGAAGGTTTCTCCCAACGGAGTTTCCACAGATAAGTCAAAGTCTAATTTCTCCGAGTCAAATTTAATCGATGAGCGCAAGTAGGAGAAATAAAAGAATGGGTAGAATCCCAGTATCAAATAAAGTATAGACTTCATTAGAGTTTATGATAAGCTTACCCGTGATGACCTCATTCGGATTCCTTGCTCTTTGGGAGGTCACAACAAACGCCTCCTCAGACCACGGGTTTTGAATTTTTCGGGATGGCCTTTGGTGCCTCCATCCTATTTGAATTTGTCTTGATGAACGACAAAATCGAGCTAAGTGACTTCTCTTCCACAATTATAACATGCTTTTGATGGCATGACGCAGGTTTGATCGATGTGTCCCTCTCCTCCGCATTTGAAGCATATGATAGGTGGTCTTTCTCCTTCCTTAACAATGGGTCTTTGGTCTTGGCGTCTTTCCACCATTGTTGAATCTCCGATTTCTTCAAATGTCCATTTTATTGTTTTGGCCCCGATTACCAATCAAGTGGTTACCATATCCGCCCGTTGATTCCTCCACGCTTGTTGTCACCGCTCGACGACTACTACTCTCGCCGGTATTATAATTTTTGCTTACCGCTTCTTTTAGTTGTGTTGACTCATTATCGCGTTCCACTAATCGAGCCCTATTTACAACATCCGAATACAAACACGCTTTTATGAGAAATAAGATGTTGACGTATCTCCCGCTTCAAACCTCTTAAAAACATTCGCGCCATTCTCTTCATTATCCACAGAGTGGGACGAAACCGTGATAACTCATAAATTTTTGCCTCGTATTGCGACACGGCCATATTGTTTTGTTCCAACTTGATAAATTCCACCTCCTTCATGTGGCGAATACTTTCGTGAAAGTATTTGTCGTTGAATACCTCTGGAACTTCTCCCAAGATATCTTCAAGACAAAGAAGTTGAGTACGTTTCTACCGATTCCCACCAAAGAATCGCTCTCCACGCAACATAAAGGCGTAAAGGAACCTTTTGCTCCTCGGAGCATCCCAAGACATCAAATATCTTGGTAATATGCTTTATCCATGCTTTCGCCGGAAGTGTTTTTAGCTCTCCCTTAAACTCCGGTGGTCCCAGCTCCTTGAATTGTTTAGCGGTGACCGCCGAGAGTTTTTCGTGTTTCCACCCACGTTTTGGGCGGAGTCGCTCACCTTTCTTTGTTGCATAAATTGCATAAAGCCTCCGAACATTTGATCATTCATCATTTGGTCGGTGTTGTTGTTTGCATGAGGATTGTCGCCTTTCGATGCACATTATCTCGATTATTGATATGTGGTGAATCAACAATCGCTGCGCTCCATTGCTATTCTCAACATTCTCAGATGTCATTTTCAGATACTGCCACAAAACAAAAGGTTAATTGACATGTAACAAATTATCCCTATCTTCTGACCAACCAATAAAATAGCACATAAACTTAGGTAGGTCATACTAGCGAAGGTATTCCCGTCTCTCCCTCCTAGTACTATTCTCACATCTTAGCCAGGATCATATCCTCAAGCTTTGATACTCAATTGTGGACGCCCCCAAAATTAGGTATACATCACCCATCTTGGGTCGCCACTTATATGGTATGTAATTTAAATACAACTTATTAACATAACTGCCGTGGTACAATCTTACATAAAGCGTGAGTTTAAATACAAATATAAATCTACTAGATATTATACAAACTCAAACAAAAAGTCCTCATTACAATTATTATCACACTATTTCACAGAATAGTGAGGACTACTAATGCTATCTTCAGGACCATCACTCGTTTCCCCGACTCGTCCCAGCTATATTCTCATTTCCTGAAGAGAACAGTGAAAGAAAGGGTGAGCTCAACTAGCCCAGTAAGAAATATTATGACTAAGATAATGCAGAATAAATTATCAATAGTCTTCAACAATGTTAAACTGATAAAATACAATAGACAACCAGTTTAACTGCAGCGGAATATGCAATCCATTAAAAGAGTCAAGTAGAAAATAAAGTCTACTATTTTTTAGGTTTTAAAGGTTTTTTTCATCTTTTTATATATTTGAGACTCAACTTTAATAAATATTCCACATCATCGAATCACCCGCGCACTACTACGCCAAGGATATTCTTTAGATATCACGACCACAATTATTCATGCACCTTCTGAGCCAAGAATATTTGTGTATTCATTAATGGTCATGATCATGCCAACAATCTGTCCATCAATGCACTACTACCATCGAGGATTTTTACCATATCATTTGTAACATTACGGGCCATGATTACACCGAATAGTCTCTGGTCATAATCATACCAAGTCCATCTATGCACTACACTGAGCCACGTGATGATGACTAAAAAAAAATATAAACATGAGGATGATGACAATGATATAAGAATTTAATAAAACAAGTTCAAGAATTATTTTATCCAGAATTATTAACGCCCAAATTATCAATAATATCTTTGTTTTGTAGAGTAAAATTCAAGAATGATCGGAAGAATATTTTCATGAAAAGATCTTTGGATGAAACGCAAATATCAAGGATATTCCACTAATTTCATGGAGTATAAGTCAAAGTTTTAACCATTTGGGTATAATAAAGAATGGAATAACAAAAGAAATCACCGTGCATGCGATGAATCACATGCAAAGTTATTCCAATGTAATAATAAATAACAAAAACCAGTCGGTGAAATTCACGCCGCATGTGATGTTCCAAACAGAATAATAAAGATGGAACCGAGATCGGTGTAAAAACACATGATAGGATATTCCAATAGAATAATAAAAGCGGAAACCGTGTAAAGGTGTAAAACACATGCATGAGGATGTTCCAACGAGAATAATAAAAAGACGGAACCAGTCCGGTGTAAAACATCTGATGCAGGATGTTCCACAGAATAATAAAAAGACGGAACCAGTGGGTGTAAAACACACAGACATGGATGTTCCAATGTAATCATAGAAGAATGTCACCAAGTATAGGGTAAAATGGCAGATACAAAGTTATTCCAATGTAATAATAAGCAATGGAATAACAACGATTCTTCTTCATGAATAAGAAAGAATAACACCCCTTACATTTGGTAGAAGATTGAATCATCGCAGAAGCAGTAAGAACAAAAATACTTTCTTCTTTCTCTCTTATTCTCTCTCTATTTTTTCTCTCTATAGCTTGAATGAATTCGTGAAAAATAATGAAGCCCTAGGCCTCTATTTATAGAAGATTCTAGCTTAAAGACCGCCTTGGTGTGAAAAGGCAAGTGGCTTCGACGATTGGGTTTGACGCTTTGTAATGTGAAACAACAAGTGGTTCGGACGCTTTGTAATGTGAAACGACAAGTGGTTCGACGTCGGTAAAGGTAATTACTATTAACGAAGGTAAATACTATTGATTTAAGGTAAATACTATTCACAAGGGTAATTACTATCGACGAAGGTAAATACTATTCGAGGGTAATTACTATTGACGAAGGTAAATACTATTCACAAGGGTAATTACTATTGACGAAGAGACTCTTAGATGATGACATACGAGCCCCCATAAAATAATCAAACTTATCACAAATCATTTTTTTTTCATCAACACATATTTAATCTTTCAACAATTATTAATCATTTATAACTTGTCGTCTCAATTATTGATTTAATACTATAACATATTATATGATGACATTGTGACAATAATTGAATCAATAATATAAGAGATATGATGCAAAGAATCATCAGTAGTAATAATTGAGCATAAAGGTGAGTGACTTCTCACGTAAGCATCAATAATCAATACAGTGTGCTTACTTACGCAACTACGCCAGACATCGCATTTTACCAACGGGTAGTTCAACAGCTTTTAACGGTAACACCTCCGTAGTTATTTTTATAAAATATTTTTGTCGTTTTCTCAATCCGGACAATAATTACATTGTGGGGTCCACCAATGATTGAGCCATTATATTTAATATTCCCTAACAAAAAGAATATTCCCCCACCAAACGAATATTTTATAACAACTTGCATACTTTGCAAAATTTATAAATATTACCCACAACTATAACATTATATCAAATTTATTCCATAATATTCAAAAATAATATTTATAGAAAAATTCATCTTTATTTATAAAAGATGGGGTCTTACATCTTACCTTAAAGAAGACTGTATACTAGAGTAGTGAAGTAGCAGACTTCGCTTCTTCTTTCTTTCTATAACTTCTCTCTCTATAGCTTCTATCACTATAATTGCTCTTGTGAGACTTAATGAATTGGTGAGAAATGAAGGAAGAATGAGCTTCTATTTATAGAAAAATATAGTTTCAATAATTGCACATTTTAGGGCTCGAAATATTACAGTATAATACCTTCCTCTTTTTCTTCATTTTTAATTGAGTTCTGCAAGTATTATTAAACTTGCACCACCTCCCCTAATAGTAAATCATGTGAATCAATAGTAAATCATATGACTCAATAGTTCTAAACATGTAAAAAAATTAATTATAGTATAGTACCTTCATCTATACCTCCATTTTTAATTTAGTCATGCAAGTATTATCAATCTTGCACCAACTCCCCTAATAGTAAATCATGTGAATTAATAGTACACACATGTGAACACATAGTTATAAGCAAGTGAATTAATAGCAATTAATTGCTAATTTATCCGATTAATTACCCGATTGGTCAATATAACCTCCAGACATCAATTATTATCGAATTAATTATCGATTTCCACCAACACTAATAGTCCCAACACAATGAAAATATTTTTATCAACAATTTCATTTTTGAAATTTTGAAGTTTGACTTTTTCCGAAAAAGTCAACTATTGACTTTTTGACCAAAAAGTCAACCCCGTTAAATTTTGTGTTTATAGTCTATTTTTACTAATTTCATCGTTCCGGACTCAAATATCACGTCCGCGTCTCCAAATTCAACTCCGAACTCAAATTCGATTTTTAATAACATTCATCATTAATATTATAACTCACAATATTAATAACCAGATCGTTCCCAGGAAAGAGAGGGCTTTCTGATAAGGATTTCTCCTTATTGGCGCGCAATTAGGTGACCAAACCTCTCATTGACAGAACTTCTAGACATCGTCAATATTGCAAATAATAATATGAATAACTGTGTCATCTCAATTATTAATTTAATAATATAAAATATTATGACAATAATTGAATAAAACTGAGAGACTTAATTCTCACGTAGGCATCAATAATCAAAGATACTGTACAATACCGTATGCTACTATGCAACCACGCGTATTACTATACTTTTACCACCGATTATTTTATAACAACTTGCTTACTTTGAAAAATTTTCACATATCACCCTTAACTTTAACCTTTTATCAATTTAACCATTTACTAAATAGAATAAATATAAGAAAATTGAATACTTTTATTTCATAATTTCAGAATCTCACAAACTTACTATGGTAAGTATTGCTTCTATAATCCTTAAAATTAGTAGAATATTCTTGAGTTTTGCGCTTCATCCAGTATCGTTTTATTGGAATATTGATCAAAACTTTCTTATTAAATATCAATATTTTCAACCGGGATACTATTCACGGGTTACTATTCACCTGGTTACTATTCACTATAATATTATTCACTCGGGTATTCGGGCCACTTTTCATGCCAGGGTACTATTCACGAGTTACTATTCATGGGTTACTATTCACTCGATTACTATTCACTTAAATATTATTCACTCAGGTATTCGGGGCACTTTTCGTGTCAGAGTACTATTCATAAGTTACTATTCACCCGGTTATTATTCACTTTAGTATTATTTACTCAGGTATTCAGGGCACTTTTCATGTCAGGGTTACTATTCACGGGGTACTATTCACTCAAAAAATTTATTTCTTTTTTATCCAAATTATTTTGATACATGGATATTATTTTTGAATATTACTCTACAAAGCAGTATCATGTTGACAATTTGGATATTTTTTTAAACTCTGGATAAATTTAAAGTCTTTAATAATTATTCTTGATGTCGTTTGATTAATGCTTGTATCATTGTCATCATCCTTATGCTTATATTGTGATGAAAGTCATCTTTGGCTTACGTGCATAGATGAACTGTTGATTGGTATGATTATGACCAGGGATCATTCGGTATAATCATGACCCGTAATATTACAAATGATGTGGTAAAAGTCCTCATTGGCCCGTAGTGCATTGATGGACAGTTGTTGGTATGATTATGACCAGGGATTATTCGGTATAATCATGACCATTGGTGAAAACACGAATATCCTTGGCCCGTAGTACATGGATAATTCGTGGTCGTGATACTAATGAATATCCTTAGCCGTAGTGCAAGGATGATTCGATTAAGTGGATTATTTATTAAGCTGAGTCTCAGCGATAAAATATTGATAATAAACTTTTAAATCGTAGAAGATAGTAGATATCATGATGTACTTGACTCTTCTAAAAATACAGTTGCATGTCTTTGGCCTGTAGTGCAAAGATGAATTGTTAATGAATATTTTGGCCCGTAGTGTAAAGATGAATTTATTAGTATGATTATGAACAGGAATTATGATTTGTTATAACCATGATCTTTGATATTTCAGGTAAAGACATGTGATGAAAATTATCTTCATCCTAGGTGCGAAGAGGAATTTAGAATCACAATTATGATTATGAATAATTGTGGGCAGGAACTGTTGATTAATGTTACAGGAATAAAACATTGTTGGTGGACTTTTAACATGGAGAAGATAGACTTTATGGTCTATTTGACTCTTCTAATGGATTGCTCGTTCCGCTGCAACTATGGTTGAAAAGTTTTATCATCTACCATATGTTCTAAATCTCTGATTTATTACTGACGAAGGCTATTGATAATTTAATTATTTTTAGTCATGATATTCTTTACTGGGCTAGTTGTGCTCATCCTTTTGCTTCACAATTCCTTTCAGGTAATAAGAGTTTAGCTGGGTCGAGCGGGGATAACATGGAAATAGTGTAATGGTCCGAGGCTGTCGAAGTTTCTCAATACATTATAAAATGGCATGACATGCAATATATAATTGTATTGAGGACCTAAGATGTGTGTGTCGTATTTTATACGTTACTTAATAATTGATTTTGGTGAACAACAATAGGGTGATGAGAACCCGACATTGAAAGCGTCAAAAGTGCACCTCATTAGAATGAACATGATAGTAATCTTCTCGTTCTTCTTTGGGGTCTTAAAATATATGTTGCTATATTTTATATGGCATTGTAATAATTTGAGTTTGGATACTGTCTATGAGATAATATTTGTATTAAAACTCACAGTTTAACTGTGATTGTATTCTGTACAGCAGTTCAACAGTTGTATTAATGAAGTTTGTATTTGATTTCTGTAGTGTGATATCTGGCGACTCAAGAATGGGTTGTGTGGACCTATTTTGGGGCGTCACATTCTTTTACTAGGCTAGTTGAGCTCACCCTTTTCCTTTTTGTTCTATTTTTCTTCTCGGAGGCGAGAATGTAGCGAGTACTAGTCGGGGTATGGAATAATGGTTCTAGAAAGTTATTTTATTAGTTCTCACTATTTTTGTAAAATAATGTATCAATAATTGTAATGAGGACTTATTTGAGTTTGGATATTGTCTAGAAGACAATATTTGTATTTTAACTCACAGTTTATGTGTTTTCGTATTTTGCATGACAATTGTATTAATAAAGTTGTAGTTGTTTTTGTACCATGTATTTGGCGATTCAGCATGGGTGATGTATACCTATTTTGGGGGCGTCACAGTGGCTGTGAATTCACTTTATTATTTTTAATCTGAGTTTGGATTTGGGATAAAGTGATAAACTGATAAAGGTTTATGAGGTTACAATTAGGCTTTATTTGTTTAATCGGTACAACCGGTTCGGTACGGTATGTACCGAACCCACAAAGTAACTTTCTGAATCCGGTCCCGAATAAACGATAAATATCGATTTACTATATCGATACCGAACCGAGTTTGTTTTATCTCGAACCGATCGGTTCGAACCGGTACGGTAATCGAAAAAATCGAATGAAATGGTCAGCCCTAGTTTGCATGGAACACGTTACCCGTGGGCTATGTGACAAGCACTACCCAAATCCAAATTCAATAATAATATCTTAAATTGTATAGGGGCATTTTTATATATATTTAGATTAATTTTTTAATAATGGGTTCTTTACATAAGTATACAACAAATAGAAAGTAATTATAAGAAAAATGCACCAACTAAATAATTACAAAAAGAGTGTAATTAGGACCCATATTACAAAAATAGTACAATTCACATTAATAAGGAAACATAAAATCAAGGACAAATAACTCCCATAATTAATAATTTAAATTCAAATATTTGGATCTAACAACAAAAATAAATTCAAATTCAAAATAATAATTCAAATTTAAATATTCAAATTCAAATCTTCATCTCCCTCACATACACTTTGAAATAATAGTCGCCACATTACCATCAGTTAATCATTGCTTGAATATCCGTTGTCAAAACGCCAATGAGATTAAGAAGAAGATTAAGCCTACAAAAAATTTTAAAATAAATAGATGTAACTTTTACTGTTCTGAAATTTTTTTATAACTATTTTGTTACTCATAAAAGGTATGAATGGTTGGCTACCAACTGCATCACATTCAAACTAAATTGGTAACTTAATAAAACTGAATTGGTTACCTTGGTGTGAAGGTTTGGTTACCAACTGCACTATAAAAAAACTTCAGGTGTGGAGGTTGATTGGTTACCTTGATATGACAGTTTGATTACCATAATGTGAAGGTTTAGTTACCAACTGCACTATGAAAAAACTACAAGTGTGGAGGTTGATTGGTTATCTTGATATGACAGTATAGTTACCTTGGTATGAAAGGTTTGGTTATCAAATGCACTATAAAAACACAAACCATTGCTTACGAATAAACATCTATCTCCACAAATCCATTAATATATATATATATATATATATATATCAACCTCTCTTTTCAAACATCACACTCCACACTCCCCTGTATCATCCATCACCTTTGCTCCTCCAACTTATTCTCTCATCTCGCCACTTCCATTGCCACTTCCGTTTAGACTATCTGGTAACTGTAAATTCTCGCCGCCATCGAGTGACCGATTTCGTCCACTGAGTATTACTGTCGCTAGACCATTCAATACTTGTTTATCATCTCCCAATCTGACTTCTTTTTCGCTCTACGAAGTTCTCAAAATTCCGATGGGGCGCTCTAGTCGGAGATCGGCGGAACCGAACGGATGGTAAGGACTTGCCACCCGACGCGTGGTGACAATCGGTAGGAAGGATTAGGTTTACGGATGAGTTCATGAAGATTCACGATGAGAGAAGGAATCATAATGGCAATTTATTTGGTTGTTTGGTAGAGATATTAATTACTTAATTTAATAAGTAAATCAATACTAATCCCTTAAATAAAGGAATCATAATTGCATACTAATTCCTTAAATTAAGGAATCCTAATTGCACTAATATTATAAATAAATATGGGAAGTGTATTAATTATATAAATATTTTATGAGTGCCTTATTGTTGTAATTATTTTTAAAATGTAATAGAATATGTAATTCATCCTTTAATAAATGTATAATTTGACAGGAAATAAAATCATGTTTAAGTTATAAAAGAAAAGGCTTTCAAATTATAAAATTTTAAAAAGATTATTTGTGAAAAGGAATAATGACCATATACAGTTGTGTATATTTTATTTATACACAGTTTGTCAAAACTACTTTGCTTAGACATATTTATTTTTAATTTTTAATTTTTAATTTGAGAGGAGAGAAACTGTTTAAAAAAAAATAAATTTGCCAAAATAACGTAGTTTTGATAGACTGTGCACAAATACAACATACACAACTGTATAGGTCATATTGCCCTTTATAAAAATTAAAAAACTCTTTAATTCTAGATTAGTTGCGATCATGTTTTTTTAAGATGAGTATTTGGGTAGTCATAAATTAATTGTACAAATGAATTGATCATTTTTTAATTTGTTAATTTTATTTTATTTATTATAGTTTTTCGTATAAAACAATATTTTAATAATTTTATTTATGTTATTTAGGTGTTAAATTTATGAAAATTAGAGTATAAAATGTTAAAATACAAATATACAGCCAAAACTTACTATATCAGTCATTTGCAAAAAAATTATAATTATAATTATTTATGTTATTAGCTTACTTAATATTGTATTTTTCCAAATTTTATTTATGTTACTAGGGTATTTACTTGGAATCAACTATGATTAAAATTAAAACTTACTTTATATATTTTTAAATAGAGGAATTTTGGAGCATGTCATAAAAAAATTAAAATTAAAATTTTAATTTTATTAAATTAATTATGCAAGTTTGATGCTGTATATTAATTTATAGTACTTTTTTAAATGAGAAGTTTTAGAAAATGTCACAAAAAAGTTTAAAAAAAGTAAAAATTAGATTTGAGAGTTGGTAATGTGGAATTCGACCCGATTATAAGACTTCGGGTCATCTTTCTCTCTAGGCTTCGGCACCCAATAATCTGAAGTTGAGAACAGTGAGCAGTTTAATCATAGAGAGATGGGGAGGAAGAAGGGAGTAGAGTTCGATGAAGGAGCTCCGGATTTCGACCCGGAGAACCCGTACAAGGACCCGGTAGGGATGCTGGAGATGAGGGAGCACCTGGTGAGAGAGAAATGGATCGACATAGAGACGGCCAAGATTCTCAGGGACAAGCTCCGGTGGTGCTACCGGATTGAAGGCGTTAACCACCTCCAGAAGTGCCGCCATCTCGTCCAGCAATACCTCGATTCTACTCGCGGTATCGGTTGGGGCAAAGATGGCCGCCATCCCGATCTCCATGGTCCGTCCCTTTTCTCTCTTAATATTTAATTATGTATCTATATTTACTCTAGTTTTTCTATGTTTGAATTTTGTAGGTCCTAAGGTTGCGGTGGAATAATTGATTGTTGGAGGTAATTTCTTATTTTTATATCTGGGTTTGAAATTGATTGGCTTCATTTGTTTCAAGTGATGTTAATTGGGGTTTTCATTGATTGGCTTATTTTTTCAATTGATGTTAATTGGAAAGTGATTATGATGATTTATGCATAGATGAACAAAAAGAGGTCCCAATTTGAAAGTCTTATGTTTTATATAAACATTTAACTTTGATGAAACCTGTATAACATTGAAATAATGATTTGACTACCTTCCCAGAACAATGCAATGCAGGGTACTTTATGACTTTACGAGTCTATGACAAGAGCTGTGTACTATAATACTTCTCATGTGTATCAACTGTTAAAGACTCAAGTACCCAATTTGAAAGTCTCATCTTCTAAGTAGACAATTTTAACTTTGATATATTCAACTGCCTAGGATTATTTACTTAATGGAAAATTTGATTTGGTGTATTGAGTTTTAGTTGGAATCTTTTTTGGGTGACTGAGAGATGAGAATGTGGGTTCTTAACTGTTGGAGATGTACTATTAGTTTTAACTAGATGGTTCTAGAGAACTTTGGTTTAGAAACTGCTCTACATGGTACTATTGATGTGGTTGAGTAAATAAGATTGTAGAAAGAAGTGGAGCTGAGATAAGAATGAAAGAATAGCTCTTTGTTCCTGCAAGGAAAGAAGATGTGAGATGAGAAAGAAGAGATTAGCCCTTTGTTCCTGGTAGTTATGCAAAATTCAGGAAACATAGTTTCAGATTCTCTAAAAGAATCTCTTGGCAGAATACTCATACTTATAGGTTATGTAACCTGCCCTATTACTACTATGACCTCGGCTGATACTTAGCATGACTGTTGTACTAGTCACATTAGTTTAGACTACCTAAAAACCCATATAACATCCAAATAATAATTTGACTACCTTCTCAAAACAATGCAGGGTGTATGACAAGAACCATGTAATATAAGTTATAAGTCTTGTCTTTACGCAAAATGATTTGTGCTTATTCCACTCAGCTCTCGTATTTGAAATGTATCATGGGACCTCTGGGGTGTTCATGGTTGTTTATTAGAGTTAATGGCTAAAGGATGAAATGTATCGTTAGAATAATTCAAAATACAATAAAAAGTTAAAACAAGGGAGGTTTAGTTTTACTTATTTATCTAGGGTTAAAAATCCCACAGCACCAATTAGCCACCAAACCACCATAGCACCTTCACAGCCACTGCTACCACCATTATTGATAGTGAGTATCTTCTTCTCATATTAATGCGTGCCATCTCTGCAGATGCGTATACACTTTCTGCTTATAAATCACTGAATACTTGGAGTCTTCTTGGATTGGTGTTTCGTTCTTAAAGATTCATTGTATTAGTTTCTTGAAGCCACACCCTCAATCTATTTGTCTCTAAATTAGTTGGGATGATAGGAAAATTGGCAAAACCATTAACAAAATCTATAGTAAGGCTAGAAGCCATGATATTGATAATATATAATATTGAGGCATCAGTTGCTATTGATCAAACATCTTGAAAGGTGTCAAATCTATCTTTTGATCGAGAGCAATATATCCTAGTGTTTAGTAGATCCTAAACCTTAACTATTTTTCATGTTTCTACGCCAAATTATTGTGTTGTCTGCACCAATTGGTATTAGAGTTTAACCTAATTCTATATATATATATATTTATAATTGTTAATTGGGCAAAAACCCAATCCTACCTCACAATCCTACCTCACAATCCTTCCCAGCTACCTCTATTTATGCTGTGTGCATAAGGTATAAAATAAACTGAAAAGGTCTGTTGCAAAACCCAACTAATGAGGGATTCAAGAGTCCTTGATTTTATTATATTAAAGTAGAAATTAATGTAGTTAGATACAATTTTATTGAATGTTTGGAGATTTAGGTATTTTATAGTGATTAGAGTATTTAATATTTACTTAGATTCTTTTAGTCTTATAGTATTTGTATTGTTCCTTGAGTAAAATTCTGGTTTGTTCTTTTTAAATGATGATGTAACCCACAAGGTAATTAGACTATTGATATTGAGAATTATAAAACCGAGATAACTGTTACGATCGATCAAACATCCTTTGTGGTGACAATTCTTTCTCAGTTGCGATCAAGAGATCCTAGTGTTCCAAGTGTGGAGCCTAAACCCTTGTTATCCTAGTTCGATCAAGAGATCCTATTGTTTATAAATATTGAGGGATTATTAGGCGTAGGGAGTTACCTGCCTATTGTGGAAACAATATGGGGCTATCCAGAATAAGCTTAGACAAATTGGAAATTAGTGTACACGTGGTTGTATCTCACTCTTTCTGTCTAAATTGATGATATTAGATTAGGGAGAACTGAAGAATTCCATTTGTATAATTTTGTGTGGGAGCTGGAGTTGTATGATTGAATTTTCTAGATATTGCCATGTTTCTCACAGTTTCCATGGAATCAGTTTTACGAGATTGCAATCTAGTCAATGTGTATAACATTTGTTTCTGAAGCTGTTCACCCTAGATATTGAGTTAATTCTCGTGTCATTATTAGAGTAGCGTGTGATGAATAGATGTGTGTGACAGGTTGTTTAATCTGTGGTGATGTTTTTGTTAGTTTGCAGAATTAAGAACATACATACAATCACATGTATATAAAGCGGAAACATTACATAAATCATATTTAAAATTTTCTGCAATTCCAGGATCACCTTGATGCGATATTATTAATTGAATAAGGATAAAATATATGCCTTGAATCAACTCCTTGATTTATTCTTCGCGCTTCTTTGAATCCACGGATCAAAGGTTAGCTACTCAAGTATGTTCAACGCTTTAAAGGTGATCCACCATGAGATTATTGATTGAAGAAATAAATTTAGGTTTTTTTTCCAAATATTGGGTGGTTAACCCTAATTCTTTCTCTCTCCTAACTCCTTAAGTTGCATAGAATTCTTTGTAGTATCCCTAAGTCTATCATAAGGCCTCTCCTTATATAGATTAACCCCCTTCCTAAATTCTTTAAGACTTAAGGTTTTTATTCACTTCCTAAACTATTTAGGAACTAAATTATTTATAATAATAATAATAATAAGACTTCTCTTATTAATTTATAATTAGTATTTCTTCAAATACTTAATTATAAATATTAGTGTTATTAAACCAATTATTTTTAAAATAATATTTCTCTTTTATGGTATGACCCTTTAGGTTCAAAATTATACCAGTAGTAAAATAAATAAATTAGAACAATTCTAATATTATTTATAATGAATTAAACTCTTTTAATTTAAATATAAATAAATAATATTTATTCTACATCGCGAGTGACACCTCTCAGCATATCATGACTATTCGGATAATATGAAATCAACGTTTAATCACATAGAACCTATTCAGTAAATAGTTACTGTACAATTCAATCCTTTTACCATACAATGTCCCGATGAAATATAAAATATGGATTTTCTGACAAGTCTTATTTATTTGATCATATACATTTCGATTCTAAAATGCACAACTCTAGTTAATATAAATTAAAAACTCATTTCTAATTTCCATTTACATTGGCTAAGGATGTCTGAGTTGTCATCTATCGAATCGCCTAAGACATTATCTTCCTTTAGTGGAAGTGGTAGATCTTTTGTTGGTCACTTACCTACCTCCATGTACAATTCATTATACCTGCACATACCATTTAATATATCCAAAGAGTCTTAAGGAATTTGATAAAGTATAATTCAGAATACACAAGGTACTATGATAATCTCAAGTCCAATGATCACTTATACTACTATCACTATATAAACTCCTATTAGCAGACAAATTAAACTCCATTATGTGTTTCTTAAACGAGTCATGTTCAGTGAACTTATTCTCCAATAATCACCTAAATACTTGATTTAGTGTCTATGTAAATGATTATGAGATCAATCATCCTCTTCAACAGAGAAAACATAGTTTGTATTAATCTATCCGGATCCACTAACCCAACATTAGTGATTCTATGATTGGAACACTTTATTTTTGAGTTATCTAGATTTTAGATCTCATTAGCATGAACTCTTCATGATTCTAAAATCATTACTCCAAAACTATGAGTTTATTCTAATTAATTCAACCAATTAAACATGAATAAATAAATGCCTTGGAATGTTTCAGGAGAAACGCGTTAATTGAGGTGAACATTTGTAGTTGGCTTAAACTCCTTCGACAAAATGGCAAACACTAAAATCTAGATGCCACCCCCCTCCCACCCCCCCAAAAAAAAAGAAAAAAAAAGAAAGAGAATTGATATTTTCTTAAACAAAAATGATAGTTCCACAATGTGCGTCTCACATGAATACTAAATGGGTCCCACAACTATGTTAGAGAGACCTAATGGAAATATTAATTTTTATTTGTAGAATTAACAATTTCCAAAAAAATAAAAAATAAAAAATGAGTCCCTCTATTCTATGGATTGTAGATATGTTACATCAGGACAATGATATAAATACTTCCTTCTTCTTGCAGGTGTTATTAAACTTGCCAGCAGCTTAAATGTATAAAGGTGAGGGCAGACGTTGGAATTGCTAAATAGCTAATTGATTAGTTTGGTTGCATTGCTATTAAGGTCTTTTACTTTTTTCTGGAAAACTTCCCTCAACTGTATTTTCTTTGTTCATGTTCTCGAGTGCACATATTACTGGCTTTGACCTTCGTCTTTACCTATTTGGCTTGTTCAATTTATAAGAGATGATTAAAGCAATGGATGTGCGATTATCAAATAATGAATAAGCCTTTCTCGTGCCAAATTTGCTTCTGTCTCTTTATGGTAGTAAATGGAGTATTAGTTCAATTTATCAATCCACCCCCATGGTTCATCTGCTACAATTGCACATATTAGTGTCTAGAAACACATTGAATCATTATAATTCAATGTTCTAAAAGGCGAGAGGCCGGCGGTCGGGGCCTGGGCGAGATTTAGGCAAATTTTTTTATTTTAAGTCAATTTTAATATTTTATCTTACATTTATCAAAGCAAAATAATAATATAAAACAAAACAATCTATAATAAAGATAATAAAGACATTTGCTTAAAGTTCAAACACATCTATATTGTTAATGTCAGAGTTCAAACACAAATATGCAATTGTTCAAAGTTCAAACATATTTTTAAAGTATTAGTTTTATTCATAAACAAGATTGTTATTAAATAATAAAATTTAAAATTTCAAGAATTTAATTCAATATTAAAACTTAAGAAACTAAACATAAATTTAAGAATTATATTGAATTAAACTAAATATTACAAATGTATCATCATTTATATAATTTGAAGTTGGTATAAATTCAAAAAATTACAACTATAATAAAATTATCCATTTTGATTTTATATTATTTACTTCTTGTTGTGATTTGATATGCTACCACCTGTATTATGAATATGGTAAATCATTAGAAAAATAAATATATTAAAATCTGGTTTTGGTAGTTATTAAAAAAAAACCCTCTCCGTCGACCCCGTCTAATTTCGTGGAAGAATTTTTTTGCTGCCTTGGGCCTAGGTGAGGCGCCATGGAAACCTAACGCCTAGGCGGGGCTTAGCGCCTAGGCGGGGGCCTAGACAAACCTAGACGAAAATTTTTAAAACACTGTTATAATCTCTGAATTGTAAGCATCACTATGCATAATGTTTATGCTGTATAATTATGCCATTTTATTTCTTTTGTATTTCTTTTATTTAATATTTTTGAAATAGCAATTTTTTCTTCATTACAAAGATTAAATCCCTCGTTCATGCACAAATCAAACCAAAAAAATTCTCTTATTTGACTCTCTTTCCAGACTTACCTCCTCTCAATCAATATATGAACCATATTGTTGCTCTTTATTGCTTTATATTTACCTCTTGGAAACTAATATTTTTATATGAGAAAATTATATTTTCATACAGGGGTAGATCTATAATAGGGATAACATAGGCAGCTGTTCCTGCTGAAATTTTTATTTTATATGTATTGGGGTAGGACATATATGTAAATTAATAAATTTAAGGGGGCAGATTAATGAAAGAGTTAAATTTAGAGGGGACAAAAGAAATTTTATAAATCAATTCTAAATACAAGTACAAAAATCTTTTTAGTTTTAAGGCTAAGTGAAATTCTAGAAATACAAAACTTGAAATTAATTTATTGATTTGTTTGAATATAAAAAGTAAATTTGGTTTGGGACTTTGAGGATTTAGGGAATAATTCAAATTGAACTATGACAAGTAATCGAAATAAGTTTTTAAATTGTATCTAAATATTTTTTATTTGAAATTCTTTTTTTAGTCTGGATTATAAATATTTATTGTAATTTGTAAACATTATTATAATTAATTAATATTATAATTATTTCAAGTTTTCTTTATTTAATTTCAATAAAAAAATAGTTAGAATCGACCCCTACTGAGAATTTTTTTTGAATCTGTCCCTGATCCATCTCATATAAATAATGAGTGAGTCCTATATCAATATAAAGAGACTCATATAAAAATATCATTTCTCCATGCGAAAATATCAATTTCCTTCCCTCTTTTCTAAAGTTGGGGGATGGCCGGGTTTGGTAAGGTAGTCTCCTTGCTTCATAATGTTGTTAGTTTCTCCATGTGAAAATACAAGGCTATGTTTGTCCATGTGGAAATACAAGGTTATGTTTGTCCCCTTGACGGAAGATTTAGGCCGTTTATAAAAGACTTAAATATGAATTACTATCATAGATCATATTTCACTTCGGGGATTAAAGTATCAATTTTTTCAATCAGGTGATTAAATTATCAAATTTTTTCAATTACAACAAATTGAGCCGTCGTGTCAAAAATTGCTGACATGGCTATCAGAGTGGGTCATTAGTCAGCTGATGTGTAAATAAAAAAAATTATTTTAATATTTATTTAAATATTTATTATACATTAAGGGCAAATTCGTCGAATCACATTAAAACCTAACTAAAATTACTTTGACCTCCCATCCTCTTGGTTTCTCTTTCTCTGTTTGAACACCAACCTCCATAGCTTAGTCTCAGGTTCCTAGATTTACTCGCCATTCACAAGATTCAACAAAATCACCCACAACATGAAGATGAGAACATGGAGAAACTCATCCAGCCCAAAATCTACCAAAAAAAGGAAATAATTATCAAACACCAAAAACCACACCAATCTCTTCGCACTCGAAAGATTCACTATTCACTTCCCAAAGTTTCACTCCTTCCACGCTTTCTGAGTCTCCCATTAGGCCGACTATAATTAGCCTCTCGTCCGGGAATCCGATAACGGAGTAGAAAAGCCGAGGATCCGGACGGAGATCGTACGGTCCGAGCCAAGACGAGGTCTCCGGATCGAATGTATACGTCACGCCGGAGTGTTTCTCGCAGACGAAGAGCTTCCGATTGTTAACGGCAACGGAGATCCATGTCAGATGGAGTGGATCGAAGGAGAACGAGAACTTCCAGGGCGACAACATGTAGAGAAGGTCGGAGTGGAAGGGGCGTGATCCGACCGTTCCGATGGGGCGACGCCGGAGATTCGCTTCCCGGAGACGGATGTGACTGGATCTCGTCATCCTCGTCCATGGCCGGCGAGCATAAGGGAGAATGTGGATTTTTAAGATGGGTAGCAGATCTATAGATATTTTGATCTGAGATGTATATGATTTTTAAATCTGAGATGTATGAATTTTGGTTGCAGATATTGATCTTCAATATTTGATAGGAGTTTTTGATGATTTTAAATTTTGTTATTTTAGATTTTTTTGTTGTTTTTTTGATCTGAGATGGTATAGATTTTAGATTGTTTTGTTGTTTTTATTTAATTTAAATGATTAATATAAGTGATTTGACGAATATGCCCTTAATGTATAATAAATATGTAAATAGATATTAATTTTTTTTTTTTATTTACACATCAGCTGGTGATGGCTTTCTATTTTAAGTAGCGTCAATAATTTCGACGTGGCATACCAATTTGTTTTGAATGAAAAAAATTGATAGTTCATTCACCTAATTAAAAAAATTAAAACTTTGATCCCCGAAGTAGAATATAGCTTATAGTTTAGGGTAGTAATTCATATTTAAGCCTTTATAAAATGCGTAGTTGAGATTGAACTATTTATCTTAATTTAATATTACGAACTATTTATTCATTCGACAAGGGACTATTTAGTCCTTTAATGAAGGACTATTATTCTCATAAAGTTATTTAATAACTTAAAATGAGAGACTATTAATTCTATATTTATCATGATATTATATAATCCCTTATAAGTCTCAAGTAGTTTTAGGAATGATAAACATAATCCATAGGACTATATTAATCTCCCCATCTTGGGATAAAATAATTCAAAATAATATTAAATTAAGATAAATAATTTAATTTTAAATATTTTTTTTTTTTTTTTTGCAAAAACATGGACTTTGGGTTTGTGTTTATGTTTGTGAATTTTATTTAGGGAAGGGGGACAAGAGGGCTCTCTAACTTTCTCTTTCTCCAAGATAAAACTGAGAAACAAGCTGATTTTATTTGAAATTCAGCAAAGGTATTAAAAAGTAAAAAAGAAAAGAAAAAATAATAATAATAAAAAAAATTCCATTGGTCATTCATTCCTATCTCTTTACGAGTTAATACACTGTTAGGCCTTATTGCCCGACTTACAACAGTACAATGTTAGGCTTCTAAGAAATAAAATTGTCAGCCTACAACTTTTACTTCTTATATATCTCGAATACAAAATTTTCTACTTTTTTGAACATTATTTGGTTTAATTTAAATCAACACTTTAGTTAGTAATATTTATTATTATATAAATTAATAAAAGTGCTCCAATTCGACTCAAAAACGTTAAATTCATACTCAAATTCAATTTGTATTTGAAAAATTCTATTCAGATTTGACTCGACTCGAATATTTATTACTCAAATTCGATCCGTCTCGGATAAAATTATATTCAAACTACTCGCGAGATTCAAATTCAAGATCGAATTTAACTCTTCACATAATAACTATCTTTATAATAAATATAATTATAAATTGAATTTGATATTTTACTTAGAAATGAGAAAATATATTTACTATTACAATTTACAAATATAAAATCACAATTAAATTTAAAAACAAAACAAAATATTAAGAATTAATTATCCTTAATTATTTGATTTAATTTTATATATATTATAAGAGAATGTATCGATAATCAAATCTATATCAATCGAGTATGTATCGAATCACAGTTGATAATTCGAATAGTTTGAATCTTAAACGAGTCAAGTATGTATAACCACTTTACTCAGATTCTACTCATATTTTTATTTGAACTATTTTTTATGCTCAGATTTGGATCATATTATTAATGAATTTGAATCTCGTTCGTATTTTTTTGAGTCGAGCTCGAATCGAGCTAGAACTATTTGGTTCGTTTATAGTCTTACGTGTGAGGCCCTCCTCCCTCCCTCCTCCCTCCCTCCCTGTAATGACAGTATTTTACATGCATAAAATATATTCCTTTCATCCTTTTTTTAATTGATGTTTTAAGTGAAAATGTAATTATTAAAAAAATGTAGTACTTAATATTTTGTCTGATTGATTAAATTAGATATAAAGTGTCAATATTATTTTTCTAAATTCATTGAAAAGATGAAAGAGAAACAAATTAGTATTTGATATAGGGATAAAATGAGAAATTAAATCAATAATGCTTTCTTGAACAAACCTAAAATTTCACTTTCGGATAAAAAGAATGGATGGAGTACAATAAATTATTATGGACAAAATTATTTAGGATTAATTATATATATATTTTAGTACATTTTTAAAAATAATTACAATAATGGTGCATAGATAAAATAATTACAAAAGTAATACATTTTTTTTCATATTTATTTATAAAATTAATACATTTGAGTATCCTTTAATCGTGACCCACGATTATCTCCCTTATCTCTTCCCGTTAATTATTATTTTCTTATTCAAATGTCATACCGGTCAGGCCAGAAGACACCCCACTCCTCGGCGACTAAAGCGATTCTCTCTCGTCCCAACCAAAGGCGTTCGTGATGTATTCATCGCATGGTTTCATTGTGAGTTTTTTCGGCCTCACACTGCCAATCGCTATGAAGACCCGGTTGGCTCATCGGTGTGATCATGATCCTCATTGTTGGTATCAACTACCAAACCCCTCTCTTGTTGTTCTGGTGGTGACCTTGCCAAGGTCCAGAGGCGATCTGCATGATTTCGAACTCAACCGATTGTGGCAGAGGTGTTCTCCTGCATTGATCACAAATTTGATCTCATGTATTCCAAGCGAGCCTTTGTGCATTGGTATGTGGGTGAGGGAATGGAGGAAGGAGAATTTTCTAAAGCTCGTGATCAGGATCTTGCTGCACTCGAGAAGGATTACAAGGAAGTTGGTGTTGAGGGTGCCGAGGATAAAGGCGATGACAATGAAGAGTACTGAAGTGGATTTGAATTTGATTGTCCAACATAATAGAAGCTTAAAAATATTTAGATGATGTATATAATAAGATAGGATGTAGATCAATTACTTTCCGATAATATTCAAAACATGTTTTTTTCACCACCAGTAGGTGATTGTTTTACAACCTTTATACCAAGGTAACCAAACCTTCATACCAAGGTTACCAATCTTTCATACCAAAGTTACCAATCCTTCATACCAAGGTTACCAATCCACCTCCATACCTGCAGTTTTTTCATAGTGCAGTTGGTAACCAAACCTTCATACTAGGTAACCAAACTGTCATACCAAGGTAACCAATCTACCTCCACACCTTCAGTTTTTTCATATTGCAGTTGGTAACCAAACCTTCATACCAAGGTAACCAATCCACATTCACACCTGCAGTTTTTTCACAGTGCAGTTGGTAACTAAACATTCATACCAAGGTAACTAATTCAGTGTTATTAGGTTACCAATTTATTTTAAAGGTGATGCAATTGGTAGCCAAACATTCATGCAGTGGGTAGCCAAACCTTCATACCAAGGTAACCAATTCAGTTTTATTAAGTTACCAATTTATTTTGAATGTGATGCAGTTGGTAGCCAAACCTTCATGCAGTTGGTTGCCAAACTTTCAGACCAAGGTAACCAATTCATACTGCAGGTGTGGAGGTAGATTGGTTACCTTGTTATAAAGGTTTGGTTACCTTGGTATAAAAGTTTGGTTACCTTGGTACGAAGATTCACGGCGTCTACTAGGCCCTTAAGCTTCCAACTTGAAACAGAGGTTAAGGAAGCTATTGTTGAACTAGAGAAGAAGATAATGGAGCTAGAGTGTCTTCTGACTGATTCAAGGAAGAAGGTAGAAGAACTTCAGACATTTTCAGAATCTAAGTATCGGAGATGTAAAAAGAAAGAACTTAGCTACAAGAGCTTCTTAGATTTTCAGTCTGGATCACTACAGGTTTGCATCAACTGTCATGTCTATGAATTGTGAATTTGTGTGTGTGTGTATATATATATATATATATATATATATATATATATATATATGTTTCACGGTTTATTTATTTTGACATGAAGTGATGAAACTACTCAGGAATTAAGGGTAGGTTCCAACTCAATAAAGCAAGAGGTGTTGAAGACACATAAATTGTATTTGGAAGAAATTAATCGCTTAGGTAGTGTCAACAGTCCAATCGTATTGTTTAGTAATTGTATTTTCAGAAATCTTATGTTTCTTTTCATTTTATCGTGATTTCACCAGGTTTTAATTGGACAATGGAGATTTGCGACGGAGTAGCGGAGGAGAGGGCAACCTGTGAAGAAGGAGATTCGCGGCGGAGTAGCGGCAGAGTAACGGAGGAGAGGGCTACTGTGAAGGAGATGAAGATTTGAATTTGAATTTATTTTTGTTGTTTGATCCCAGATATTTGAATTTGAATTATTAATTATGACAGTTATTTCTCCTTGATTTTAGGTTTCCTTATTAATGTGAAGCGTTATTTTTATAATTATTTTGTGGATGCACTAATAATATAATTACTTTCTAATTGTTATATATTAGTGTTAAGGACCCAATTATTTAATTATTGCAATAGACATCTAGCTTTATTATTTTCAGGGCTTAACAAGTCTCAACAAAAACTAGGTTTGCTGGACTATCTAATCTCTCACCCTCAGTAATCAATATTGATCTCAAGAAAAGCCCAATCGGCCACAATATGGCCTAGGTTAATTCTCTCGTTATATATATGGGATCATACACAAGAAAATGTAATTTTTCTGTAGAACTAACATATCCTCGCACATAAGAATGTCTTGGGATTGACACATAATTAATACATTTTAATATTTCTATATTTATTATTTTACATACTTATTTTATTTAACTAATAAATTTTATTTTATTTAACTAATAAATTTTATTTTATTTTGTAGAAAATAACATTTATTTTTCTTGGGGAGCGAATAAAAAATTTATATCCAACTTTTAAATATGGAAAATGACTCTTGGAGGATTACCGTATAGAGATTTAAGTTAAGAAGGAAAGAATATGAAAAAAGGAAAAAAAGTGTCCAAGTTTAATGAATCTAAATTAGGGCACAAATTTATTTTCCCTATAAATAGGTCTTTTGTTTTAGAGAGGAGGATGAGTATTCTGTATTAGTTTAGATTAGGAGTAAGAGTAGATTAAATTACTTCTTCATTGTACGTTCGTTGGATGATCGTGAATTAAAGAAAGTTTTCTTATTTATTTTTAATCTTTTACTTCTTCTCTTTATTTTAGTTAGTTTAATTATTTTCCATGTCTAGCTAATTTCTTTAATCTAGGATGAAAATAAAATTAAATAATTATTCTTGATAATATTTTTCGTCTCTTCTATTATTTATGTTTTTATGTTTAATTGATTTTCGCCTTCATGTTTCATTATTGAAATATCTTTGTTTTATAGTTCTTATGTGATTTTAAATTAATTAAGAGGTTTTGATAGATTATTGTTAAGATATGAATTTTTCATAATCCATGCTTTCTCAAAGAAGTTTTGATGGGTTATAGTTAATCCTAAAATTTTCATAGTCTATGCTTGTCCACGTTAATTGTAAAATTACTAAATTAAAGTAAGGAAGATCAAAATCATAGTTGAGTTATAAAAATATATAGAAGAGATTGAATTATATGCTATCTTTATTATTTAATGTATTCGGATTCCTAGATTGCTTTCTCATTATTAGTTTTAATATTATAGTTAATCAATTTTCAATCTTTATTTCTAATTCACCTAAAATAGATATTAAGGATACATTAAAATTAATCTAGTATTTGTGGGTTCGACTTGTACTTGCCAGTTCTTCAATTTAACATTGTTCACTTGTAGTACATAATTTTAACACATCAAGTTTTTGGCACGATTGTCGGGGACTAGACTTAATTTTATATTCCTTAATTTTTATTTATTCGAATTAGTTTTTTTTCTTCTTCTAATTTTTTTTCCAGGATTATCGAAGCGGATCAATGGTGCAGAAAGACAAGATTATTTTTGTGCTTTTTCTGGTATTTTGTATCTTAACTCGAAAAATAAATTAAGTACGTAGCTTAGTTTTTTTTAGTTAGAAAACTAATTGTCGCATTCATGCATTCACTCACATAGAGCACATCCTGTTTAGGTTTTTATTTTATTTATTTATTTTTTGTTAAATATAAGCTGTGGTGATTGCTGGAGGATTGATGTACGTCAAATTATCTTTCTCTCGTAATTCACATAGTTTAGGACACTTTATTTGTTTATAATTTTTTTTTATTTTATTTGTACATTCTCATTTGTAATCTAACATTAAGGGCACAACCTGTAACAAGATAAGGTGGGGATTTCAACACCATTCCTTAGCCCACAAACCACCCATTCATTTTGTATAACCTTGCTTTAATAAAATCAAGTAGACGTTGCCCCTTAGGAATTTCGAGCTCAATTAGGACAAAGGACTCCAAGAGGAGGCTAAATTTTAAATTAATCAAACTACTGGTGTTTAGGAAAGTGGTTCAAAAGGTAAACGCCTAAAGAATGCATGATTATTCAATTAGTCACCGTACTCACGGAGAGACTCCCACCTTTCTTACACTCGGTGTGATTAATTTCAAATTTTGTGGACCTTAAGGTGTAACTTAGAACAGTTAGGAGTTGTCTAGATTTTATTTAGGTTAACCGTAGAATTATGATTCTTATTTTATTTTTTAAATTTTTTTATGTGACTTTCGTGGTTAGTTGCATATTTGTTTTGTGATTTGTGGAAATATGGATTCTTATTATAGTTGGAATAATAATTTTGTTTGGAATCAAGAACCCTATGAAAATTTTAATGCACACCAAGTAAATCAATTTATTCCAACTTATGAAAATTCTTATCTAAGTTCATATCCACATCCATATCCAAATTCATATCCGGATCCAGAACCTCAATATCCACAAGAATTATCAAATGAAGAAGAGGAAAGACTTAGTGCCTTAGAGAAAACTATGGAAGTTTTAATGAAAAATCAATTTAGCACGTATCAAACTATATGTCGTCTAGAAATTCAAATAAGTCGATTAGCCACCATAATAAATGAGTAAGAGGTGAGTGAATTTTCTAGTATCTCTAAGGTTAATTTTGATAATCTTGATGGTTGTGGAAATGATGAGGAAAATAAAAACCTTATATTCAATTTTACACAGTTTGAGTCAAGCCAATTTGAGGAGCCTAAAAATTACGAGTTTATACCTAAAATTGAGCATGTCACATTTAATGAGTCGGTTGAAAAAGTCTATAAGCCTAAATCTCCATACCCTGAAATAGTTATTCCTAAAAAACCACCTAGTTATTTTTTGGACCAACCCATTAAAGTAAACATGATCCAAGAGTTGTCAATGACCCAAGAAATAATTGAAAATAGACTCTTGATTGAAAAAGATCTAATTGATTTTTTTTAAATCACCTTGACCAAAATTGGAATGAATTTGAATATTTAGATAAGGTTAATGAGCTGATATCCACTACAAATAAGTCAACCAAACTAGAACACGTATTTGAATAAATTCTTCCATCATTTGAACATGTTAATGAAAGTTTTCTTGAGGTAAATTTTAAGCATAATTGTGATGAAAATTCTGACTATTTTCAATTTTCTAGACCTCCTGAAAAATCATGAAAAGTTCACACTCACTTACCCATTTGTATCATTCATTTTTAGTCACATACTTTTTAGGATATATGAAATTCGTAGGTATGTACATTTGTTTTCTTTCTCACCACATTTTCTTGCAGAACAAATGCCTCGTAGATAAGGTACAATTCTTTCACATCGTTGTTCTCTTTTCTTCATTTGCATACATTGAGGACAATGCACGATTTAGGTATGGGGGAGTTTGTTTGTATTATTGTATTAGATTTTTTTCTTTTTTAAGAAAATATAGTTAAAAAAACACAAAAAATCAAAAAAATTAAAAAATTTGCTTGACTTTTTATGAGTTGAATTAATTATAATAAGTGTTTGTGGAGCAAAAATCATAAGTAAATTGAAAGATTTAGATCTCTTGAATATTTTATAAGATACGAAATCTTAGTTTGAAATACTATCTGGAATAAAATTGATTTCATAAGTATTTTTGTATTTCACGTTTGCACTAATTCTTAGTTGTGGTTATAAACTATGATTTGAGCAATTTCAAGAAAAAAAAGAAGTTGAAAAAAGAAATAAATAATTGTTTCAATGTCCATTGAACGAAATAACTGGGTATCCAAGCCTCTAGAAGCATCGATATTCAAGTTGAAAAGTGTGATGAATAAAAGAAGTTTGACTAGTCTAATTTTGTGGACTTTACTTGAGTTAGTAAACTCTTAATTAGGTGTGTCTTTACACCTAGTGTCCTAAAGTCAATTGATTTGGGAGTCATTGGTCCAACGTTCGCTATATGGGTAATTCTGAAAAAGCCTAAAAAATGAAACATTGGACAAATCAAGAAAAAAAAAAAAAAAAAAAAGAAAAAAAAGAAAGAAGAAAAAGAAAAATGAGTTTATCTGATTTTCATGGTAAAAATCCCTACTAAGAGTTACATTATATACACATGCATGCATCACATGGAATTAATTTAATAAAAGATGGTGCTTAAAATGAAGATTGAGTATTTTTGATAAGGTAAAAGTGTGATTTTGAATTTAATCTTGTTTATGTATAATGCCCAAGGATGTTTAGAAATTTTCTTTCAATTTCATAATTTGTTGAACCCAAAAATATTTTTGAATTTTGTGGGTATATTCACAGCAAACCTTCACAAGATAGAATTCGTCCACTTGGGGTAACCTTGAGGTTTAAAGGATTGTTGCATATGTTAAGTGCAATCGTGTTTCTTACGAAAATAGGTTAGTATAAATTTTCTTTTATTTTTATTTTACTCGAGGACGAGCAAAAGCTAGGTATGAGGGTATTTGATAGACACATAATTAATACATTTTAATATTTTATTTATTATTTTACATGCTTATTTTATTTAACTAATACATTTTATTTTGTTTTGTAGAAAATAACATTTATTTTTCTTGGGGAACAAATAAAGATTTATATCCAACTTTTAAAGATATAAAAGGACTCTTGGAGGATTACCATACAGAGATTGAAGTCAATAAGAAAAGAAGAGGAAAAAAAGAAACAATAGTGTCCAAGTTTAATGAATTTAAATTAGGACACAAATTTATTTTTCCTATAAATAGGTCTCTTGTTTTAGAGAGGAGGATGAGTATTCTGTTTTAGTTTAGGTTAGGAGCTAGTAGGAGTAGATTAAATTACTTCTTTATTGTACGTTCGTTGGATGATCATGAATTAAATGGAATTTTCTTATTTATTTTAGTTAGTTTAATTATTTTTCATGTCCAACTAATTTCTTTAATCTAGGATGAAGATGAAATTAAATAATTATTCTTGATAATATTTTTCATCTCTTCTATTATTTATGCTTTTATGTTTAATTGATTTCGCGTTCATGTTTTGTTGTTGAAATATCTTTGTTTTTTAGTTTTTATGTGATTTTAAATTAATTAAGAGGTTTTGATAGATTATTGTTCAGATATGAGTTTTTTCATAATTCATGCTCCCTCAAAGAGGTTTTGATGGTTATAGTTAATCCTTAAATTTTTATAGTCTATGATTGCCCACATTAATTGTAAAATTACTAAATTAAAGGAAAAGGAGATCAAAATTATAGTTGAGTTATAAAAATAGAAGAGATTGAATTATATGTTATATTTATTATTTAATGGATTTGGATTCCTAGATTGCTTCCTTATTATTAGTTTTCATATTATAGTTAATCAATTTTTAATCTTTATTTCTAATTCGCCTAAAATAGATATTAAAGATACATTAAAATTAATCTAAGATCTCGTGGGGTTCAATTCTTGTATTCGCCAGGGTTCTTGATTGACATTGTCGCAAGACTGCAGCTTATACAAAATTTTAACAAATCACCTTACAGAGAATGTATTGCTTCTCACACCGGAATGGTTTCTTGGCAGCTCTGGCCGTCGGTCATGATGTGCACGGGTCTACAATCCAACGACATCTTACTTGGTGAAAATTACGGCATCAACATAAAGTTTCAAAAATTTCTCTTGCTCCTTTTAGGCCCAAAAGCATGTTTCTATTAAATTTAGCAATTTGTCGCATGGAATTACTCTGCACCTGATGGCTCCAATAGGAAGACTGAAGAAGTAATTGAACTCTCTTTTGGAACATCAAATAGCAGGCTTCCATCTTTCAGGGTTAATTAGGGAATGATTCTTTTAAATAGCCTCAAGGAAATGACCAAATTGCTGTTAATGAATGTACCTTTTCTTGATTTGTAACTTCTGTGGTAGCTAAAAGATTGGACATATATATATATATATATATATATATATATATATATATATATATATATATATAGTGCGTGCGTTGGATCGTTAATGAACCAAGCAATGATTTGATTCAGTTGGACTGCCACTATAGAATGTAAAATGTTGATGACGGACCTAGGTTAAAAGTGGGGTCAATTGATCCCATTGAATTTTTAGAGATAATTTTTTTTTAGGGTGTAATAAAAATTTTAAAGTTTAAATTGAAAAATACCATCTCTGTTCCAAAATTAGAGATACTTTTGATTTTTAAAGTCAATTCGTGAAATCCTAAAAATTTAAAATTGATATAAAGTTATTTAGTTTTAATACAACATATATAATAATTGCAAACTAACTATAAAACACTACTAATTCTAGATTGGAGGTAGTATTAAATTCTTCAAAGTTCATAACCTACCTTGGTCAATACAATACTTTTTGTCTCTCCGTTTCTCGTCTAGCGGCTTGACCTAATTCTTCTCACTAGTTCGACTTTAGAAAAAATTTGATATATTGTAATTTTTTATTTATAATTCATAAATTTAGCAATAACTTTGAGATTTTTTGTAATTACTTATGGTTTTTTTTTTTTTTTTTTGTAATTGCTTATGAATTTTTGTAACTAATAAAAATGAGACTATCATACAATAATTTTAAGTAACGAAATTTTGAAAAATGTTACTATAAATAATATTTAGACATTATTTAGTTTTGTATATTTTATTATATTTTTATTTTTTTGCGAAAATTTATTTATTTTAAATTTGACCCCACTGACCAAAGAGTTTGGATCCGCCTGAATGTAAAAGCTCGTCACCATAAAGATCAAGAACGGTATGGTGACGGTTCAGACTGGTGCGATGGTTCAGACCGTCGCTATAGAACAAAATGCCATCACCATAGCATATGGTGACGGCTTTACGCGGTCCATACCGTGGCCAGTAGATTGCAGAGATTTTTTTCATATATATATATATATATATATATATAATATGAGATTCCTGTCAAACCTAAATAAAGAGAACCTATCGATAAATCTTGAAAGAAATTTAATAATGTAGTACAAATCGCCACATGGCATGCAAAAGTACAAAATCTATTTATTCTCTTTTAACCTTTTTGCAGGGTTAGCAAGGATTTCATTGATAACAACAAAACACCAGATGCAGCAAATGCTATGTGAAATATTTTACAAGCTCATAATTTATAGGATTTTCACAAATAAAACTCGAAAGCTGCCAAAACAATAAACCACAATTGAAAAGTGCAGGCCTTGTGCATCGGCCAAGCATCGGATATGACAAAGATCAATAATGTGGCCTAGGCAAGAATTAAGATCAGCTATCCCTTTTCTTGTCCCATATAGTTTCTCATCTCATGTATCGGTGTCATATAATATTTATTCACTAAAAAAAGTCAACCGTAAACAAATACATTATATTGACAGAAACAGAAGAACTGAGAATCTATTAAAGATGAAACAGAAGATTTGTATACCTAGCACCAACCCCGTCATTGCCTGCTCAGCCAGAACTGAGAATCTATTAAATCCGTGTAAAAATTCTGATGACATTAGTCAACATTAAGGCTCATCATCATCCATGGCTGACCTCTCTGAAAAGGATCAAAACTTGGAGAAAATGAAGTTTAGTTAGAGAGAGAGAGAATTAAATAGAAAACATTTTATTAATGGAAACAATGTATGTATGATGAAACTTAATCACTTGAAATTAATGAAGATATGAGACTCACTCGGAGCTCCCTTCAGTCCAATTAGTGAGCAAAGTACACGGAAGGAGTTGCTCTCACATCATGCATCTGGCTAAACTTAACTTTCTATTCCACTATGCAAAGAAAATACTAAGCGTAACCAAATGCATGAGATGACAGCTCTATCCGCTCCTCAGCCCTCGGTATTGGTCTGATTGGAGCTCCTTAGCTCCCCACCTATATACTTACGTAACGTTGATGGGAGGAATTAAATTAGTGAAAGAATGTAATAGAATAGAAAAATTAAAGGGTGAAATGATTCATTTTATTCTTATCTGGAATTAGTCATTTCATATCCTTCACTAAATGAATAAAATTCACAAATTTAGCAACTAAACACATTTTTTTTCATTCAATAGGAATGAGTGTTTCCTGCAGTACAAACGTAGCATTACTCTCTCAATCTATTTATCTATCTATCTATCTCATTAACACACAGAAAGGAGCAAAAGCAATGACAATGAATTGCTATGTGGTAACGGTCTCTCCCTGTGGTTGCTTATATATAGGGATGAATATCAGCTTGTACATCTGGAGTCCAAGAGGTTTTGACCCTTCTGCTTAAGTCACATTTTGTGCCATAACCTATGTAAACTAGGATTGTTGCTACAATCAGACAAAGATGCTTTGCATAATCCAGTTAGTTTTCGACGTTTTTTTCTTCTTAACAGTTGGTAAAAGTTCAGGTTTCGTCAGTTTGTGTGAACATTTACGGTTATCGCTAGATATAAAAGTTGATTGCTTTTGGTGTACATGAGAACTGAGTCTTAGTGATCTATGTGCCTTTTTTATGTTTGAATAAGTACTCTAATATACTCCAAGGGCCAAGTCATAGGGCAAATGGTTAGAATAAATTAGTTTGTAAGTGGGAGTTTTGAGTTCATGGCATACTTTCTTAGAGGCCGTCCTTGTCTTAAGATGATAATTTCTTGTTAGGTATCTGGTTGATGGAGGCACTGCAATTGTATGAAAGGATTGGTTGGGATGCATGCTTTGAGCCTTGCATGAAAAATGTTTGCAATATATCAAAATGAAACGGCAAATATATTAGACCGTTTTTTTTAGGTATATACTAAGATTCTATAGATTTTAACTATTAAAATTACATATCTAAACAAATTATGTTTCAAGTGTTTGATTAACAAACCTTTTGGTGGATAGGGGATTAGGATCCATTGCGACACTTATTTGTGATGAATGTTATTGTGTCGTTAAATGTTAAATTTTTGTTACTAAACGTGTATTGAGAAAAATTGCGTGGAATGTGTAATAGAGGGGATTCTGATCCGTTCATGGAGCTCATAAACTATCCCATGATTAATTTTTTTTAACGAGGGACTAATTCGTAACATACGATTACGCTTTCATACCCGACGTACTAGGCAACTGAACTCTAGCGACATTAACCCGACCTATCAGTATTTAAATCTAGCCTCTAATTATCCTTTGTCCAGAAACCTAATTTGAAGTGGGGCTCTTGTTCGAGAGGAGTATATATTAAATTCTATTAATACTTTAGAAATGAGTTCGACAAATTCCATTCAAAGGCACAAGCCAATTGGAAAGAGATGCTCTATGCAAAACTGTTATTGGCAAAGCTACTTAGTAAACTTTCCTAAGAACATAGTGACAGTGGGTTATCACGTCGAAGATGCCTCTAGTTCCCTTGCCTGCATAAAGTATAACTAAATTTAATTATTTTTCAGTTTCTCTATAATTAAGCTCTTATTTTGGGATATGTAATACTCTATGTTTTCAAAATGAGAGCCCCCTTTAACCATTTTTTTTATGCAATAGCGAGTCTTGTGAAATCTAGATAAACATAAAATAGACTAAAATGTAAAACTGTATATTGAGTTTATCACTTGGTGAAGATATGATACGTGATTTTATAATAGAATAAACCGCTACCTTACAATTATATTACAAAACTATATTTTTTGGATCAATTTTGCACTATTAATTATACCTTAAAAGGTACGATTTTGCACCAATAATTATACCATGAGGTAGCGATTGTTATATTGTAAAGTTAAATATCATATCTCCACAAAGTGATAAACTGAAGGCACAAATTTGCGTTTTAATTAGTCCATAAAATATGTGCATAAGAACGTTTAGAGAAACTGAAAAATATTGCCAATAGAAATGTGCATAAACATATGTGCTCATGACTATACTCGTAGTGAGCCTTGTGAAAACATATAATCCTTTTGCATTGATAATATTCATGACTTCACTTTTACAAGAATAATTTTTATTTCAATAGACAATGAAAATTCAGTTGTGACATTCATGCATTGAGTAGGTCTTGCATAGTATAAGCCGGCACAAATATGAACATATATAGCTGTACGGCCAAAGACTAGATCCAGTGGTCGAATTAGAGAAACAGCTCTTAAAATGAAAAACTCAACAAAAATAAAATATTGATTTGAACCATTTCCTATGTCCAAGTGGGAACCTCTATATATAATTAATCAACCAAGAGAAAGGACCATCCCCACAATGCAAGACATTGTCATTCCTTCTTTTCTGTCTATATATATGTGAATGGAGATCATGTGTACGTATATATATAATATAGAGAAAAAGGGAAGATATATATATATATATATATATATATATATATGTGTGTGTGTGTGTGTGTGTGTGTAGAGAGATGATCAGAATAGTAAGTATATACGTGGGAAGCTAGGGAGCCACCATTCAGACCAATATCGAGGGTTGAGGAGCGGATAGAGCTGTCATCTCATGCATTTAGTTACGCTTAGTATTTTCTTTTTTTTGTGGCGTACTAAAAAAGATAGTAATACAAGAAAGTTAAGTTTAGCTAGATGCATGATGTGGGAGCAACTTCTTCCGTATACTTCACCCACTAATTGGACTGAAGGGAGCTCCTACCAAATCCCATATCTTCATTTCTCATTATATATCCATTGCCTCCCTTATATAATATACGAGTTATGCTTTATATAGTTCCATTTTAGTCTTATTTTCTCGTCCTACACTCATATTGAACACAATTCCAATGAGATTACATTTATTTTTGACGGTCAGCATAAATAATTTTTTTTCATATAGAATTTTCTATTTATTCTGTCTCCATAAATTTCTTTTCTTCAAGTGTTGTTTGCTTGACAGGAAGATGAAAGAAGTGAAGGTCAATCTGCAGTAAGGCATGCCGTAGATCAGATTTGAACTTAATTTATTAATTCTCAAGTGATTCTGTCAGCAGACTTGGACAATGCACAATGCTTGGTTTAATTAATTTTTTCTTCTTCTTTTATGCTTTTTTTGGAGGCTTGCAATTTTAATTAATTGATTCTAATATAGTTTACTAGCTTGCAGACAATTCTTATTCCGTCTTTGTTTCATCATATGAAATATGATATAACACCTACCAAAATTTTCATTCTGTGCCCTGATTCGCAGCACATTGTTTTATTTTATATTTTAAGCAACACCCTGTAATCTCTTTCATCAATTCAGACTAATGTACAATGCGATATGTGGAACAGAATCTTGAATGAAAAATGTTACTTTTGATGTTACGATAAGAGTATGTTTAATTCGAATCTTTTAGTTAATATAAAATACCATTATTCAAAAAATAGTATAGTTCCCAATAACTTTCTAAAATATATAGTCAAAATTACTATATATATATATATGAGAAAAAGTAGTTTACGACATCCTTTAACTAAGCTTGACTAAGACTATTTAATAAAATCTTAGTTTTACCTCTTAGTGCTAAGTTTTTTATTTTTTGAGTTTTATATATAAAAAAATTAAAATTAAAATTTTTAAACAAAACTATGTTGTTTTGTTAAGTAGCTTTAGCCAAACTTGACTAAGACATGTTTTAGATTACTTTTTATATATATATATATATATATATATATATATATATATATATATATATTTGCTAACATAACATGTATTTGCTATTGATCCTTATAGGGCATACATCATCTATACAATTAAAAACAAGAAGAAATGATCAGGATTAGAAATTGAAAATCGACATCCACTATTATTAATAACAGACGATAAAAAAAAATACTTAGCGTTAGTAGCGGACACTAATCAGAATAAGAGTTTGACTTGACCAATAAATGTTTAGAGTTTATTAATCAGGATTTAATGTTTATTAATTAGGATTTAGGGTTTATAAATCAAGAATTAGGGTTTGTGATTTATTAACCATGATTTAGGATTTATAGTTTATTAACTAGGGTTTAGGGTTTAGTAACCTTTATGATTTATTAACCTAACCTCTGATTAATAAACCCTAAATATTTATTGGTCAAGTTAAACTCTTATTCTGATTGGCATCCGCTACTATTAGTAGCAAATATTTTTTTTACGTCCGCTATTAATAGTAGCGAACATCGATTTTCAGTTTCTAATTCTGGTCGTTTTTTCTTATTTTCTATGATGTAGATGTTGTATTAAGTATCCATAGCAAATACTCCCTTCGTCCCGTATTAAACATCCTAATTTTATTTTTAGGATGTTCCACAATAAATGTCCTATTTCTTTATTAGTAACTATTTTTATCTTATCTTTTCACTTATACCCTTATAATTTTTTTAGTCAGTTTTTGTTGGAAACTTAAAAAATGATAAGTGGTTTACATTGGAGAGAGAAATACACTTATTGAAATGTTAAAATAAGAACAAAAATGATAAGATAGCTAGAAATTAATACCAAATGGCTTGCATACATGGAGATATGCATGTAATTAGTGGGTTGGTTTGGAGAAAGAAAAATACTTATTGAAATGTGAGAATAACAATAAAAATGATCTAGAGAATTGATTCGTGTGGAAACTAGTAATGAATAATTAATATTAGGGTTATAGAAAAGTGAATGAATACTTCAATTAAAAAGTAATTTAGAAGGGTAATTAAGGTAAAAAAATATTATTAATTAGCGTGTCGAAACCAATTAAGACGTTTAAAATTAAAATTATCTGAGTTCTTTCTAAGCTTTATCACAAAAAGAGTATTTATGGGTTAAATGTTTTCTAGGTCACTGTACTATAGGTCGACTTACAAATGGGTCACTGAACTTTTTTATCTTACAGTCAACTTACTGAACTTTAGTTTACTAACAAAAAGTTTACTATTCCGTTAAATATGTTGACTTTGGATGGAGTTTGCCACGTAAGCTGCAGACGTGTAAAAAATTTCTGATGTGGCACAGATCATGTGACGCCCCCAAAATAGATCCACACGACCCATTCTGAGTCGCCAGATATCACACTATAAAAATCATTTACAAACTTCATTTATACAACTGTTGAAGCGTGCATGTAGAATCGATTACGCTTAAAGCTGTGAGTTTTAATACAAATGTATGTAACTCTCATGGTGTCTCGACCACAACCTTACAATGGTACTTTACATAAAAATGCAATTAATAACTGCTTTTAAAAATTAAAATCTTTGGAAAATACTCAAGGAAACCTTCGTACATGGGAGGCCATACGTGCAGGTTATGATAGATATCATATGTCCCATGAATTATCCTGGTTAACCCAATAGTCCCCAAAGAAAAACAAGAAGATTGCTATCATCTTCTTTTCAATGGTGAGTCTTCTCTTGACATATAATTATCTCCGTTTTCTCCAATTGAGAATTATATTTCAAACAAACTCCAAGATTATATAGGTAGTGCTCATAGATATACTCAGCAAGTGGATGTGCACAACCCTGTCTTATGATAACACGAGGTTGTATGTCATTAGACATCTTGTATGATAGTGGCAAAATACCCTTCCAAAGTTGGGTTCACCTCACCCTATTCGGTTCACCAAAATTAAATATCAAATGACGTATACAATACGACACACTTATCTAAAGTTCTCAATAAAATTATTTCCATACTATTTAGGAGAACCTCAATGACTATAGACCATCATTCTATTCTCCTGTTACCCCCGCTCGACCAAATTTACACTCTTATTACCCGAAAGGAATTGTGAAGCAAAAAGGGTGAAGACAACTAGCCCAATAAAGAATAAAATGACTAAAGATAATTTACATCATCAATAGCCTTCATCAAGAATAAATCGAGAGATTAGAACATATGGTAGATGATAAAACTTTTCAACCATAGTCATAAATGTGAACGAAAGCAATCCATTAGAAGAGTCAAATAGACCATCGATCTATTATCTTCTCCATGTTAAAAGTCCACCAATAATGTTTTATCCTCGTAACATCAATCAACAATTCCTCGCCCACAATCATATGAATAACTCATAATCATAATTGTGATTCTAAATTCCTCTTCGCATCCGGATTTAAGATAATTTTCATCACCTATCTTCACCTGAAACATCAAAATCATGGTTATACCAAATCACAATTCTCGCTTTCATAATCATACTAATAAATTCATCTTGCACTACTACCAAAGATATTCATTAACAATTCATCTTTGCACTACTGTGCCAAAGACATACAAATCGTATTTTAGAAGTCAAGTAGAGCATGATATCTACTATCTTTTACTTAATTAAAAGTATATAATCAATATTTTATCGCCGAGACTCAAATTTTAATAAATAATCCACATCATCGAATCATCCCGCACTACGACTAATGATATTCATGTAATCATCAATGGTCATGATTATACCGAATAATCCTCGGTTATAATCATACCAATAACTCGCCCATCAACGCACTACGCCAATGAGGACTTTTACCACATCATCTATAACATTACGGGTCATGATTATACCGAATGATCCCTGGTCATAATCATACCAATAAACAGTTCATCTATGCACATAAGCCAAAGATACTCATCAATCAATAGTTCATCTTTGCATGTAAGCCAAAGATATACAACTGTAAAACCAAACAGTTCATCTTTGCACGTAAGCCAAAGATATACAACTGTAAAACCAATAATCAATAGTCCATCTTTGCACGTAAGCCAAAGATGACTTTCATCATAATATAAGCATGAGGATGATGACAATGATATAAGCATTAATCAAACGAAATCAAAGATAAATATTAAAAATTTTAAATTTATCCAGAGTTTAAAAATATCCAAATTGTCAACATGATTCTGTTTTGTGGAGTAAAATTCAAGAATAATATTCATGTACCAAAAATAATTTGGACAGAAAAGAAATATATTTTTCAGGTAAATAGTACCCCACAATAGTACCCTATGAATAGTACTTCGGGAATAGTACCTCGTGAATAGTACCCCGACATGAAAAGTACCCCAAATACTCGAGTGAATAATATTCGGGTGAATAGTAATTTGGGTGAATAGTAACTCATGAATAGTACTCTGACACGAAAAATATCCCGAATACCCGAGTGAATAACACTAGAGTGAATAGTAATCGGGTGAATAGTAACCAGTGAATAGTAACTCGTAAAAAAAATTACCAAAGAAAATGATATTCCATGACGAGTACAAAAGAAATGATATCTCATATGAGTATAATAGAATATACAAAAGCTATAAATGGATTTCCTTTCGCCACGCGGTAATCCACGTAGACAGATCATTTCTAGAATTTAATATGAAGGATCATTCACCATGCATGCGGTAATCCACATAGACAGGTTATTCCAACAGAATAATAAAGAATGGAATAACAAAAGAATTCACCATGCATGGGATGACCGCATGCACAAAGAGTTATTCCCAAGCAGAATAATAAAGAATGGAACTGTGTCATGCGAATCCGCACGATGTGATATTCCAACAGAATAATAAAGAATGGAATAACAATGAATTCACCGTGCATGCGATAGGCCGCATGCAGAAAGTTATTCCAACAGAATACTAAAGAATGGAATAATGAAGAATTTCACCGTGTATGCGGTACTTGGCATGTACATGTTATTCCAACATAATAATAAAGAATGGAATAACAACCCTTACAAGTATTGAAAGAAAATAACTCTTTTCATGAATACGAAAGAATAATACCCCTTACGAGTATTGAAAGAAAATAATTTTCTTCATGAATACGAAAGAAATAATACCCCTTACGAGTATTGAAAGAAAATAATTCTCTTCATGAATACGAAAGAAATAATACCCCTTACCTTAAAAAGAAGAGTATTCTGACGGGTAGGGCGGGGATATACTTGAAGAAAACTTGCACTATTTTCTACTCTCAAAGCTTTCTTAAACTCTAAAGAAATATGCTCAAGATTATAGAAGATGAATTCTCTGAATTTCTGGTGTGTTTTCAATTCTAACTAAGCATCCTATTTATAGGAGAATGGAAAGGATATTATGCAATATAATATAATATATTTTATTTATAATTATATAATAAAATAAATTTATAAAAATATATATATATATATGGTCACCTAATCTTGGCTTAATAGGGAGAAATCCTTATCAGTAAAGCCCCTCTTTCCAGGAACGACACGGTTGTTAAAATATTGTAATTATAATAATGATGATATATGTTGTTAAAAATATTGAGGTGATTTTTATAAAGTATTTATCGTAAATGTTGCTTATTTTATGGACCCCCATTTACACATTTTTCAAAATAATCGGTAGAAAGTTGTTCGGTATAATAATGGTGGGGGCCCACATGTAGGGCCCACGGAAGAAAATTGAGAAGGGGGGGGGGGGAATCTGAAAAGTCATAGACATTTTATATATATATATATTATATAAATTTTATTTTATTATTATTATAAATGTAATAAAACAGAAAACTTTTTATATAAAACAAAATACTTTTTATAAAGTTTTGTTTTATTTGATTATAAATAGAATATATTATATTTTTTTATGCATAGTATTTGCATAGTGCCTACATAGTATTTGCATAGTAAAATCTTTTTATATAAAATAGAATAATTTTTATAAAGTTTTGTTTTATTTGATTATAAATAGAATATATTATATTTTATTATGCATAGTGTTTCAGATAAGGTACTATAGTAAAATTTTTATATAAAACAAAATATTTTTATAAAGTTATTTGTTTTATTAGATTTTAAATAATATATATATATATATTTTATAAATTTATTTTATTATATAATTATAAATAAAATATATTATATTATATTGCATAAGTATCCTTTCCATTCTCCTATAAATAGGATGCTTAGTTAGAATTAAAAACACACCGTAAATTGCAGAGAATTCTTCTTCTATAATCTTGAGCATATTTCTTTAGAGTTTAAGAAAGCTTTTGAAGCATAGAAAATAGTGCAAGTTTTCTTCAAGTATATCCCTCGCCTACCCGTTTAATACTCTTCTTCTTTTTTTAAGGTAAGGGTATTATTTCTTTCGTATTCACGAAGAGAATTATTTTCTTTCAATACTGTAAGGGTATTATTTCTTTTCGATTCATGAAGAAAATTATTTTCTTTCAATACTGTAAAGGGGTATTATTCTTTCATATTCATGAAAAGAGTTATTTTCTTTCAATACTTGTAAGGTTTGTTATTCCATTCTTATTATTATGTTGGAATAACCTGTCTATGCGAAGTACCACATACATGGTGAAATTCTTCGTTATTCCATTCTTTATTATTTTGTTAGAATAACCCGTCATGCATGCGATTCTATCGCATGCCTCGTGAATTTCGTTGTTATTCCATTCTTTATTATTCATTTGAATATCCCGTGCGTAAGTGATTACGATAACCCGGTTCCATTCTTTATTATTCTCGTTGGAATAACTCGCCTCATGTGGATTACCGCACGTATGGTGAATGATCCTTTGTATTCATTCCTTATTTACTTGTGGAATGATGATGCGTATACATGGATTAATTGCATGGCAAAGCGAGAATCCATTTGCAGTTTCATATATTCTATTATACTTAGTTGGTTAAAGTTTTGGCTTCTATACTCCGTGAAATTAGTAGAATATCCTGGATATTTGCGCTTCATCCAATATCTTTTCATGGAAATATTCTTCTGAGCATTCTTGAATTTTACTCCACATAGCAGTATCATGTTGACAATTTGGACGTTATTGAGTTCAGGATAAATTAACTTATAAATCTTTAAAATTTATTCTTGAACTTGTTTTATTGAATTGTCATCATCCTCATGCTTATATTTATGTTGAAAGTCATTTGTGGCCTGTAGTGCATAGATGGACTTGGTATGATTATGACCAGGGATTATTCGGTATAATTATGACGGTAATGTTATAAATGATGTGGAAAAAGTCCTCATTGGCCTGTAGTGCATTGATGGACAGTTTTTGGTATGATTATGGCTATGGATTCTCTTCGGCCAAGGTGCAAAGATGAATTATTTTATAGCATGATCATGACCATTGATGAAAACATGAATATCCTTGGCCCGTAGTGCATGGATAATTTATGGTTGTGATACTGTCTATCCCATTTGGTTGATAATGAGGAGAGAATGACGCGAATGTTTCTAAGAGGTTTGAAACCCGAGATATGTCAATACCATATCTCTCATAAACTGTGTTTGTATTCAGATGTTGTAAATAGGGCTCAGTTATTGGAGCACGATAATGAGTCAACCCAACCAAAAGAGAGCAGCCAACAAAATGATAATACCAGTGATAGCAGTCATCGAAACGGTGACAACAAGCGTGGAGGGAATCAACATGCCAAGAATGGTAACCACTTCGGTGGTAATCATGGCCAAGATAATAGAAGTGGAAATTTCAAGAAGAGGAGGTTCAATAATGATGGAAAGACATCAACATCAGCACCCATTTCAAAGGAAGAAGAACGACCACCGGTCGTATGTTTCAAATGCGGATAAGAGGGACACATCCGTCCAAACTGTACGCAGCAATCCAAAGCGTGTTTCAATTGCGAAAGAGAAGGTCACCTAGCTCGATTTTATCGTGTAGGGAAGTCAAGTCTAGCCGGGATAGTGATGCCAAAGGATGTCTCAGACAAGTCAAAGCCGGTAGTTTAAGTGAGAGCGTTTGTCGAAGAACCCGAACAAAGTTATCACGGGTAAGTTAATCATAAACGCTTACGAATTCTATACCTTATTAGATACCAGTTCTACCCATTCTTTTATCTCTCTTGCTTGTGCTCAACGTTTAAATTTGACTCTGAAGAGATTAGACTTTGACTTATCGATTGAAACTTCGTTAGTAGAAACCTTCGTTACCTCCATTGTTTATAAATCTTGTTTGATTCAAATCGACACTTTCACGTTACCTGTCGATCTTATCTCTTTGAAAATACTTGCCTTTGATGCGATTTTAGGAATCGATTGGTTAACTACTTACCATGATTTTCATAAAGTTGTTAGCTTTCATGTTTATAACCAACCTATTATGCGAATTCAAGTAACCAAACCACTAAATTTAATCATTGTTATATCAAGCCATAAGTAAAGAACCTTGATCCTTTCGTTGTTGACTTCCTTGTGTGGAATGCACCGAAGCCAGACTTTCTGTAGGCGACATCGTGAATGACGATGGAAAGTTGATAGGTATCAATGTGATGTACTATCCAAGTCTTGGATGAGAGTCACAGTTTTGAATGATATTTCTATTGTTAATAAATATCCTGACATATTTTGAAGACTTCTTAGCCTACCCCTAGAGCGTGAAATCAAATTTTGTATTGACCCCAGTACAAAACCCTATTCTAAAACCCTTAAATATTTCTTCAACCAAAATGAACGTATAATGCGCCAAAGAAGTTGGCTTGAGCTGTTGAAGATTACGATTATACCATTCAATATCATCGTGGAAGAGCGAATAACGTGGTAGCCGACGCGCTGCGTTGAGAAGAGATCGATGATCGTTCTGAGTGCGATGTTGTTAACACAAAACCCATTTCGTATAACTTACAAATGATGAAGATAGAGTTAAAGACTCAGAGAGACCCACGTGAAGATAGCGAATATCTGTAGTAGAATCGACTTTAATCGATAAAGTTAAAGCCGCTCAAGCTACACACCTGGAGCTGATGAATGTAAAGAAGAAGGTTCAAGAGGGCGTTATTCTAGAAGCAAGAGTGGATGAATAGAGGAAATCTTAACCCTTGATTTAATTGGTCCATTTGAAATCCTCGATCGAGTAGGAACTGTGGCCTATAGACTCGTTTTACCGCCAAGTATGTTGCGTGTTCATAACATTTTTCACTTATCGATGTTACGTAAATATGTGGACGACCTGAAGCACATTATTGATTTAGAACCAGACGAGATAGCGGATAATTTAACGTATGAAGATGTACCTGTTAAAATCTTGGAATATATTATACGCTCAAAGGTTATACCTCAAGAGTTTGAATCGACAAGGTATCCTCATCCTGTTTCTAAGATACTGTAAAGACGTACGTAAATTTCGAGGCGAAATTTCATAAGGAGGGAGATTGTAAAACCCCAAAATTTACTTAATAAAGATTTAATTTTCTCAAAATATTTTTTTTAATATTATGGTGTGGATTTGAGATAATGTTATAGTTGTGGGTAGTATTTATAAATTTTATAAAGTATTCAAGTTGTTGTATTATATTCGATTGGTTAGGGAATATTATTTTTTGTCGGGAATATCAAGACGACTTACAAGACAATCATTAGTAGACCCCACAACGGAATTATCATTTGAACGAGAAAATGACGTAAATATTTTTATGAAAATAACTACGAAAGTTTTACCATTAATACCGTTGAACTACCCGGTAGTAAAAAGTATAGTGTCTACGCGATGGTTGCAGATAAGAAGACAATCAGTATTGATTATCGATACTTACGGTAAGTCACTCCATTTTGTTCAATTATCGCTACAAGAATAATTTGATAAGATCTCACGTTATTCGATTCAACTATTGTCGATATTTTATATATTATTAAATCAATAATCGAGATGACAAGTTATTCATATTATTATTCGCAATATCGACAATGTGTGTAAGTTCATCAACGAGAGGTTTAATCACTTAATCGCTACCAATAGGAGAAATTTTATCGAAAGTTTCTTTTCCCGGGAACGACCGATTGTTAAATATTGTGAATTATAATAATGATGATATATGTTGTTAAAAATATTGAGAGAATTTTTATGAAGTATTTGTCATAAATTTTGCTTATTTTATGGACCCCCATTTACCCATTTTTCAAAATAATCAATAGAAAGTTGTTCGGTATAATAATGGTGGGGGCCCACATATGGGGCCCACTAAGAAAAATTGAGAGTGGGGGAATCGAAAGTCACGAAAATTTATATATATATATATTATATAAATTTTGTTTTATTATTATTATAAATATAATAAAGCAGAAAACTTTTTTATATAAAATGTAATACTTTTTATAAAGTTTTGTTTCATTTGATTATAAATGTAATATATTATATTTTATTACGATAAATACTTTGCATAGTATTTCAGATAGTAAAATCTTTTTTATATAAAAACAAAATACTTTTATAAAGTTTTGTTTTATTTTGATTATAAATGTAATATATTATATTTTATTACGCTAGTGTTTCAGATAATACCTGAGATAGTGTTTCAGATAAGAAAATCTTTTTATATATAAAAATGTAATACTTTTATAAAGTTATTTGTTTTATTAGATTTTAAATAATATATATATATATATATATTTTATAAATTTTGTTTTATTATATAATTATAAATAAAATATATTATATTATATCAGATAAGATCATTTCCATTCTCTTATAAATAGGACGCTTAGTTAGAATTGAAAACAAACCGTAAATTGCAGAATTTTTCTTTATAATCTTGGCGTATTTCTTTGTAGTTTAAGAAAGTTTTCGAGTTGTAGAAAATAGTATAAGTTTTCTTCAAGATATCCCACTTCTACCCATTTAACGCTTCTTCTTTTTAAGGTAAAAGTGATTATTTCTTTCAGATTCACGGGTTATAATTATTTTCTTTCAATACTTAGAAGTGATTATTTCTTTCGTATTCACGGTTAGAATTATTTTCTTTCAATACTGTGAAGTGATTATTCTTTTCAGATTCACGAAAAGAGTTATGTTTCTTTCAATACTGTAAGGTTTCATATTCCATTCTTTATTATTACGTTGGAATAACCTCGTGTATGCCAAGATCGCATACTATGGTGAAATTCTTCCGTTATTCCATTCTTTATTATTTTGTTAAAATAACTCGTCTCACATGGCGATTACATCGCACGCCTCAATGAATTTGTTGTTATTCTATTCTTTATTATTCTCGTTGGAATATCCTCGTTTTGCATGCGGACACGTATTTAATGACGCTGCTCCATTCTTTATTATTCTGTTGGAACATCCCGTGCAATGCTTAATTACGCATATTGACTTGGTTTCATTCTTTATTATTTTGTTTTAATAACCTGCGCACGCTGGACATGTGGATTCTACAGTGAATGATCCTTTCAGATTCATTCTTTATTAACTTGTGGAAATGATATGTCTACGCTGGATTATGCGTACTATGCACGTAAAATCCATTCATAGCTTCATATATTCTATTATACTCGGTTGGTTAAAGTTTTCACATCTATACTCCGTGAAATTAAGTAGAATATCCCTTGGATATTCAAGGCTTCATCTATTATCTTTTCATTTAAAAATATTCTTCCTAACATTCTTGAATTTTACTCTACAAAAGTTAAAGATCATATCGACAATTTTGGACGTTATTGAGTTGCAGGATAAATTAACTTATAAATCTTTAAAATTTATTCTTGAACTTATTTTATTGAATTGTCATCTTCCTCGTGCTTATATTATTTTGGGGGCGTCACACCAATCTCCAGCTCTCTATCCCTCCGCGAATAATCGTACACATACATATATTGATTCCGTACATATAGACAAATACATATAATTTCTCTCCCTATTTTCTCTCTACAGTTGTTTACAGATTCGTTGAATCCAGTTCGTGGTCGTCAGATTCGCAAAGGTATTGTGGCAGATATTTTGATACCGAATTTGAATAATTTGTATATAGTCATCGTTTTCGTTAGTTATTATGGCCAATGATTGCATTTAACCTGTGAAGATTGTGGTAGTTTGTTTCAGGATTTGGGTGGTGGTTTTCAGGTCAATGGGGGGTGATGGCAACGGCGACGGTGGATGATGATGGTGGTTCATGGTTAAGAGAGAGAAAGTGTGTGGTGGTGATTGAATTGCCTCAATTCTAATTGACATGTATTATAAAAAAAAACTAAATAAATTTGCAATGAATATATAAATTTTGTTCATTTGATATTTATTAAAAAAAATTAAATACAGTTTTCATTTATTTTTTATTTTTTGACCAACGTTTCTAATTTATATTATTATATTTATAAATAATTAAACAAAATTAATTTGATATTAATTACAAAAAAATTAAATATATATTTCATTTATTTTTTTTTGTTTTGGCAATTTTTTATAATTTCTATTATTATATTTGTAAATAATTAAACAAAAAATAATTTGATATTTATTACAAAAATAACTAAATATATATATTTTTTTATTTTCTTATTTTTGGCAAACTTTTCTAATTTATATTATTATATTTGTAAATAATTAAACAAAAATTAATTTGATATTAATTACAAAAATAATTAAAGATATATTTTAATTTATTTTCTTATTTTTGGCTAACTTTTCTAATTTATATTATAATATTTTTAAAGAATTAAATAAAAATTCATTTGATATCAACTACAAAATTAAATAAATATATTATTTATTTATTTTCTTATTTTTTTGGCCAACTTTTTTAATTTATATTATTACATTTGTAAATTTTTCTCCATTTTCACATAATGAAAATACATGGATCGATCTGTGCCACATCGTAAATTTTTACACGTCTGCAGCCTGCATTACGTATAATTTCCGTTCAAAGTCAACATACTTTAATGTAATAGTAAACTTTTTGTTAAGAACTAAAATTCGATGAGTGACCGCAAAGAAAAAAAAAGATTCATTAACCCATTTGTAAGTTGAATTTATAAGATAAACGACCTACAAAAAAGATTTAACCCAAGTATTTAGAATGAGATTACGTCATGCCTATTGTTTAGTAATCGACACCCACAATCCGTTCATTTGACAATATTAATTAGTTGGCATTCAATTTAGTTCCCGTTTGATAAAACTTTCTGATCGCTTGATTATACAAATCTCCTTCAGCAAGTGTATTATGATGTTTGATAAATAATTAAAGGTTTAAATATGAATTAAGACTCTAAATCAGAAATATATTCCACTTCGGTGATCCACCTTTCAATTTTCATTAATTAAACGATTAAACTATCAATTTTTTTCCAATCAGAACAATTGAATACGCCACGTCGAAAATCAACGACGCGACTAATCAATGTACCAAGAAGGCGATGCGATGAAAAAAATAATTTTTTAATCATTAAATAAACAAATCTGATTAAATATGGGGCAAAATGATCAAAACACAATTTAACATTTCAAATTAAAATAAAACAAACATTAACCTAAATATATCAGTAACTGTAAACCAATGAAATATCAATCCCCTGTTTTGCTCTTCAATTCGCTTCAAAAATCCCTCCGGCAACCATTCTACAGCGTCGAACTCCAAGTTCATGTCAAATCCTAGAGGCGGCCTAATGACCCAGATGAAATTTATATAAATTGAATCTAAAGCTTTTGCTAATTGCATCATTTGTGAAGCAGAGATTGTATATTGAGTACATAATTTTGGGGTTTTGAATCTAACCAATTTATACATGATTCTGAAGAAATCCTAGATACTTTCCAAATCCAAATATTTTTTTAACAAACAAAATTACCAAACCCAAAAATTTAATTCATCACACCAAATCGACGGCCCCCATTTCTTCAACACCACACTCTTGTCCTCCACGCCCAAAAACGAAATGTTATCATACTTGACGAAACACCCGTCCAGCTGCACAGCGCCGCTCGTCGAGTCAAGGCAGAGGACGTCGAGTCGGCTCACCGAGTGGGACACGCAGTCTCGACAGTCGGAGATGTTGAGAAAGTAAACCAAGATTCGGAGCAAATCCTCTTCCCTTACATCCACCATACCATCAAAATCAGCAACTAACGATTTCTTTTGCACCCCATCACCAACAAAAACGACAAGGGCTCAAAATGAAGCAGATCCTCCTTCCTTTCTCACCTACAAATTTCAATCAAATCCAAATCAACAAAACCCTAAAAACACAAAACAGTCAGATTAATGAGAGCGGTGAAAAAGAGAGAAGAGGGGCGCAAGAAAGGAAACGACCGGGGGGGGGGGGAGGGTCGGGGAAAAGGAGGAAGGGTTCAACGGAATGGGGGAAGGGGAAATGGATTGAAAGATTAGGGGAGAGAGGGTCTAGTTTTGATTTCTTTTAATTTTAGTTTTGATTTGGTTTATTATGATGATTTGTTGATTTTGTTTAGTTTTAATGTTTAATATAAAATGATTTGACGAATTTATTTTTAATATATAATAAATATATAATTTAAAATTAAAATATTTTTTTTAATGACACATCAATGAAACTACTATTCATCGTAGTAAACCACGCGTTAATTTCGACGCGTATTGCTCAATTTATTGATTGGAAAAAAATTGATAGTTTAATCATTTAATTGACAAAATTGAAAGGTGGATCACCGAAGTGAAATATGGTATATAATTTAGGGTACTAATTTATATTTAAGCAATAATTAAATTAGCTGAATCGGCCACCAGAGACGGATATCAAGCTTTTTGAGTCAGCCGCATCACTTAATTGTCATTCTTACAAAATTATCCTTAATATTATTATCAAATCTCCGGTATATTTTTTCTCTCTCCATCCAGCCAACCAACCCACAAGCACCAACTTACCTTTACTTTGCACAATATATTATTTCTTATAACTAATTGTGATAATGTATTTTGTTAGTAACTTTCTTTTATGTATTTGAGGGTTTAATAATTGAATAAATTATTAGATTTTGTGGGACGAACGGAGATGATAAGATTATCGTCTTAATTTTAAAAGTTAATTTAAAATATTTTATAAATTTAAAGTTAAGTGATTCATTTAAAATTATAAAATAATAAATCTTAACCTTAGTAATATATTCATCATTATATTAATTAAAAATAAATCTTTCTATATCAGTTTTAAAATTTAAATTATTTCAAATTGAGTTTTAAATTTAATAATAATCTTATACTTTAGAACAAAAAGAATACTATTATATTTGATATTGATGTACGTTTGATTAATAAAAGACTTTATTTAAAAAATAATATATTTTAGATAACAAAATAAAATATATATATAAGGAGAGGATTAAGTGCATACTCCTTTATTTAACATACCTTGTTCACCACTTTTAGCAACGGACCGGACGACGGTTCAGTCCGTCGCGTATATCAGAGAATCGTCGTCTTAACTTTTAACGACGCATCGAACCGTCGCCATAACATATAAGTTGTTTATCTGTTCTATAGTGACGAACCAAATCGTCGTCCGGTCTGTCGCTAAAGATGGTGAGCAGTGTATGTAAAATAAAGCGGTATGCACTAGAAACGGACTATATATATATATATATATTACATTGTGACTATCTATAATCAACATTGTCAATTTAAGGTTATTCTTACAACACATTGTGACTATCCATCCGTTGATCGAACGGTTAAATAGAACCCCCGTCCGCAATTTAGTTTCCAGCATTTCGCAATTTAATACCGCAGACGGAAAAAATATTCAAAATACTACTCCTTGTACAAGTCGGAAATTTGCAGTATTAAATTGCGGAGTCTGGAAAATTCTTTTGGCATCCACAATATTATACCGAGCCTTAAAAAAACATGAAATGGTGCTTGCTTTGACAAATGATGAAAAAAACAGACCAATAAACGCAAAGCAGAAGAGATAGGAAGAGTAATACAAGAAACAAACAACAAACCAACTGTCAATGAAGTTCCAAAAGTCAAACGAGAAAGAGAAAAGCTACCACCAAATAGATCCACCCAGTAGAAAAAGTAGAGAGAGAGTTTGTGTTCTTGTAATAATTATTGGTAGTGGTTTGGTGCTGATCAGTATTTGTTGTATTTATATATGCATTATACTTGTATTAAACACAATAAGCAAATGTTTTAGTATTCAAGATTCAAAAGAGTGAATAAATTTTTCGTTATATGAAGTTATAAACAACTTAATCTCTTTAAGCTATTAAGTACTTTTTGTCTCTGATTTATAGTTATCCTGCAATGGGCGTAGAGTTATCTTGCAGTGGGTGCAACCAGAAAAATTTACATAAAAGAAAGGTGGAGTAGCGTATAGCTACTAGTCTCTACGAACGTATAGGATAGCCCCAAATCACAGAATGGCACCAAGAAATACTTCTTGCCCTTTGCACTTGATCCTCATGTATAACTTTGGGTTTATGCATCCGGTGATGATTATAAAATTGTTGCATGATAATGAAGATGAGCCTGCTTGCACAGAAAGTGAGAGATAATTAAATTGTGTTCCTATATAAGATGGAGAAAATAGAAAACAGAAGGAAAAAGATAGAGTTAAAAGAGGAAGAGAAAAAACAGAATAAGAGTAAATCAATAAATAAAAAAAATAAAAAGTGTCCAAATGAGCTTTGAGCCTTAGATTTGTCGTTCCGTTCTCTCTCAACCCCTTCTTATTCTTCCTCTTCTATCTCTTCTTCTTGCATTCAAATTAACAAATTGGGTCTCATTCTCTCTTCTTTATGTATACAAATTTGCCTAAATAATTTGAGTTTTCTCCTCTTATAATCTTCCTCATGTATACATACATATATCCGCCATCGACACCATCACCACCACAACCTACACAGTCACATCTACAAAATTTAAATCAATATACTCAAATAGAGACCAACACACCAATGTAAACCTACCTTCTTCTAGACAAAAATTAGAAGTATTTGAAATTTGGGAGCTCTAGCAACGTGATGATGGTGGTTAAGGACTAAAAGAGGGTGGCTTTTGTAATTCTATGTAAGTGCACACCTAGAGGGGGGGTGAATAGGTGTTTAAGTTAAAAGTGATAAACGGTGAAAACTTTTTGAAATTTTCTCGCATCACAGTTTAATTGCAGATTACCACGCTGACATGCCGCTTTTAGTGTCTGCTTTAGCTTATGTTCTTCGTTTCTTATTATCGCATGACTAGACACCGTCGCTTTGAAAGTGTCTGGATAGTAAGCGTGAATAACAAAAAAAGTGCAGAACGTGAATGACAGTTAAAGAGATAAAATGTAAGTAAAAATCACACCAAGATTTTTACGTGGTTCAAATTTCTATCCTCTAATCTAGTGGCTCAATCCACGTCCAATCCCAACTAGGATTGGAGACTCTTTTTATTAAACTTAATATTCAATTAAATACAATAAAAAGAACTCCCAGTTACAAAGAAGCCTCAAATATGATGTTGGACACCAATGCCCCCTTTGCACCTCTGCAACTTGTACATTTCTGCACCTGTTCTCACCTCTGAGACCTTTGAAGCTTCCTTTGAACAGACCCACTAAACTCTAGAAATTCTAGACCACCAAAGCTAATAGTTTTGTTTTTCAGATTACAATGATGGTGATTCCAAATGAATATCAACTTTCTAGCCTAAGGATAACAGAACATTGATCGCTAGAAAGACTATTAGAAAGCTATAAGAATTAAGAAGAATGAATTGCTGCTTTCCAATTGTTGGGCTTCCTTCATAACCGAGCATGATGAAGCTTTATATAACATGAAGGCCAACGGCTATATTTGTTAGCAAGAAATCATATAATTTAAATCCCATAATTAAAGCTACAATATTGACCAACGGAACATATATCACAGTTGATATACACCATGATTTTAGCAATTAAAGAGTGCAACAGATTTGGTAAATCAAGGATATGTTTTCAAGTCAAACCAAAACACCTTAAATAAAGGAACAAGAAGATTAATAAGGATAAGACCCAATAGCTTCTGTAAGTCTCCTTTTCAAAATAGAATACCAAAATATCACTAACTAATGTGGGCTCCACTAAGCAAGATAAAATCCTTAAATAAATAAGCACCCACGAAATACTTTGATGAAATAGAAGAACCAATTTGGGCCAACTGGAATTTAATAACAAAAGACCATAATATTTATCATTATTAAAATTATAAATACCAACATACCTTAATTAACTCCAATTCAAATCTTCCTTAATAAACTCCAATTCAAATCTTCCTTAATAGACTCCAAATCAAATCTTCCTTAATAAACTCCAAATCAAATTTGAAATGATTTTAAAACATTCCAACTTACCAACAAAAGAAAATCAGCAACAAGTGTTCATGTAATAACCATAACCCATGCTATTAATTATAATATTATAACAAACCATGAACCATGCACATGTCTAATATACTTAAATTAGTCATCATTCAAAACATCATAAAATCAAAAACCAACAGCTTTAAATTAAGAAGGAGAAGGGGAGGAGACAGAGATGGAAATATGGAGAGAAGGAGAAGGGGAGGAGAGAGAAAGGAAAGGCTAGGAAGAAAGAAGGGGAGAAGTGTGAAAGCCAAGAAATAAGTATATTAAATTATTTAACAATATATATATTAAACACTTTGTGTCATATATTGAATTTGTGATTAAATAGAAATAATAACTATTTATCAATGATGATAAATATGTTATGTCATATGTGAAGTATGTATGAGACTAAATAAATATATATTATAAATATGTGTATATATATTTATTTGCTATATAAAAAAATTAATAAGAAAGCTACATAACCTAATTATACATTGGGTATAGAAATTAAATAACCTAAGGGTTATGGTATTGAAGAATATTAGTATTTAAAATTTATACTAACCTAAGAGATTGATTTTATTATCTAAATTTATTATTTATTTTAAACCTAATTACAACAAGTCTAATTGGGTTAAATAATTAAATGTGCATTAGTAATCATTTAAATTACAAAATGAGTGAAATAAAAATCCTAATTAAATAATTAGGGTAAGATAAAATTAAAGTATTGGAGACATGGTTATTGACATGGCCCAAGCTAAATAATTTAAAAGCCCAAACATTAAATTAAGTAGCCCAATTTTTAGCTCATTTGTTAAGGAACATTTTAGTCATTTTAGTAGCAAATTTAGCAATTAAAATTAAACAAAAAATTGGGCAATTTGGGGGAGGATGTATCCGACCATATTGGAGCAAAAAGGAGCATGTGAATTATTTCTTTTTATTCATTTGGTCACCAACTACTCCTTATGTGTCACTTTAAAAATTAGACACACTCTTTAGCCAAGCTTCCAAGCAACCTTAAGATGATAAGAGAGAGAGGAGTTGGGAGATAAACATATGCATACATATGTTATATTTCTATATTTTTCCAAACTATATACACTTCCACAACATGAGCTAATAAAGGTTATTTCATCTTCTTCCAAAAGCTAACAAAAGAAACAAATTAGAAATAGATAAAGAGAGGGTAGTGGTCGGCTACTACAAGAAGAAAGGAGAAGAGAAGTTTTCCACATAGCTTTAACTCTCACTTTAGAAGAAGACCATCCAAAAGAAAAAGGTTTAACATCCAACAATATATAAACTAGTTTATTACTTTTATTTCTTTTATTTTTGATGAAATGAGGATCTAATATTTTCCAAACCCAAAAACCTTAGATCTACATGTTAATAAGTATTTTATGTTTAGATCTAACCATTTTGGGTGTTAAAAGTTGGATCAAAAGGAAGATAAGAAAAATAGGTTTTCTAGTTTAGAAAACCCTAATCTTTCTTCACTTTGAAAATCCACCATTTAAGATCTACACTTTCTTTTTGTGATCCGTCAAAGAGGGGAGCTATATATGTAAGCTAACTACTAAACCCAAGTGATAGCACTCAAAAATGTTGATTTTACAAGCCATGGGATCTGTTTTGGTGTAAGCTGTCCATCTAGAATAAAAAGGAGGAAATATGTTTCATTCAATTTGCCTGTAGGCGATTTATTGGATTTAAGTTTCTTTAAAAATTCTGGAAATTTTGGTAGGATATTATGATAAGTATATAGATCCAGTCCAAAGATAGAAATTTTTGGATGTGTAAAATGAAAGTTATGAATTTTACAAGAAATGACTATTTTAAATGTGAACCAAAACAACTTTTTCTGTGTAACTCCAAAAATTTTAAACTTTTTATGAGAGGTATAATATCATGGCAGGAGCATACCTTGAAAATTTTAGAATTTTTGGACACAATTTTGATTTATGAAAAATGTTGCAAGATCCGGCTATTTTGGTCATTTTAAAAATAGTAAATGAAATCCAAAAATTCCAGAAAAATTATATGTTCATCATGATACCATGTGCTGATATTTTTCAGAAACTAAGAATTTTTAGAACTGTTTTGCTATTTTTCATGGATGTATTTGAGTTATGAATAAATAAGAATAATAAGTTATGTGATGTCATAAATGGCAAAAATATAATTTTATGAATTAGAGACCCTAAATATGATGTTTCCAGATTTTTGAAAGGTATTTGGTCATTGTTGATGTGATGTTGTATTTATGGCATTTTAGAGTTGTTAAATGAATGAATTAGTAAAGGGTAAACAATTGAAATTATATGTTTATTAGTTTAATAAATGATTAAAATATTATTAAGAGCTTAATAATATTAGTTTAAGATATTACTCCATCCGTCCCAAATTAATTGCTTAGTTTTGACTTTTTAAAGTCAAATTGACCATTTTAAAACTAATCTTTTTACTATTTTTGCTAAAATATAGGTGAAGAGATTATAACCAAAAAGAAAGTATATACAATTTATTACTAACCCCAATTTTTATAATTTTAGAAATATATTTATATATGTTTAATTATTAATTTAAAATAGTCAATTTGACTTAAAAAGTCAAAATTGAGCAATTAATTTGGGACGGAGGAGTATTAAGTAATTAATAATGTTTAGATTAAAATTGGATTAAAATATTATTAAATGATAAATAATATTAGAATAAAGTTAAATTATAATATTATTAGATAATTAATAATATTATCTAATAATATTAGATAATTATTTAAAATATTATTAAATGATTAATAATATTATATTAAAGTTAAATTAAAATTTTATTAAATAATTAATAATATTAGATAATGATTTAAAATATTATTAAATGATTAATAATATTATTAATTGATTAAAATATTATTAAATGGTTAATAATATTTATGAATGGTTAAGATATTAAAGATTGATTAAAATATTATTAATTGATTAATAATATTAATAATTGGATTATATGTGATTAATGTACGTAATATTATTAATTGATTAATAATATTATTAAATGACTAAAATATTATTAAATGATTAATAATATTAATAAGGGATTAAAATATTATTAAATAGTTAATAATATTAGAAAGTGAACAAAATATTATTAAAGGATTAATAATATTAGACAAGAGTTTAAGACAATGATTATATGATAATAATATTATAAGGAGATGATAATATTTCTAATGAGTAAGGTATTATTGAATGTTTGATTACATGATTACATGTTAGATAATTTATTATAAGAATAGTGGTGTTATGAGTTATAATATGTTATGCTAATTGAGAGATTAATATTATTAATTATAGGTCTTTCAAACGAAGTTAAATTAAATTGTGTAGCAGTAGTCAACGACCAAGGCAAGTTTCCTAACTCAACTTGAGTTATTAATTTCAAAGCATGTTAGTGGATAATTATTGTTGATTATTCACACCAATAATGATTATTGTTATTCTCACATAGTGCAATTGATTTATGTTTCATTATTTGAACTGTGAAATAAATTTAAAATTCTTTTATTCATGAACTGTTTATGAGTCATGTCTCAGCTATTTGTTTCGGCTAGACTAATAATTGATGAATCATTCTGTTATTTGAACTAAATTGTTATTGAAAGATTTATGTCATTTATTTCGGTTTGATCAATATTGATATTATATGTTGAAATCATAAAATTTATTTAAAAGCAATCCAAACCATATTGTTGTGGTACGGACTCATGATGTAAGATTGAGATGAATAACCCATATAAAAAGGGAAACTTTATTGTCACACATCCGACCCCTTTCGCTATTTTTGAGTAGTATGCATAATATAGGGTACAATGGAGCTGATCACTTCATGTACTTAGGGGTGCTCATTGGTAAAAAATGAACTGGTACCAAAAATACCGAACTGGTATCGATTCAAAATTACCAAAAAAGTAAGAACCGAAACCGGTACCGAATTACACTACAAGAAAAAGGTCTATCAGCGATCAATTATATCAGCGACCGCATATCTGGTCGCTGATAGTCTTAATAGCGACCAATATCAGCGACCAAATTATATTCCAGTCGCTAAGTGATATCAGTGACCGATTGCGGTTGCTGATCGATCGCTATAACAAATTTCCCACTAAAAATTTGGCAGGAAATGTTGGTGCGTAGTTTTTTTGCCACCACTTATAATCAGCGACCGCATGCGGTCGCTGATAAGTCCATGTCATTAAAAATTAGCGATCGCATGCGTCGCTGATGACAGTCGCTGATCTTTTTAATCTATCAGTCTTTCGCTTCTCGAAGATAGCAGTAATCGTAAAGGAAAAAAAAAAGAGGAGGCCGGGATAGGAGAAGCGGTAGAAGGGGAAAAGAGGGAGAAGAGGAAGAATCGTTCTTTCGCCACGCTGATTGGGTTGGCTTAATCCTTCAATTGGTGTTAGGTACCAAATTCTATAACAAATATTTGATATATATATATATATATATATATATATGTGTGTGTGTGTGTGTGTGTGTGTTATGTTTTGTTTGAATATTTGGGTTTTTCTTCATCTTTTCGGCTACTGTAGCTTGTGGGTTTCGATTGAATGCGATTTTTTGTTAATTTATGTGTTTCAAATGTTTGATTGAATGGATTAGTCTCCAATGTTAGTATAATGGTTTAGTCTCTAATGTTAATATTTTTTGTATAATGTTGGTATTTGTGTTTGGCACTTGGAATTATTTTGTATAATGTTAGTCTCTAATGTTAATATTTTTTTGTATAATGTTAGTATAATTGGTTAGTCTCTAATGTTAATATTTTTTGTATAATGTTGGTATTTATGTTTCATGAGTTGGTATTTGTGTTTGGCACTTGGAATTATTATAGATTTCATACCTCTTTAGAGATATCTCTGTGGTCCAAATCTTGTTGGGTAGGGTAGGAGGATAATTGGGATTGATAAAATTTATGCTTAAGCATTTATTCTGATAATGACTCTTTAATTTGTTGAGCAATTTTTTCATGAGGGGATGAATTATGTTGCTCACTTTGCGGGTTATTCAATGTCTTTGTTCTTTGATGATTTATTTTCTTATATTTTTTGAGGAAGCAAGAAGTAAGAAGTTAACAACCGTTGTGCTTCTAAAGAAACCAGGCTTGTTGATTTCTAATGTAATCAGATTTGGGTTATTCCTAGGTCAAGCGCTAGGGGTGAGCTGGTCTATATAATTGTGAGCGCAAGGACCAATGCTATATACTTTTAAAGAAGAGGAGATGATATCGAATTGAATTAGTTGCACTTACATTAATAAATGTCAAACCACTAACATCGAGTCTAATATCCAATCGGTAATCTTTGTTAAATGATGTAGGGATTTTAAACTAAGTGATCCACTAGAGCCTATTAAGGGACCTGTTGAGCCGATGGGTTGGCTTGAGGTCATGAGGCCACACGAGGCCACTTAAGCTTAGCTAACCTCACGGGGCCAAGCCAAGCTTGGTCGCTTCAAGATAATCACTATTGGAGGGATGTTAAGCCAAAATAGATAAAGGTCTTAGGGAACTATTAGTGCAACAGTAGAAGGTATCTAGACACACTTGGCTAATAAAGAGACCTGCTTTTGGCTATAACAGAAAAACAAGGGTATTTAACACTTATGTATACAAGAATAAAACTACAATATGTTATAGAAGCTATAAATTGCTCAACCAAGTTATGAATACCCCAAAACATAAAAGATTATAGAAAGGGACTGTTTTGGGTATAATCTTAAAACATGTTAGCCGCCTTAGCACACTAGTTTATATGAATGAATCTCCAATTAAGATACTCAAAAGTTGTATAAATGAGTTAGCAAACTCTGATATAAAGCTAGCATGAACTCGCAAATGCTTACAAGTATGTTCAAGTGTTCAAGTATATAACTTTTTACTGCTTACTAGCTAATATGCTCAAGTCATATGGTTACTAGTATGCTCTTAAGTCATATGCATACAAGTATGCTTAAATATTAATCATATGCATGCTTACAAGTATGCTCACGTCAATTGGTTACAAGTATGCTCAAGTCATATGTTAACATTTATAATGTTGTCTGTAGTAGGTACCGTGGAATCATAGACCTTTATTCAGACCGTAGTTGGATGGCACGATGAAAGTCAAGTGCTCAGATAGGTGCTACAGCTCAATTTAGAGCTGGTTGCCAAGTGTTTTTGGAGTATGCGTATAGTCACCCGGAATGTATGAATGGTAAGTCGTAGATAAGATGTCTATGTTTGAAGTGTAAGAATATAAATTATATGGACAGAGACATGGTAAACTATCATTTACTTGTTTCTGGGTTCTTGAAAAATTACGAAGAATGCTGGTGGGCACATGGGCAGAGAAGAGGTGGTGGCATCATAGAAGTACACAATTCGGGCAGTAGTACTCCGTATGAATAAAATGGTTCATGATATTGCAGAGCCATATTTTGATTGGGAACAAGGCAGAGAGCAACTTATGAATTCTGATGCCAAAGACTTATTTAAGTTGTTAGACGAGGGTAGCGAGCCATTGTGGCATGGTTGCACCAAACACACAACATTGTCTGCAGTGGCGACATTACTTAACATCAAGGCTGATCACAACATGAGCCATGAGTGTTTTGAGTCGCTCTTGAAGGCCATTAAGAGTATATTGCCTGACAGTGAGAAATTACCTGGTAACTATTACTTTTGTAAGAAAATGGTGAAGAAGTTGGGTCTTGGATACCAAAAGATCGATGCATGTCCCAACGATTGCATGTTGTTTTATAAGGAAAATGAACAGATGACAAGGTGCACGTTTTGCAGTCATGATCAGTTTAGGCCTAATAAAGAGGGTGTGACTACAAAAAAATGAAGTATACCATTTAAGATTCTAAGGTATTTTCCAATAACACATAGGCTAAAAAGATTGTACATGTCTTCAATTACAGTTGAACATATGAGTTGGCATGCGAAATCTCCAGCTAAAGATGGAGAATTAAATCATCCTGCAGATGGGCAGGCTTGGAAAGATTTCAACTTAGCACATCCTGGATTTGTATTGGAACCTAGAAATGTGAGGCTTGGATTGTCCACCGATGGTTTCAATCCGTTTGGCCACTCAGCTGTTCCGTACTCATGTTGGCTTGTGATTGTTACTCCGTACAACTTGCCTCCTTGGATGTGTACGAAACAGCCCATACTTGTTTCTTTTCACTCGTCGTGGTTCCGGTCCCAAGAGTCCCGGAAAGAACTTAGATGTTTACTTGAGACCTCTTATAGACGAGTTGAAGGTATTGTGGGAGGATGGAGTACAGACTTGGGATGTTGCAACGAAAATAAATTTCAACCTTAGGGCAGCAGTTATGTGAACTATAAGTGACTTCCCAGCTTATGGTATGTTAGCTGGATGGAGTACACACGGGAAGTTGGCTTGTCCGTATTGTATGGAGCTTACAAAGTCGTTTAATCTATCAAAAGGTCGAAAGCCTTGTTGGTTTCGATCTGTCATCGCTTGCTTCTACCGGTAGATCACCTGTTTCGAAGAAATAGAGAACACTTCAGGAAAGGGAAAGTAGACAATGATATGCCTGCACCGCGATTGTCGGGAACGGAGATGCGAGATCGTGTGATGAGATTGTCGGTTATCCCATTTGGTAAGATTGATGCCACAAACATAATCAATGGGTTTGGCGAATCTCATAACTAGGTTCGGAGAAGTATCTTTTGGGAACTGCCTTATTGGTCTATAAATTTGATTCGTCATAATCTAGATGTGATGCATATTGAGAAGAATGTGTTTGACAATGTGTTTAACACTGTGATAAATGTTATGGGGAAGACAAAAGATAACGATAAGGCACATTTGAACATAAAAGATATTTGTAAGCGTCCTGGATTAGAACTTTATGAAGGCTTTGACTGAGGGATCAACGATTCCAGCTAATGTACAAGTCCTAGCTATGGGACCGCATAGGACCAAGTCACCGCATAATGGTTACAAAATAAATGGTTGTGAATTTCACACAAAGGCATATGGGTTTGAGAAAAGAACAATGAACTCGGAGTGCCAGTGTCCAAGGAGATTGTTACAATGAGCTTGGTCGTGCCTTTTATGGGGAGTGGAGGAAATCGTAGAGTTGTCGTATAAGGGCACGACTGGGGTCATATTCACTTGTTTAAGTGTCATTGGTTTGATTCAGAAAAAGGGATACGTGTTGGCGATGACATGGAATCGTCAATATTGACCTCCATAGGTCTGCAGACTCCAAACGAACCATTTGTTTTATTAACTCAAACAAAGACAAGTATACTACACTCCTAGTCCTGTTAGAAAAGGGATAGACCGCCTCTGATTGGCAAGTTGTAATTCATACTCCCCGCCGTAGTAGTGCAGGTAAGTAGTTGATGGGGAGATTTATCAAGAGCAGATGATTCATAGTCAAACTATAATTAATGTGGAGGACGACAATGAAGTAATCCAGTTAGAGGGTGGAGATGAACCTGATGAATTGGATCCCGAGACAGTTATTGTGCCAGATGACAGTGATATTGAGGAGGAAGAGTTATTGACTGAATTTGACACAGAATCTGAAGCAGATGATGGTTATGAATCTCCGATACTTGTACAAAATGATTCTGACTCATCAGACAACGATTTTCATTAAAATGTATGTTTAGTCTTAATTGTACAAAATGTATGTTTATGTTCATGTTCATGTTTAGTTCATAATTATGTACCTTTCATTTATGTTCTCTATGTAGGAATGTTCTCTATATCCTTAACTATATCATTTACAGTTGTCGTAGTTAACTATTTTGCAGTCATGTTTATGTACCTTTCACTTATGGTAATCGTAGTTAACTATTTCATACAATTAATTGTCATTAATAAATTTCATACTAACATCCTAAATTTTTTATTTATAGATGTCTTCGAACTCCGCAAAGACGAAAAGCGCAGCGGGTTGGGCTCTGGGCCCTAATCATGTCTTTCAAGGCCTCGCCTAATCCGGATGAGCGTATTCTTATATAGATCCGTCCTCCTCCAGAAAGCACGTAAGTTAAACATCGTGTATATATAAGGGTTTAATATTTCTATTGTTATAAATATATTTTAATGTAAATTATTGTATATTGTAGTGATTTTCAAGATAGTAAAATTGTGAAGTGCATTTCACAATTATGCTTACAGAAGGCCTACGCCAGCGATTACATGGGCGAGCACACCTCTTGCCCATAAGGATGCAGTTTAGGCTGAATTTCAGGTATATTTTTTTATCACTCTAATAGATAATACATAGTTAATCAAATAATAGTTTAGTAATGTTGGATTATGGTAATATAACAGTTTTAATATTATTATTGTTGTTTTATTTGCAGAAACGGTATAGATGGGATGACGCGTGGCATGCATCGCTTATTCTGGACACTATTCGCGTAAGTGCTGTCATTCGAACTAAAGAGATAATCAACAAGGACGGCATGTAAAGCCTCGCACAATGCCGAGATTGACCATCCAGATGTGGTGAGTAGTATATGCATGAAAGCATAGCCCACAGTATGCGCATATCCCATATAAGTGCGAGATGTGTGACCAAATGGAGAGAAATTTGAGAGTCTGGGTCAAGAGACGTAAGACTGCCGCCTCGAACAGATCCTCGGGTGTATCTGAAGGTGAAAAGGCAAAAGGCACGTACAAGGGTGGCAGTATATCACAGCTGCAGTATATTGCTGCTAGGGTACGTATGTATAGCAAGCTTATTGGCTTAGTTATTTGTCTTTATATTTACAGTCATGTTTTGTAGCTAAAATATCATATGTTTACATATTAATATGAGAACATGAACTGTAGGAGTCTCAGTCTCAAGGTCAACCTATCAATTGGTTGGATGTGTATGTTGTGAGACCCCAGATTTTATCAATAAAGATTTAAATTTTGTCGAAATAATTTTTAATATTATGGTGTGAATTTGAGATAATATTATAGTTTTGGGTAGTATTTATAAATTTTGCAAAGTATGCAAGTGGTTATATTATATTCGATTGGTCGTGGAATATTCGGTTTAGCAGAGAATATTCGTACAACGGCTCAATCATTGGTGGACTCTATAATGTAATTATTGCCGGATTGAGAAAACGACAAAAATATTTTTATGAAATAACGGCGGAAGTTTTACCGTTGATCTTGTTGAACTACTCTTCGGTAGTAAAAAGTACAAGAATACGTGTGGTCGCATAAGAAGACACCACAGTATAGATTATTGATGCTTATGTGAGAAGTCACTCGGTTTGATTCCATTATTCACGATTAATAATATGAATTATTATAGCGATAATAACGTTTTGTTTTATTCGTATTATTAACGTAATAAAATGTAAACATCTTTTCATATAAAAATGAATACTTTATTAAAGTTATTCTATAAATAGAATATATTATATTTTATTATGCATAGTGTTGCATAGTGTTTTGCATAGTGTTTGCATAGTAAAATGTTTTTATATAAATAGAATATATGATATTTTATTTAAAAGATTTTGCTTTAAATATGGACCGTCCGATTAAAGTAAATCAATCTAAGGCTGTTCATGGATTAATTACTATGCATTCTATTTTCCTATAAATGAAGCTCATTCCTTCATTATTTTTTACTTAATTCACCTAAACTCTAGAGAGAGAAATTATAGAGAAGTTTATAGAGAGAAAATCTATAGAGAGAAAAAGAAGAAGAGTATTCGGTACTTCACTACTTTGATATCCAAAGTGTCTTTTACGGTAAGGGTATTATTTGTTGCACAAGTAAGGGGTGTTATTCTTTCTTATTCATGAAGAGAACTTCGTTATTCCATTCATTATTATTCGCATTGAATAACTCGTAAAAGTGGCATACCCTATACATAACTCAGTATCACGCCAGATACCCTATACTTGGTGAAATCCTTATATTATTCCATTCTTATTTATTCTGTTGGAATAACTCATATCTGTGACTCCCCTATACTTGGTGATCTTCTTACATTATTCCATTCTTTATTATTCATTGGAATATCCTGTCGTGTGTTTTACACGGACCGGGTTCCATTGTTTATTATTCGCATTTATTATTACATTGAAATATCCTGTTCGTGTGTTTTACAACCGGGACCGGTTCCATTGTTTATTATTATTCAACATTTATTATTCATTGGATCATCCCGTCGGTGTGAATTTCACGACACGGTTCCGTTATTATTATTCTGTTGGAATAACCTATCATGCAAGTCACCGTACGCAGGTGATTTCCTTTGTTATTCCATTCTTTATTATACCGGTTGGTTAAAACTTTGACTTTATACTCCATGAAATTAGTAGAATATCCTTGATATTTGCGTTTCATCCAAAGATCTTTTCATGGAAATATTTTTCGATCATTCTTGAATTTTACTCTACAAAACAAAGATCTTGTTGACAATTTGGACGTTACTAATTCTCGGATAAAATAATTCTTGAACTTGTTTTATTGAATTATTATGTCATTGTCATCATCCTCATGTTATAATATGTCATCTTTGGCTTACGTGCATAGATGGACTTAGTATGATTATGACGAGGATCATTCGGTATAATCATGGCTTGTTATAAATGATGTGATAAAAGTCCTCAAAGTGGCTGTAATGCGTTGATGGATAGTTTTTGGTATGATTATGATCAGGTGGGTGATTATAGTATAGTCATGACCATTGATAATTTGATGAAAATCCTTGACCGTAGAATACAGAGGATGAATAGATATTGTGGTTTATTCATTAAACCGAGTCTTAGTGATAAAAATTTATGAAAACCTTTTAAAACCTAAAAGATAGTAGACTTTATTTTCTACTTGACTCTTTTAATGGATTGCATATTCATTCGCAGATTAAACCGGTTGTCTATTGTATTTTATCGGTTTAACACTTTGTTGAAGGCTAATGATAATTTATTCGCATTATCTTAGTCATAATATTTTTCTATGGGCTAGTTGAGCTCACCCTTTCTTTCATCGTTTCTTCGTGAAATGAGAACATAGCCGGGACGAGCCGGGGAGCGGAGTAATGGTCCGGAGGATAGCATTAGTAGTCCTCACTATTCTCGTGAAATAGTGTGATAATAATTGTAATGAGGACTCCTTGAGTATGGATATTGTCTAAATGACAATATTCCTATTAGAACTCTCAGTTTATGTATTGTCGTATGTTACACGACAGATGTATAATTAAGTTTGTATTTGAATTTATGTACCATGTAAGTGGCGACCCAAGATGGGTGGCGTATACCTAATTTTGGGGGCGTCACATATGTGGCCACCCGTGATGGTCTGCCTGATGTCGTTCAGATAGCGGTAATAAGTTAACTTTATACTAATATGTTGTTTATAAATTGTGACGACCTTTTTTAGCATTTTTTATTTATTTTTGACTATTTATTTGTTGACCTTCTGACAGGACACTTATAAGGGCTTAATGAACGAGCGCTATCCTAAAGGCACCCCGCGTCCGTCAATTGATCAAGAATTATGGGAGAGGGCGTCCGTCGTGAAGAAAAACTATGTTAAAGGCCAAGGACAAAGACGACGCCCGACCATCACTGGCACAGGCAGCTCTGCTACCCAGTCTACACAGTTATCAGGTCATCCAGTCTATCATACTCCTGCTGACTGTGTGAGAGCGATCTGTCTGAATCGTGATCTTCTTCATATATCTTTGGTAGCATCTCGCATTTCTCGAGTCCCGATGAGTTGGCGGCGGTGGCGGAAGCAAGAAGGCTGACAAAGATCGTGGTGGCGACCGTGTGTATAAAAAAATATTGTTATTGTCACTGTCTTACTTATATATTTCATTACATTATCTATTGTTTAGCTTTCCCCAAGTCATAGCAGTATCAACACATGTAACATATATGTTTTATTCTTTTGTTAATTACAGGGTACTAATTTGGATGATCCATGAAGAGCTAGATCTGTTATGTTAGATTTGTAAAGCCTTGTTAGACTTGTTTTTAGATTTTTAAAGCCTTGTAATCTTTTAGATTCATCCTTTGGACTCTATTGGTTTACGATTCTATTATATGGATGTTTATGATTGTATTGTGTTGTGTTGGTTTAGATTCATTCTTTGGATTGTATGGATGGATGTTTATCATATAGTAGTTATCATGGATGGATGGATGGATGCTTATATATACTGCTGTGTGTTGGGATAAAAAGCAGGTACAAAGCAGGTTATTATTGGGAAATCAATAAAACAGGAAAAATATTTATAAAAAAAACAATGTCAATGAATCGCACGATCGCTAAAACTAAAACTTGACCCGTAACCAGAATTTGATGTCGTGATCGCGTGATTCGCTATTACGGTCACGCTTGCCGTGTACACGTCACATTCGACAAATGACTCAACATGAGTCAGAATAGCGACTATTTGAGGTCGACGATTATGGTCGTATGCATGCATGCGATCGGTATTGTTTGGTCATCGATGTCTTTTCAGTGACTAGTATTAGCGATCGCAATCGGTCGCTAATAGTCATTTGCGACTATATGCGATCACGAGATATCGCGATCATTGATAAGCCTTTTGTTGTAGTGTTACTAGTTTTGATCTAGGTTTCGAGAAAAAATCTAGCATCTGGAATTTTTTTGGTTTGTTTTCGGTTATACCGCATGGTAATATATATAATTATTAATAATAATTAAATAATTTTTTTATATATTAACAATTGTTTTTAAAATTAAGAAATCTTTAACTATTAATAATAATTAATATATAAAATAAAAGTACAAAAAATTATTAATATATATAAAAAATTAATAAAACTACTATTATATGGAAATTATTAATATATAAAAATATTATGTAATATATAAAATTATAAAACGTTAACTATTAATTATTATATTATTAAATTTTGGTATTTTCGATATTTTAATTTTACCGAATTTAAAAAAGTTATTACTGCTACTTGCATCAGAAAAGTGTTAAAATATTAGAAAAATTGAAGTCTTAGAAAAACAAAGATCAAAATAATCAAGATCTGAGTAAATTTCTGGTATCAACTGATTCGGTAAAAAACTGAAAAAATCAAAAATTTTGAGTACCCCTACATGTACTCGCATAAGAGTTAATTAGTTTTTATAACTAACTTATATTCTTGAGGTAATTCAATATTAATCAACTGATAATTCCTCTATTAGTTCTTGATCTATTTGTGATCACTCAGCATGAAATATGGGAGTATTCGACTTTATTGAATATTGTTGCAGTATCGCTAACTTTTCTTAATCAATTGAATATTATTGAACCTTCAAAAGAATTTTACTCTTTCATTCTTGATATGTTATTCAGCTTGAAATTTAAGAAAATTCTTTTTATTAAAATTGATTTATTGTTCAGCTATTTCACTATCTTTTGAATATTGTTGAAATTCTATAAAGTTATACTCTTCTGTTCCCGATCCTTTATTGTATACTTTAACTTGCTAAGAAAATTAGTTGATCACTTACTTAAATAAAACATTTCAGCTACAGCCGAGGTAACCGAAGGTTCTAAGAAGGATAAAGGTAAAACGAAGGCAACAAAGTAGAATCAATTGTGTAATGATGATTATTATATTATATTTTAGTTTAAGCCTTTCATATAATAGGGCATGTAATATTAAGGTTAGTTAACCTGGGTTAATGTTACAATCATGTATTTAAAGTATGTTTTTATTAAGGAAATATAATGAATGATGTAATTTATAACTAATGGGTAGTTAGATGTGATATGTATGATGTATCGTGAGCACCGAATTCGAGGTTTGAGGAACCCGAATTTGGGGGCGTCACAAATGGTTTGCAAAACAACGTTTTCCCTAAACGACACTTTAAATTTCTCATCAAATGAAAGCTAAAACGAAACTTTTCATTCAAATAAAATCCTTCGTGCATAGGTTCAAAGAGACTCAAAGTTGCTTCCAAGATAGTGCACCCTCAAAAGGATTATAGGAGACGACACCCTAGATTCCATGACTTGACCTTAGGAGACCACCCCTATGTTATTTACAACTCGACTCAAATCTAAGGGATGAAATCCTAGATTCCACAACTTGACCTTAGGAGACGACCTCTAATCTAAGACCCTGACTTTTAATAAATAGAATTTAAATTTTCTTATAATTATTATGCTAAATAGTAAGGTGTTAAATTGATAAAATGATAAAGTTAAGGTTGATAGGTGAAAATTATAAAATAAAAAGTATGTCGGGGAATATTTGGTAAGTATGACGGAGCCGAAACAACCAATCATTGGTGCACAATGACCTAATTGTCAAATACCGAAAATGACAAAAATAACATTTTTAATAAAAAATTGTCAACGGTACTATCACTTTTAACTGTTTAAATACCCGGTGAAAAAAGTACAGTAGCCCACAGTATTCTTCAGTAGCACACGACATTTCACAATATCATACAGTATTGAACAATATTTCATATTATTGATTCAATAATTGTTGCAATATATTATTTTAACTCAATAATTGTTACAACTACACAGTATTTCATAGTATTAAATCAATAATTATCACGACACAATAACTCAAAATAATTGAAATAAAATAATTAGACAAGTTAGCATTATTGGAAAATTCTAGAAGTTCTGTCAAGGAAAATAGTTAATTGAATTGCGCGTCATTTTTACAAAAGGCCCCCTATTTCCTAGGAACGATCTAGTTGTCGATATTGTGAGTCTATAATATTCTGGTGAATAATTGTTGAAAGATTGAAAAGGTGTGAAAATTGATAAATAAAATATGTTGATTAAAGATAAGTATGATAAGTGATGTATGGTAGTTGTTTATTCAATTTTTGCTATAAATAGAGGAGTTTAACATTCAGCGTTTGTTGTAAGTTTGACTTATTTTTCTGTGAGACCCACAATAATTACAAACTTTTCCTTTCCAACTTGGTTGGGACTCACAATCAATTCTCCTGCAAATTTTTCTTTTTTTCAACCTTGGTGTGTCGAGCTTGTGAAATCGTCAAGAGTGGTGTGCTCTCATTCTCTTATAAATAAGTTGCTCAGTTGAATATTGAAGAACACACTAAAAGCACAAAATTCTTCTAATATAATATTATGAGTAATTCTTTTGAGTGTAAAGATACTCTGAGTGTTGTTAATGTTAGTAAAAGTGTAATAATTTTTCAAGTTAATCCTTTACATAACAGACAATATCTAGTCTCCTACTAAAGTAAGAGATATAATTTTCTTTCATACTTTTAAATTTATGGAAATAAACTATTATTTGTTTTCACAGTTTTTATCAATAAATGGTGAAAAATTACGAAATGATCATTAGAATATCATTAATAGTTTGTACTTCATCTAATATCATTTTAAACCTGAATATTCCTATTAAATTTTAATCTTTATATTTGAACTATAAACTTTAAATTTTCTTAAACTTATATTTTATCAAGATTTCTAATCGATTTTTTCGATATCGTGTTGACAATTTGGACTCTGGATAAATTAAATTGAAAATCGCTAATGTTTACTCTATATTTTATTATTCTGATTATTTCTTTCCATCATTCATATTAATATTATTTGTACTAATCATCAAGACTAAGTTATTGTAAATGTCTTTGGCTTGGGTGCAAAGACAATATTATTATTCAATGTCTTTAGCCTGTGTTACAAAGATATGTAGTGAAAGTTCTCTTTGACCTAGGTGCAAAGAGAAATTGTTGATTAACATAATTATAACCAGGAACTGTGGAATGACATAATCATAAACTTTGATGTTACAGACAAAGACACACGATGAAAGTTCTCTTTGGCCTGGGTGCAAAGAAGAACTGTTGATTGGTACATGATTATGACCAGGAACTATTGATTGATATGAGCATGAACATTAATGTTAAAGTTAACGAAATCTTGATGTTGAATTTTTCAATTGGAGAAGATAGTAAACATTATGATCTATTTTACTCTTCTAATAGATTGCTCATTCTGTTGCGGTTATTTGTGAAAACTTATATCATCTACCATATGTTCTGAATATCTGATTTATCACTGTTGAAGGTTAATAATAACTTATTTATCTTAGTCATAATATTTTTTGTTGGGCTATTTGTGCTCACCTTTTTGTTTCATAATTCCTTTTAGGAAATAAGAGTGTAACTGGGTCTAGCGGGGAAAGTAAGGGAATGGAGTGATGATCCAAGTTAGTAGTCATATTATGTAAGACCCCGAATTTTATGAAATAAAAGTATTCAATTTTCCTATTTAGTAAATGGTTAAATTGATTAAAAAAGTTAAAGTTAAGAGTGATATATATATATATATATATATAAAATTTTCAAAATACGCAAGTGGTTATAAAATACTCATTTTTGTTGGGGAATATTAGTTTAGTCGTGGAATATTCTTGTTGTCGGGGAATATTCGTACAACGGCGCAGCCATTTGTGGGCTCCATAACAGAATAACTATCAGATGAAGAAAACGACAAGTTTGAGTTTTATAAATAAACGGCATAATTGTTACCGTTAACACTGTTGGAATACCTAGTGGTTAAAATACAGTAATACGCGTGGTTGCACAGTAGCACACGGTATTGCACAGTATTTTTGAATTATTGATTCTTACGTAAGAAGACACACTACTTAATAATTATTACAGTAATTACTGTTCAATATTTTATTTTATTGATTCAATAATTGCTGCGTTGATATTTTATATTATTGTTGTTTCAATAATTGTCATTGCACAGCATTTCCCATTATCAGATCAATAATTCATATTATTTGAATAATATTATTAGATAGCATTATTGGCAATGCCTAGAAAGTTCTGTCAAGGAGAGGTTTGGTCATTTAATTGCGGCCAAGATAAGGAGAAATCCTTATCGAAAAGCCCCTCTTTCACAGGAACCACACGGTCATCATAATTGTGATTCGTAATATTATTTGTGAATAATTAATTATTGATTTATATGATAAAAAATATTTATTTGATAAGGATATAAATGGTGGATTTATTTATGTGGTTATAAATGAAGGAATTAATGTTGAGATGTTTTATCAGTATTTTGTCGTATTGGAGGTATTAAAAGATCAAATCGGTGTTCTTAAAGCCATATTGCGTGAGTTATAATTTTAATCCGACCGTTGGATCGTTGTGATTTTTGGATATGTTATACATATATTAGTCGAGTATATGTCCACAAATTTTGAACCGTTAAAAATTAACGCATGATTTGTTATGAATTTTAAGGAGTGTTGAAAATCATCCGTTTGTGGGTTTCGGATATTTTCTGTCTGGAATTTGGAAAAACTTAAAGCTACAAAGTTGTAGAGAACTCGATTTCGTGTGGAATGGACATAAAATTTATATTTTTCTGATAAAAGAGCTATTTATTATGAATTACTGAAGATTCAAAAAATAAAATGATTTTTATTAAAATTGGGTGGGACCCACTTTTGGTTGGTGTTGAAAACATGTGCTAGAATTTTTGTTCAACGGTGATGGCTGGTCTTGGTTGGTTTTGGTAGGTGTAGGAAAATAAAATAATAATAATATTTTATTATTTTAGTCTCCTTTGGCGTTCTAGCATTTTTCTATAAATAGGCGCTTAAGTTAGAATTGAAAATCACACAAAAAAAGTTTTTCTCTCTATATTATCGGTATTTTTTGTGAGTATTTAGATACTTTGAGAGTTGCTATTCAATGCAAGGTTCCTTGACTTTACATTCGATCGAAATCTTCTTTTTTTGAGGTGAGGGATTTTAAGGGTTATTATGTTTTTCAGTTTCGTAATTTTTTCGACCTTCAAAAATTCTGGAAAACTTTGAAATGATAATTTGATGAGTTTTCTAGATTGTGTCCAAAAATGGTGATTGTTGAATGTATAGATTAGGAGTTATAAATATTATGGGAAAAAATTATTTTAAAAGTAAACCCTTATAACTCCTTGTGGTTAACTCCAAAATTGGTGAAATTTTTATTGGGAGTACATGTATATAATAGAAGTATACTCAGTAAATTTTGAATTTTTGGATAAAAGTACGATTTATGATAAATGTCTAAATATTTATTATTTTTGGCCGTATGAAAAATAATAAATGAATTTTAAAAATTACGAAAAATATATGTTCAATATGGAACTATATTACGCTAAATCCTTAAAAGAAAATTTGTTTGTCTTGATTTGGTATTTTTAATGAAAATGGACTAGTTATGAGTAAATGAATTAAATATGTTATGTGAAGTAAGAAAATTGGAAAATAGGATTTTATGGCTTGAGAATCCTATATGAGGTATATGCAGATTTTTGATGAGGGTTTTGGTTATTGGTGATAAAATCTTATGAATTTGGCATTTTAGGATGATTAAATGCATTATTTAGTAAAGTGTAAACAATTAAAATAAATTGTTTATAAGTTTAAGAAATGTTATTCTTTCAATATCATTATACCAAAATATTGGTATAGATTTTATTGTGGAATTTCTACCTTTTTCATGTCGGGGTTACTATTCATGAATTACTATTCATGAGTTACTATTCACGAGATACTATTCATGGGGTACTATTCACGATAAAATTGTTTTCTTTTTTTGAACAAATTATCGTTGATTTATGAATCTTACTCTTGAAATTAAATCCGTGTTTTGATCATATTGTTTTTATTATCATATATAACATTTTTATAATCCTGGTGAAGAAATTTCTCTTTGACTTGAGTGTAAAGATGGGTAGATTATTTGTATGATCGTGACTATGAGTTCTCTTTGGCCAGTAGTGCAAAGTTGAATCGTTGATTGGTATGATCATGACCATTGAATTTATAATTGAATATTTTTAGCTTAAGTGCAAAGGTGAATTGATCAACATGGTTATAATTATGGTTTATATAAATTTCGAAATGATTATGTATTTCTTTGAGATATGAATATCTTTTGGCCCAGTAGTGCAAAGATGACCTATTTTGAATATCTTTGCCCCGTAGTGCAAAAGATGAATTGTTTTGAATATCTTTGGCCTGTAGTGCAAAGATGATTTGTTGTTGAATATCTTTGGCTTGTAGTGCAAAGATGACCTGTTTTTGAATATCTTTGGCCCGTAGTGCAAAGATGACTTGTTGATGAATATCTTTGGCTCGTAATGCAAAGATGAATTTATTAGTATGATTATGAGCGTAAAGCGTGATTTGGTATAACTATGATCTTTAATGTTTCAGGTAAAGACAAGTGATGAAAATTATCTTTGTCCTGGATGAGAAGAGGAATTTAGAACCACAAATATGATTATGAGTTATTCACATGAATGTGAACAGGAACTGTTGATTTATGATACAAGAATAAAACATTATTGATAGACTTTTAACATGGAGAAGATAATAGACTTTATGGTATATTTAACTCTTCTAATGAATTATTGTTTCCGCTGCAGTTGTTGATCTAAAACTTGTTGTCTATTATATTCTATCAGATTTTTTTCCCTGTTGAAGACTAAGTATAATTTTTTGTATATTATCTTGGTCATAATATTCTTTACTGGGCTAGTTGAGCTCACCCTTTTCCTTTTTGTTCCATTTTTCTTCTCGAGAAGCGAGAACACATAGCGAGAACTAGATCTAGGGTATAGAGTGATGGTCCTGAGCAGTTGTTTTAGCAGTCCTCACTATTTTTGTAAAATAGTGCATCAATAATTGTAATGAGGACTTTATTTGGGTCTGGATATTGTCTAGAAGACAATATTTGTATTTAAACTCACAGTATGTGTTGTCGTATTTTGCATGACAATTGTAATAAAGTTGTAGTTATTTTCTGTACCATGTATTTGGCGACTCAGAATGGGTGATGTATACCTATTTTGGGGGCGTCACAGTTGGTATCAGAGCTTAGGAATATGGTCTCTGGCGGAGATAGGGGAATAGAACTAGGAGGGGAGAGATGAGTAAATCTTTCGCTAGTGTGTCCTACCTAAGCTTATTTGTTGATCAGTAATAATATCGAGATATTATGTGATATGTTAATTTGTTCAATTAACCCTTATTTTGAAGCTGTATTCTAGAATGATATCTGAAATACAGGAGATGAACAATGGTGAAATCATGATGACAGGGAAGATGGAATCTGAAATGAAAGCAAGGTATTCTCAACTCTTTGAATTATCAGGTACGTAAATTTCGGGGACGAAATTTCATAAGGAGGGGAGATTGTAAGACCCCGAATTTTATGAAATAAAAGTATTCAATTTTCCTATTTAGTAAATGGTTAAATTGATAAAAAAGTTAAAGTTAAGGGTGATATATATAAAATTTTCAAAATACGCAAGTGGTTATAAAATACTAATTTCTGTTGGGGAATATTCGTTTGGTCATGGAATATTCTTGTTGTCGAGAAATATTCGTATGATGATCTATTACGACCATTTGTGGGCTCCATAATGTAATAACCGCGGATGAAAGAAAGCGACAAGTTTGAGTTTTATAAATAAGCGGCGTAATTATTACAAGTTCTTCTTTGTTGGAATACACAGTGGTTAAAATACGATGAATACGCATGGTTGCACAGTAGCACACGATATTGCACAATATTTTTGAATTATTGATTCTTACGTAAGAAGACACTACTCAATAATTATTACAATAATTACTGATCAATATTTTATTTTATTGATTCAATAATTGCTGCGTTGATATTTTATATTATTGTTGTTTCAATAATTGTCACTGCATAATATTTCCCATTATCAGATCAATAATTCATATTATTTGAATAATATTATTAGATAGAATTATTGGCAATGTCTAGAAAGTTCTGTCAAGGAGAGGTTTGGTCATCTAATTGCGCGCTAGTAAGGAGAAATTCTTATCGGAAAGCCCCCTCTTTCCTGGGAACCACCTGGTTGTCATAATTATGATTCTGTAATATTATTTGTGAATAAATAATTATTGATTTATATGATAAGGAAATAATTATTTGATGCGGATATAAATGATGGATTTATTTATGTGGTTATAAATGAAGGAATTAATGTTGAGGTGTTTTATCAGTATTTTGTCGGATTGGAGGTATTAAAAGATCAAATCGGTGTTCTTAAAGCCCTATTGCGTGAGTTATAATTTTAATCCGACCGTTGGATCGTTGTAATTTTTGGATATTTTATACATATATTAGTCAAGTATATGTCCACAAATTTTGAACCGTTAAAAATTAACGAATGATTTGTTATGAATTTTAAGGAGTGTTGAAAATCATCCGTTTGTGGGTTTCAGATATTTTCTGTTTGGAATTTTGAAAATCTTAAAACTACAAAGTTGTAGAGAATTCAATTTCGTATTGAATGGGCATAAAATTCGTATTTTTCTGATAAAAAGGCTATTTATTATGAATTACTGAAGTTTCAGAAAATAAAATAATTTTTATTAAAATTGGGAGGGACTCACTTTTGGTTGGTGTTGAAAACATGTGCTAGAATTTTTGTTCAAGGGTGATGGCAGGTCTTGGTTGGTTTTGGTAGGTGTAGAAAAACAAAATAATAATAATATTTTATTATTTTAGTCTCCTTTGGCGTTCTAGTATTTTCCTATAAATAGGCGCTTAAGTTAGAATTAAAAATCACACCAGAAACAAGTTTTCTTTCTCTCTATATTATCGAAAGTGTATTTTTGTGAGTATTTAGATACTTTGAGAGTTCTTTATTCAGTTGTAAGGTTCCTTGACTTTACATTCTTCCGTAAATCTTGCTCTTTTTGAGGTAAAGGATTTTAAGGGTTATTATATTTTTCGGTTTCGTAATTTTTACGACCTTCAAAATTGCGGAAAAATTTGAAATGATAATTTGATGAGTTTTCTAGATTGTGTCCAAAAATGGCGATTTTTGGATGTATAGATTAGGAGTTATGAATATTATGGGAAAAAACTATTTTAAAAGTAAACCCTTATAACTCCTTGTGGTTAACTCCAAAATTGGTGAAATTTTTATTGGGAGTACATGTATATAACAGAACTATACTCTGTAAATTTCGAAATTTTTGGATAAAAGTACAGTTTATGATAAATGTCTAAATATTCGGCTGTTTTGGCCATATAAAAAATAATAAATGAATTTTAAAAATTCTGAGAAAATATATGTTCAATATGGAACTATATTCGCTAAATCCGTAAAAGAAAATTTGTTTTGTCTTGATTTGGTATTTTTCATGAAAATGGACTAGTTATGAGTAAATGAATTAAATATGTTATGTGAAGTAAGAAAATTAGAAAATAGGATTTTATGGCTTGAGAATCCTATATGCGGTATATGCAGATTTTTGATGAGGGTTTTGGTTATTGGTGATAAAATCTTATGAATTTGGCATTTTAGGATGATTAAATGCACTATTTAGTAAAGTGTAAACAATTAAAATAAATTGTTTATAACTTTAAGAAAGGTTATTCTTTCAATATCATTATACCGAAATATTGGTATAGATTTTATTGTGGAATTTCTACCTTTTTCATGTCGGGGTTACTATTCATGAATTACTATTCATGAGTTACTATTCATAAGTTACTATTCATGGGGTACTATTCACGATAAAATTGGTTTCTTTTTCTCGACCAAATTATCGTTGATTTATGAATCTTACTCTTGAAATTAAATCCGTGTTTTGATATATTATTGTTTTATTATCATATATAACATTTTATAATCCTGGTGAAGAAATTTCTTTTTGACTTGAGTGTAAAGATGGGTAGATTATTGGTATAATCGTGACTATGAGTTCTCTTTGGCCAGTAGTGCAAAGTTGAATCGTTGATTGGTATGATCATGACCATTAAATTTATAATTGAATATTTTTAGCTTAACTGCAAAGGTGAATTAATCAACATGGTTATAATTATGGTTTATATAAATTCTGAAATGATTATGTATTTCTTTGAGATATGAATATCTTTGGCCTGTAGTGCAAAGATGACCTATTTTTGAATATCTTTGGCCCGTAGTGCAAAGATGACCTGTTTTTGAATATCTTTGGCCTGTAGTGCAAAGATGATTTGTTGTTGAATATCTTTGGCTTGTAGTGCAAAGATGACCTATTTTTGAATATCTTTGGCCCGTAGTGCAAAGATGACTTGTTGATGAATATCTTTGGTCCGTAGTGCAAAGATGAATTTATTAGTATGATTATGAACAGAAACTGTGATTTGGTATAACTATGATCTTTAATGTTTTAGGTAAAGACAAGTGATGAAAATTATCTTTGTCCTGGATGAGAAGAGGAATTTAGAACCACAAATATGATTATGAGTTATTCACATGAATGTGAACAGGAACTGTTGATTTATGATACAAGAATAAAACATTATTGGTAGACTTTTAACATGGAGAAGATAATAGACTTTATGGTATATTTAACTCTTCTAATGAATTATTGTTTCCGCTGCAGTTGTTGATCTAAAACTTGTTGTCTATTATATTCTATCAGATTTTTTTCCCTGTTGAAGACTAAGTATAATTTGTTGTATAATATCTTGGTCATAATATTCTTTACTGGGCTAGTTTAGCTCACCCTTTTCCTTTTTGTTCCATTTTTCTTCTCAGGAAGAGAGAACATAGCAGGAACCAGTCGGGGTATACACTACAAGAAAAAGGTCTATCAGCGACCACTACTGTTAGTGACCGCATATGCGATCGCTAATACTCATCATATCTGCGACCAATATCTGCGACCGTGATTTAATCTAGTCGCTATTATATATCAGCGACCGCATGCTCGCTATCATAATTTTGCCTCCCAAATTTTGGCAGGAAATGTTGGCGCCAAGGTTTTGTGCGACCACTTAAAATTAGCGACCGCATGCGGTCGCTGATAAGTCCAAGTCATTAAAACATAGCAATCGCATGCGGTCGCAGATGCCGGTCGCTGATCAAACTAAATGTAATCAGTTCTAGGTATTCGCACGACACAGCAGACGGGAGGAAAAAGAAAGAGGAGCTCGAGAGAAGAGGAGAAAGGGGGAAAGAGGAGAAAGGGGAATAGGAGTCTCGCCGCACCATCGCCTTAATGCCATCGCCATGCCGCCGCCTCCACGCACGACTGGTGAGTTATTTATTTTAGACTTTTCAAGTTTGTCAATGTATTATTTTCTAATCAACTTAAAATTATTGCAATTAGTTAGTTTGCACAGTTCTTGAAGACCCAAACTTTTTAATGAATCACTTACAATAATTCAACCCTACCTGGATAAATTGTTCACCGAAATTATTTTGGATTTCCTGATTTTTGATTGCTTTTAGGGTCCTTGGAGTATTTTCATGTTTGTCCAGCTCATTTAACAATTTTGATATTCCATAGGATGGGTATTTAATATCTACCAAATTTTGCTAATAAAAACATTAACTAGAATTTAAAGTGTTTGTAATGCACAAAACTCCACTTCCGTTAACTTTTGTTGGAGTTTAATAGGTTCAATGTATGTAGACATATAGTGTAAACCTTGTATATTGTGTGTATCATTTTATTAAGTTATCAAAAGTTAAAGCTCGAGGTTGTAATGAAAATCTGAACTATTTGGTGGTATATAAATGAGATGCCATAACTAGTACTACAAAAAAATGGGCCTTTAGCAATGATTTTTCGGGCAACGACTTTATAAGTCGTTGCTAAAAGTATATGTTTAGCAACGAAATTTGTCCTTCGTTCTAGATTATGTCAGGCTTTCACTTTTTGCAACGAAATTCATAAGTCGTTGCAAAATTTCGTTGCTATATCATTAGCGGGAAAATAATTCGTTAGAAATTCGTTGCAAAATTTTCGGCCACTTGCTTTCCCGTCATCATGGGCAATGAAAGTATTTTGTTGCTAAAAATGGGGCTTTAGCAACGATTTTTCAGACAACGACTTTATAAGTCGTTGCTAAAAGTGTATGTTTAGCAACGAAATCCATGGTAATGTGCTCCCACTTCCAATTTGAAATTTTAAGTGGTTGCAATGGACCTTTTGGCACTTGATGCTCCGCCTTGACTCATTGACAAGTTAGACACCTTGAGATAAACCCCGCTATCTGTCTCTTCATATTCCTCCACCAAAATGTATGTCGAAGATCACGATACATTTTGTTACTCCCAGGATGGATTGCAAACGGTGTGTGGTGCGCCTCCATCATGATTTTATACTACAAGTCAAGATCGTTAGGAACACAAAGTCTGGAGTTGACTCGAAGTATTCCTTCTTCATCGATTCTTGCTTCTGAAATAGCACCTTCTTGCACTTTCTTCCTCATACGATCGCCTCCGTGTCCAGAGCTTGAAAAATTTTAACTTTATCGATTAAAGTCGGTTCCACTCGTATATTCGCCATCATCACATGGGTCCCTGGAGTCTTTAACTCTATTTCCATCCTTTCCAAGTCATATAAAATGGGCATTTGCGTTGACAATATTGCACTCGTATCCGCATATGATATTCTACTCAATGCGTTAGCTACTACGTTCGCTTTTCAAGGATGGTATTGGATGGTATGATCATAATCTTTCAACAACTTAAGCCATCGTTGTTTCCGCATGTTGAGTTCCTTTTGAGTGAAGAAATATTTGAGGCTTTTATGATCTGTATAGATCTCCACCTTCTCTCCATACAAGTAATGCCTCCAAATCTTAAGCGCAAAAACGACTGCTGCCAACTCTAGATCATGAGTAGGATAATTCCTCTCATATTCTTTGAGTTGCCACGAGGCATATGCTATGACTTTCCCATGTTGCATGAGAACACATCCTAACCCTTTGCCTGAAGCATCACTGTAGATGATAAATCCCTCCGAGCCAGATGTTATTGTCAGAACAGGTGCTGAAATGAGTCTCCTCTTGAGTTCTTGAAAACTCTTTTCACATTCCTCGCTCCAACCAAATTTTATATCTTTTTGAGTCAGCTGAGTTAATGGATTAGCGATTCGAGAAAACCCTTCTAAGAATCTCCGATAATAACCAGCTAAGCCGAGAAAGCTACGTACTTCGGTTAATAACTTAGGTTGCTCCCAGCTTTGAATTGCTTCAATTTTTGTCGGGTCAACAGATATTCCATGGTTTGATATCACGTGCCCAAAGAATGCAACTTCCTCAAGCCAGAACTCACATTTCTTTAACTTGGCATATAACTTGTTTTCACGAAGCTTTTGGAGTATCAGCCTCAAGTGTTGATCATGGTCTTCACGGGTTTTGGAGTATATGAGGATGTCATCAATAAAGACGACCAAAAAGTGATCCAAATATTCCTTGAATACTCGGTTAATCATGTCCATGAAGGCAGTAGGAGCATTAGTCAACCCAAAAGACATGACTAGGAATTCATAATACCCGTATCGAGTTCTGAAAGCAGTCTTTGGAATGTCATCAGTTTTAATCTTCAACTGATGATATTCGGAATGAAGATCAATCTTTGAAAAGAATTTGGCTCCTTGCAACTGGTCAAACAGGTCATCAATACGAGGCAACGGGTACCTATTTTTGATGGTGACATGATTCAACTCCCGATAATCAATACAAAGTCGCATACTTCCATCTTTCTTCTTCACGAATAGAACAGGAGAACCCCAAGGAGACGACTAGATTTAATTAAAGCGATGTCTAAAAATTCTCGTAGTTGGGTTTTAACTCTGAAGTTCAATAGAGCCATTCGATATGGGGCTTTGGAAATGGGTTTTGTATCGAATTCAAGGTCAATACAAAATTCAATTTCACGCCTTCGGGGTAAGGCGAGGGGAAGTTCTTTGGGAATACGTCAGGAAATTTATTAACAATAGAAATATCATTCAAATCTGACGTATCTTTATTTAAATCTGTGACATGGGCTAAGAAAGCTTGACATCCGTTTTTCAAAAAAAGAATAGCTTTATGACTTGATATGACAGTGATTGATTTTAGTGGTTTGGTTTCTTGAATTCGCATAATAGGCTGGTTAGGAATATGAAAGCTAACAACCTTACGAAAATAATTGATTTTAGCATGATAAGTAGTTAACCAATCAATTCCTAAAATCACATCAAATGCAAGTATTTTCAAGGAAATAAGATCGACAGGTAACGTGCGGTTACCGATTTGAATCAAACAAGACTTATAAACCGTGGATGTAATGAAGGTTTCTCCCAACGGAGTTTTAACAGATAAATCAAAGTCTAATTTCTCCGGAGTCAAATTTAAACATTGAGCGCAAGTAGGAGAAATGAAAGAATGAGTAGAACCGGTATCAAATAAAGTATAAACTTCACTAGAGTTTATGATTAGCTTACCCGTGATCACCTCGTTCGGATTCCTCGCTTTTTGGGAGGTTACGACAAACACTCTCCCTTGAACTACCGATTTTGTCTTGTCTGGGACACCCTTTGATGCCTCCATCCCAGCTGGACTTGACTTTGGTGCACAACAAAATCGGGCTAGGTTGTGATGCCCCCAAAATAGGTATACATCACCTATTCTGAGTCGCCAAATACATAGTACAAAATACAAATACAATCTTTAAAATACAACAAGAGAGCTGTGAGTTTTAATACAAATACTGTCTTCTAGACAATATCCACTCTCAGAAAAAGTCCTCATTACATTTATTGTCACACTATTTAACAGAATAGTGAGGACTACTAGCTAATACTATCATCTGGACCGTCACTCCGTTCCCCGACTCGTCCCAGCTATATTCTCATTTCCTGAACAGAACAGTGAAGAAAAGGGTGAGCTCAACTAGCCTAGTAAGAAATATTATGACTAAGATAATGCAGAATAAATTATCATTAGTCTTCAACAATGTTAAACTGATAAAATATAATAGACATCAAGTTTAACTGTAGCGGAACAAGCAATCCATTAAAAGAGTCAAGTAGAGAATAAAATCTACTATCTTTTATGATTTAAAAGGTTTTTCATCACTTTTATCGCTGAGACTCAGCTTAATAAATAATCCACATCATCAAATCAATTACACTACTACTGCCAAGGATATTCTTTAGTATCACGACCACAAATTATCCATGCACTACGGGCCAAGGATATTCGTGTATTCATCAATTGTCATGATCATGCCAACAATTGTCCATCAATGCACTACGGGCCAATGAGGACTTTTACCACATCATTTTTAACATTACTACCATGATTATACCGAATAATCCTCGGTCATAATCATACCAAGTCCATCTACGCACTCTGTGCCACAGATGACTTTTCAAAAATATAAACATGAGGATGATGACAATGATATAAGAATTCAATAAAACAAGTTCACTTAATTAAATTATCCGAGAAACTAATAACGTCCAAATTGTCAACACGATACTTCTTTGTAGAGTAAAATTCAAGAATGCTTAGAAGAATATTTCCATGAAAAGATCTTTGGATGAAGCACAATTATCAAGGATATTACACTAATTTCATGGAGTATAGATGTCAAAATTTTAACCAACCGAGTATAATAAAGAATGGAATAACAAAAGAAATCACCATGCATGCGGTACTTGCGCATGACAAAGTTATTCCAATAATAATAAAGCGATTTTAACCAGTCGGTGTGTAAAAACACATGCATGTGATATTCCAATATAAATAATAAAGAGCGGAACCAGTCCAGGTGTAAAAACACACATGTATGGAGATTCCAATGAATAATAAAGAGCGGAACCAGTCCGGCAGTAAAAACACATGCATGTGATATTCCAATGAATAATAAAGAAGCGGAACTGTTAAAATGTAAAACACACGATGAGGATATTCCAATGTAATAATAAAGACGGAATAATATAAGGATTTCACAAAGTATAGGGGAGTTCGCGTATACAGGTTATTCCAACAGAATAAATAAGAATGGAATAACATAAGGATTTCACCAAGTACATGGTATGCCGCGTATACAGGTTATGTATAGGGTATGCTGCGTATATAGGTTATTCCAACAAAATAATAAAGAATGGAATAACAGAAGTTCTCTTCATGAATAAGACAGAATAACACCCCTTACGGGTACAACAAATAATATCCCTTACCGTAAAAGAACTGAATATAAGAGTAGTTAAGTAGCAGAAATCTTTTCTTCTTTCTCTCTATAATTTTCTCTCTATAGAGTTTCAGTGAATTCGTAAGAAATAATGAAGGAATGAGCTTCTATTTATAGGAGAATGGAAGTGTACTGTGCAAGGAAAAATAATTCTGCAGATTTATTTCTTCAACCAAATACAATAAAGTCAATCAACTAACCAATAAAATCACAACAAAAATTAAAATATAATACATATATATATACACATGTTTTCAACTTATATATATCAATATTATATATACACCACTTAATTTTTCTCCCCCATAACCAACATCAATCCCCCACCCACCCAATAATCAAATTCACTACACTCTTACACATCACTATCACACTACTACTTTTCCACCATTTTCCACTCACACACATATCACACACCTATCACTTTCACATATCATTTTCTTCCACTATATACTCAAAACACACATATACTTCCACACGTATACTCTTCCATTTCCAAAATCATTTCCTTATCGCATATGGGGGCCCCACATGTGGGCCCCACCTTTAAATAATTTTCACCGATTATTTTGAAAATGGGTAAATAGAATCCATAAAATAAGCAAAACTTCATAAAATCACCTTAATAATTTTTAACAACATTTATCATCTTTATTACAATTCACAATATTAATCGACTCGTGTCGCTTCGAGGAAAGGGGCTTTCAATAAGGATTTCTCCCTATGGTAGCATGATTAGGTGACCAAACCTCTCCTCGCGTAACTTCTAGACATCGTTAATTTTGCAATTTATAATATTAATAACTCTGTCATTTCAATTATTGATTTAATAATATATAAATATCGACAATAATTGAATCAAATAACGTGAGATATCTTATGCAACAATTACTATAGCAATAATTGAACAAAACTGAGTGACTTCTCACGAAGCATTAATAATTAATACTGGTGTGCTACTACGCAACCACTGCCAGACATCAGACTTTTTACTACCGAGGTGTTCAACAGTATCTACGGTTAAACTTCCGCCGTTATTTTCAATAGAAATATTTTTGTCATTTTCTTAATCCGACAATAATTTTATTGTGGGGTCCACCAATGATTGTACCGTCGTACGGATATTCCCTGACAAAAAGAATATTCCCCGACCAATCAAATATAATATGACAACTTGCATACTTTGCAAAATTTATAAATACTACCCACAACTATAACATTATATCAAATCTACTCCATAATATTTAAAAAAATATTTCGAGAAATTTAAATTTTTATTCATAAAATCTGGGGTCTCACATAGGTGACCTTCTTTTCCACAATTGTAACATGCTTTAGACTGCATCGTGCATTTTGGACTTATGTGTCCTTCCCTTTCACATTTGTAACATACGACCGGTGGTCGTTCTCCTTCCTTAACAACAGGTGCTGGTGCTGACATCTTTCCATCATTATTGAATCTCCTCTTCTTGAAATGTCCACTCTTATTGTCATGGTCATGATTACCACCGAAGTGATTACTATTTCTGGTATGTTGATTCCCTCCATAATTGTTGTCACCGCTTCGATGACTGCTACCACTGGTATTATCGACTTACCGACTGCTCTCTCTTGGTTGAGTTGACTCATTATCGCGCTTCAATAATTGAGCCCTATTCACAACATCTAAATACAAACACAGTTTATGAGAGATAAGGTATTGACGTATCTCGGGTTTCAAACCTCTTAGAAACATCCGCGTCATTCTCTCCTCATTATCAACCAAGTGAGACGCAAACCGAGACAACTCGACAAACTTAGCTTTGTACTACGCCACGGTCATATTGTTTTGCTCAAGCTTGATGAAATCTACCTCCTTCATGTGACGAATACTTTCAGGAAAGTACTTGTCGTTGAATAGTTCTTGGAACTTCTCCCAAGACATCTTCAGTGCGGTAGGTTGAGTACGCTTTACAGATTCCCACCATGAATGCCTCCGCTTTCATAACATGAGGATGGAAAAAGGAACCTTTTGCTCCTCGGAGCATCCCAAGACATCAAATATCTTGTTGATCGCTTTATCCACGTCTCGCCTTTAAGTGGTTTTGGCTCTCCAAAAACTCCGGTGGTCCCAGCTCCTTGAATCGCTAATGCGGTGGCCCGAGAGTTGTCGGTGTTTCCACCTGCATTTTGGACAGGAGTCGCTTTCACCTGATGTTGCATAAATTGCATAAAGCCACTAAACATCCCATCATTCACCATTTCATCGGTGTTATTAATTACATGAGGATTATTGTCTTCCTGTTGCACATTATCCTGGGCATTAATCCGTGGTGACTCAACAATCTCATGTGCTTCATTGCTTATCTCAACATTTTTCGGATGCCATTTTCAAATACTACCACAAAACAAGGGTTAATTATCATATCACATATTATCCCTATACTCTGACCGACCAATTAAATACCAAATAAACTTAGGTAGGTCATACTAGCGAAGGAATTCTCCGTCTCTCCCCTCCTAGTTCTTGTCTCACATCTCAACTAGAGATCATATCCCTAAGCTTTGATACCAATTGTGACACCCCCAAAATAGGTATACATCACCAATCTTGAGTCGCCAAATACATGGTACAAAATTCAAATACAACTTATATACAATGTCGTGTAAAATACGACAAAACATAATCTAAGAGTTTTAATAAGAATATTGTCATCTAGATAATATCCACACTCAATGGAACTGTGTCACGCAGAAACCGCATGCAGGCATGGGATATTCCAATGTAATAATAAAGAATGGAAACATGTCACGCCAGAAACCGCATGACGGGATATTCCAAATGTAATAATAAAGAATGGAACCAGTCGTGTGTAAACCGCATGCATGGAGGATATTCAAATGTAATATTAAAGAATGGAATAACAATGTAATTCACGAGGCGTGTGATAGGCCATACAGACATAAAAGTTATTCAATGTAATAATAAAGAATGGAATAATGAAGAATTTCACCATGTATGCGGTACTTCGCATGACAGGTTATTCCAACATAATAATAAGGAATGTAATAATAATAGCTCTCTTCATGAATAGGAAAGAAATAATACCCCTTACCTTAGAAGAAACTGGATATTGAAATAGTGAGGTAGCAGACTTCTCTTCTTCTTTCTCTCTATAATTTCTCTCTATAATTATTGCTCTAAAGCTTTAGTGAATTGGTGAGAAATGAAGGAAGAATGAACTTCTATTTATAGGAAAATATAGTTTCGATAATTTCCCGTTTTGGGGCTCGAAATATTACAGTATAATACCTTCCTCTTTTTCTTCATTTTTAATTTAGTCCTGCAAGTATTATCAAACTTACACCACCTCCCCTAATAGTAAATAATGTGAATCAATAGTTCAATCATGTGAATCAATAGATATAATCATGTGAATTAATAACAATTAATTTCTCATTTATCCGATTAATTACCTGACTGGTCAGTATAACTTCCAGACATCAATTAATATCGAAATAAATATCGATTTCCACTAACACTAATAATTCCAACACAATGGAACTATCAATTTCATCTTTAATCAACACGAACTTATTCATCATTAATATTATAACTCACAATATTTAACAACCGTGTCGCTCCCGGGAAAGAGGGGCTTTAGATAAGGATTTCTCCTTATTTGCGCGCAATTAAATGACCAAACCTCTCCTTGACAGGACTTCTAGACATTGTAAATATTGCAATTTAATAATATGAATAAATTTGTCGTCTCAATTATTGATTTAATAATATATAATATTATGCAGATGATACTGTGACAATAATTGAATCAATAATATTAGAGATATGATGTAGCAATTACTGTAGCAATAATTGAGTATAACTGAGTGACTTCTCATGTAAGCATTAATAATCAATACCGTGTGCTACTATGCAACCACGCCAGACATTGTACTTTTACTACTGGGGTAGTTCAACGGTTTAACGATAAAACTTCCACCGTTATTTTTATAAAAGATAATTATGTCATTTTTTAACTACGATAATACTTAGTTGTGGGGTCCATTAATGATTGTATCGTCGCACGAATATTCCCTGTTAAAAGCTAATATTCCCCAGACCAATCGAATATTATATAACCACTTGCTTACTTTGCAAAATTTGTAAATATTACCCACAACTATAACATTATATTAAATCCACACCATAATATTTAACAATATATTTCGAGAAAATTATTCTTTATTCATAAAAGTTGGGGTCTTACATTTTTTATACCATTGTTTATGTACTAAACTATTTAAATGCAAATTTTGTTTATTGTCATTTTATATTCATATATATATATATATATATATATATATATATACATGTTTATATCACTGTCATGTTTATTGTCATTTTATATATTCATATATACATGTAATCAAATATAACTCATAATAATATCTTGAAATTTGTAATATACATCGGCATCCAAGCGGTAGAAAAAAAGCTGACTTGGGTAGGGGGCCTAATCATGTGCCCAAGGCCCTTACTAATCCGGATGATCGGATTCTTATTCAGATTCGCCCTCTTTCGAATAACACGTACGTCCCACATCATTTATATATAAGCATTTTATAGTGAATTGCTTAGATATAAATTGCTTTAATATATCTACTTATCGTTGATGTAAATTGTTGTATATTATAGTGATTTTTCAGATAATAAGATCGTCAAGTGTATATCACAGCTGTGTTTAAAGAATTGGCCTACACCGTGATTACGCATGTAACACACCTATCGCCCACAAGGATCTTTGTTTGAAATTTGAATTTCAAGTATGTTTTTTTTTAATTATGACATATAATTTAATATTCTAAGGATAATTGTTTAGTAATGTTATTATTGTTGTTTTATTTGTAGAAAATGTATAGATGGGAGGACGCGCAGGCTTCAGTGATTCAGACATTATTCTGGCAGAAGTGCGTCGTCCGCACCAAGGATAATTTGAACAAAGAACGATAAAAAGTCCTTCACAATGCCGAGATTGACCATCTAGGCCAGGGAGAGGATTACATGTACGAGCATAGCCTCTGGTGGTGCACCCAGTCCATATGGGCTGAGATTTGTGCCCAATGGAGAGCTGAGAGCTGGGTAAAAAGATGAAAGACTGCCGCCACCAACAGATCCTCGAGTGTACCCGATGGCGAGAAGGCTAAAGGAACATACAAGGGCGAAAGTATTTCACAGTTGCAACATATCACTGCCAGGGTATGTATTTACAAGTTTTAATATGTTTACAATCATGACTTGTAGAAAATATATCACATTTTTACTTAGTAATATTGTGTTATTTTTTGTATAGGAGTCTCAGTCTCAAGGTTAGCCTATCCATTGGCTGGATGTGTACGTGGCCACCCGTGATGGTCTTCCTGATGCTATCCAGATAGCGGTAATAAGTTTTAACAACTTGATCTTGTTTATCAATGCTTACAGAATTTATTTTTAACTATTTAATTGTTAACATGATAACAGGATACTTATAAGCGTTTATTGAATGAGCGCTATCCTAAAGGCACTCCACATCCGTCTATTGATCAGGAGTTGTGGTAGAGGGCATATGTTGTGAAGAAGAAATACATTAAAGGCCAAGGACAATGACGACACACATCCTTCAGTGGCTCAAGATGCTCTTCTACCCAGTCTTCACAGTCATCGAGTCATCCAGCTGTTCATATTCCGGTTGACTGTGTGGGAGCTATATGTCGAGGTCGAGATCGAGATCATCTGAAGATACTGGGTGGGCATCTGGGGGCTCTGAGTCTTGAGGAGTTAGCTGAAGCAGTAGCGCAGCAGCAGCAACAGGACAACATGGGGATGGCGACGAGGTATAAAATCAATTTTTTGTATATATTGTCATAATATATACCAGTATCAACATAGTTACTATATTTGTAACTTGTTTTATTATTTTGGTAATTACAGGGTGATCAAGGAGGCGATGATGCTTGGCGTACCTGCTTTAGATCAATTTTGTAGTTATAGTATAAGCTTGTACTTTTATATTCATTCTTTGGATGTTTGTATGTTACTTAAATAAGTTTTGATTTGTTTATATTTATTCAAATCATATTGGGTTTTAAAGGTTTATACAGTTTATATACTAGTAATTTGGTGCCCAATGTCGGAGGACGATGGATGTTTATATTATTGTGTATGCTGTTTATCTTGTTGTGTATGTGTGTTGGGATAAAGCAGTACAAAAGCAGTATTGAGTTTTGAGAATTCGAAAAACAAAGAAAAATCTGGTTTTTATTTTTTAGATCGTGATCGTGATGCGGTCGGCCGATAGTTATTAGTGACGACTAAACATTTGAGGGTAAGAAATGATCGCGACGCGGTCATCGATAATGATCACGCGCCACATGGACCACGACAGCTTTGGCCTTGGACCATGCTGACTCATCTTAGCGACCAAATTTGTCATTTCGGTTGCTCATATCGGTCGCAGATATATCGGTCGCTAATAGTGGTCGCTGATGTACATCCCAGTGACCATATTTTATACGATGACTATCAATGACCCATGATCGATCGTTGATAGTATCAGAACTGCCGCGTCTTGGTCACCGATAAGCTGATCATGATAGACCTTTTTCTTGTAGTGATAGAGTGATGGTCCTAGACAGTTGTTTTAGCATTCCTCACTTTTTTGTAAAATAGTGCATCAATAATTGTAATGAGGACTTTATTTGGATGTGGATATTTTCTAGAAGATAATATTTATATTTAAACTCACAGTATGTGTTGTCGTATTTTGCACGACAATTGTAATAAAGTTGTAGTTATTTTCTGTACCATGTATTTGGCGACTCAGAATGGGTGATGTATACCTATTTTGGGGGCATCACATGTTAATTCTAAATACATTGAAAAATAGTGTGCCAATATTTGTACTGATAACTTAAAGTATATGTGTAAAACCCCCAAATTTTACAAATAAAGATTTAATTTCCTCGAAATATTTTTTTTGAATATTATGGTGTGGATTTGATATAATGCTATAGTTGTGGGTAGTATTTATAAATTTTGCAAAGTATGCAAGTTGTTATAAAATATTCTTTTTGTCAGAGAATATCCGTACGACGGCACAATCATTGGTGGACCCCACAACGGAAGTATTGTCGTAGTTAGAAAACGACAAAATTATCTTTTTATAAAAATATATAACGACGAAAGTGTTACCGTTAAAACTGTTGAACTACTCGGTAGTAAAAGTACAGTAATACGCATGGTTGCATAGTAGCACACAGTATTGATTATTGATGATTACGTGAGAAGTCACTTAGTTATACTCAATTATTGTTACAGTAATTGCTGCATCATATCTTTCATATTATTGATTCGATTATTGTCACAGTATCATCTGCATAATTGTTATATTATTAAATCAATAATTGAGATGACAAAGTTATTCATATTATTAAATTGTAATATTTACAATGTCTAGAAGTTCTGTCAAGGAGAGATTTGGTCATCTAATTGCGCGCCAATAAGGAGAAATCCTTATCGGAAAGCCCCCTCTTTCCTGGAAACGACCTGGTTGTTAAATATTGTGAGTTATAATATTAATGATGAATAAGTTCTTGTTGATTAAAGATGAATTTGATAGTTCTATTGTGTTGGGATTATTAGTGTTAGTGGAAATCAACATCTATTCCGATGATAATTGACGTCTGGGGGTTATATTGATAAATAAGGTAATTAATCGGATAAATGAGCAATTAATTGCTACTAATTCATATGTTTATATAACTATTTGTTCACATGTGTGTACTATTGAATCACATTCTTATACTATTAGGGGAGTTGGTTCAAGATTGATAATACTTACGTGACTAAGTTAAAAATGGAGGTATAGATGGAGGTACTATACTGTAATTCGTATTTTCACATGATTATAACTATTGATTCACATGATTGAGCTATTGATTCACATTATTTACTATTAGTGGAGGTGGTGCAAGTTTGATAATACTTGCAGAACTAAATTAAAAATGAAAGAAAAGTTGGAGGTATTATACTATAATATTTTGAGCCCCAAAATGTGAAATTATCGAAACTATAATTTCCTATAAATAGAAGCTCATTCTTTCTTCATTTCTCACCAATTCACTAAAGCTTTAGAGCAATTATTATAGAGAGAATGAAGAAGAGAAGTCTGCTACCTCTCTATTCCAATATCCAGTTTCTTTTAAGGTAAGGGGTATTATTTCTTTCGTATTCATGAAGAGAGCTATTGGTATTCCATTCCTTATTATTATTTTGGAATAACCTGTCTATGCGAAGTACCGCATACATGGTGAAATTCTTCTGTTATTCCATTCTTTATTATTTTGTTGGAATAAACCATGCATGCGATTATCATCACGCCCGGTGAATTTCGTTGTTATTCTATTCTTAATTATTACGTTGGAATATCCATGCATGCGGTTTTATTTATGACCTAGTTCCATTCTTTATTATTCTCATTTGAATATATCACATGCATGCGGTTTCTGGCATGACACAGTTCCATTCTTTATTATTACATTGAATATATCACATGCATGCTTATTTATTTAATTCTGGTTCCATTCTTTATTATTCTATTGAGAATAAACTCGTCATGCATGCGATCTATCACATGTATGGTGAATTCTTCATTATTCCATTCTTTATTATTCATTGGAATAACCTGTCTATGTGGATTACCGCATGCATGGTGAATGATCCTTTGTATTCATATGAATAGTATTTTTATTCAAAAGGGATTTCTGACAGGGGCAGTTTCATAATTTTTTGACCCTCAAAAATTCTGGAAAAATTTAAAATGATGATTTGATGAGTTTTCTAGATTGTGTCCAAAAAAGACGATTTTTGGATGTATAGATTAAGAGTTATGGATTTTATGGGAAAAGACTATTTTAAAGTAAACCCTTATAACTCTTTGTGGTTAACTCAAAATTGGTGAAATTTTTTATTGGGAATATACATGTATATAAGAGAGTATATACTGTAAATTTCGAGAATTTTTGGACAAAAGTATAATTTATGATAAATGTCTAAATATTCGACAGTTTTGGCCATATGAAAAATAGTAAATGAATTTTAAAAATTTCAAGAAAAATATATGTTCAATATGGGACTATATTCTGCTAAATCCCAGAAAAGAAATATTTTTGGGACTTATTTGGTATTTTTTATGAAAATGAACTAGTTATGAGTAAATAAATTAAATATGTTATGTGAAGTAACAAAATTGGAAAATAAGATTTTATAGCTTGGGAATCCTATATAGGGTATATGCAGATTTTTGATGAGTGATTTGATCATTGGTGATAAAATCTTATGAGTATGGCATTTTTGAATGATTAAATGCATTATTTGGTAAAGTGTAAACAATTGAAATAAATTGTTTATAAGTTTAAGAAGTGATTAAAATATTGTTATAATATTAAATGATGAGTTTATTAAGTGATTGATAATATTTTGATAAATTTAAAGTCTTTAATATTTATCCTTGTTTTCGTTTGATTAATGCTTATATCATTGTCATCATCCTCATGCTTATATTGTGATGAAAGTCATCTTTGGCTTACGTGCAAAGATGAACTGTTGATTATTGATTTTACAATTGTATATCTTTGGCTTACGTGCAAAGATGGACTATTTATTTGGTATTTAATTGGTCGGTCAAAGTATAGGGATAATATGTAACATGTCAATTAACCCTTGTTTTGTGATAGTGTTTGCGAATGACATCTGAAAATATTGAGATAAGCAATGAAACACATGAGACCGTTGAGTCAGCTCAACCAAAAGGTAACGACCAACAACACGAAAATAATCATACCGATGGCAACGGCCATCGGAACAATGATAACCATCGTGGGGGAAATTATCATGCCAAGAATGGTAACCACTTCGGTGGTAATCATGGCCAAGATAATAGAAGTGGAAATTTCAAGAAGAGAAGGTCATTTAGATCGATTTTGTCATATAGTGAAGTCAAGTCCAGCTGGGATGGTGGCACCATAGGCGGATACGGAAAAAACAAAGTCAGTGGTATGACGCCCCCAAAATAGGTATACATCACCCATCTTGAGTCGCTAAATACATTGTACAAAATTCAAATACAACTTAATTATACAACAGTCATGTAAAATATGACAAAACATATGCTGTGAGTTTTAATACAAATATTGTCATCTAGATAATATCCACACTCAATTGATTCCTCATTACATTTATTATCACACTATTTAATGTAATAGTGAGGACTACTAGTCTATTATCGGACCGCCACCCGCTCCCCGACTAGTCCCTCGCCACGTTCTCATTTCTCAAGAGAACAATGAAAGTAAAAGGGTGAGCTCAACTATCCCAAAGAAGAAATATTATGACTAAGATAATACGTAATAAATTATCGTTAGCCTTCAACAGTGTTAAACTGATACAATATAACAAACATCAAGTTTAACTGCAGTGGAACAAGTAATCCATTAAAAGAGTTAAGTAGAGAATAAAATCTACTATCTTTTATGATTTAAAAGGTTTTTCATCACTTTTATCGCTGGGACTCAGCTTAATAAATAATTCACATCATCCCTGCACTACGGCCAATGATATTCATTAGTATCACAACCACAAATTATCCATGCACTACGGCCAAGGATATTCGTGTATTCATCAATGGTCATGATAATGCCAACAACTGTCCATCAATGCACTAAGGGCCAATGAGGACTTTTTCCACGTCATTTGTAACATTATGGTCATGATTATACCGATTAATCCCTGGTCATAATCATACCAAGTCCATCTATGCACTACATGCCACATATGACTTTCAACATAATATAAACATGAGGATGATGACAATGATATAAGAATTCAATAAAACAAGTTCAAGAATTAATTTATCCAGGAACTAATGATGTCCAATTTGTCAACATGATACTTCTTCAGAGAAAGTAAAATTCAAGAATGCTCGAGAAGAATATTTCCATGAAAAGATCTTTGGATGAAGCGCAAATATCAAGGATATTCCACTAATTTCATGGAGTATAGAAGTCAAAACTTTAACCAACTGAGTATAATAAAGAATAGAATAACAAAAGAAATCACCGGGCATGCGACGATAGATCACGCATGACGAGTTATTCCAATGTAATAATAAATAACTAAAACCAGTCACGCCTAAACGCATGCATGTGAGGATATTCAACAAAATAATAAATAACGGAACTAGGTCAAAGCGTAAATTGCATGCATACGATGTTCCAACAAAATAATAAATGACGGAACCAGGTCATGCATAAACGCACTGACAGGATGTTCCAACAGAATAATAAAGAATGGAATAACCGAAGAATTTCACCGTGTATGCGGTACTTCAGATGTATAAAGTTATTCCAACATAATGATAAAGAATGGAATAATGAAGAATTTCACCAAGTATAGGGTAGGATCACGTATACATGTTATTCCAATGAGAATAAAAAAAATGGAATAATGAAGTTCTCTTCATGAATACAAAAGAAATAATACCCCTTACCTTAGAACAAACTGGATATAGGAGTGGTGAAGTAGTAAAACTTTTCTTCTTTCTCTCTATAGTTTTCTCTCTAGAGTTTTCGTAAGACCCCAACTTATTATTAATGAAATTTAATTTTCTATTTATTATTTTGAAATAGTAAGGGTTGATTTGATTAATGTGGATAGTTAAGGGTAAAATACGCAAATACTTCAAAATAAGCAAGTGGTTATAAAATATTCATTGTTGTTGGGAATATTCGTTTTGGTCGGAATATTTAAATCGCTTGTCGGGGAATATTAAATGCGACAGCCAGTAAAAATGTGTGTGGCCCCATAACTGAAAGCGATTGGATGAAGAAAGCGACAAATATAAGTTGTTTAAAAATAATAACAGTAGTTATTATCAATTATCATCTTGTTAAAATACTCAATTGGTTAAAACACAAGAAGACACCTGTATTGCACCAATTATTGATTCTTACGTAAGAAGGCACTACTAAATAATTGTTACTGTAATATTGCTCAATATTTTATTTTATTAATTCAATAATTGCTACGTTGATATTTTTATATTTCATTGTTTCAATAATTGTCACTATACAAGATTTTCCATTATCTGAGCAATAATTCATATTATCTGAATAATATTATTAGATAACATTATTGGCAATGTCTAGAAAGTTACATCTAAGGAGAGGTTTGGTCACCTAATTGCGCGCCAAGAAGGAGAAATTCTTATTGGAAAGCCCCCTTTCCAGGAAGCGCTCGGTTGTCAATATTGTGATTACGTAATATTATTTGTGAATAATTAATTATTGATTCATATGATGAGGAAAATATTGATTTTATGTGGATATAGATGGAGAAAATTTTAATGTGACAATTGTTAAAAATTAAAATTTTATCTTTTACGATAAAATAATTATTTAAATATATTATTATATTATAATAATATAATAATGGTGATATTTTTACAACGAATGTGGGATATATGAGTATACGAGGAGGAAGAGTATTTTTGTTGTAATAAATGTTTAAAACATGTTAAACATGTAAATTGGACCCCATTTATTATTTGAAATTTGATTATAAACAGTAAAATCGCTTCGTTTGTGGATTTCGATCAATTTCTATTTGAATTTGGAAAAACTTTCTTCCGGAAAGTTGTAGAGAATTGAATTTCCTATAAAATTCGCGAGATTTGAATTTTTCGATGAACAGGCTATTTATTATGAATTATTGAAGTTCAAGTCTCAAATAATTGATTTTTGGAAATTTAAAATATTTAAAATTAGAAAAACGTTTTTCTTACTTTTTCTAGAATGTGGCATGTGTTTGATGGTGAAATCAGATTCTAGGCATGCGTAGGAAATTTATATAATTATATTATTAATTTATTAAATTTTCGCTTTGGTGTTCTAAGCAATTTCCTATAAATAGGGTGCTTAGGTTAGAATTGAAAATCACACGTAAAGCGAAGTTTTCTCTCTATATTATTGAGCGTATTCTTTTGAGTATTTTGAGTATACTTTGAGTGTTGTTAGGCGGTGGTAAGTTCCCTTCAAAGACTATATCCCAGATTCCAATTTAGAAGTACTAATCTTTCGAGGTAAGGATGTTATTTTCTTCTCAAATGATATTATTTCTTCAATATCATTATTTGAAATATTAGTTGAAACTTTTTATCAAATTTGGAATTTTTTCACGTCGGGATTACTATTCATGAGTTACTATTCATGAGTTACTATTCACGAGTTACTATTCACGAAGTTATTATTCACGAGTACTATTCATTAAGCGTGAAGATGTTTTTTGGGAAATTTCTATCTTTTGTGTATCTGAGTTACTATTCACGATATCTAAGACTATTCAATCGAAAAAAATAAAATTTCTTCTTTTTGTCCAAAATATCTATTCTGGATACTAGCTTTGATTGTATCCATGTTTTGATCATTCTTGAATTTTACACCACTATGATTATTTTTGAGGTATTTATGAACATCGATAAAACAAAGTACGAATCCTTAATCCTTAATCCTTGTCATTTTGTTTCACTAGATTCGTTTCTTTAAAAATATTTTTCATCATCCTCGGTCTTAAATGATGATATTATTGAATATCTTTGGCTGTAGGCAAAAAGATGAATGATTTCAAGAATATCTTTGGTCAGTAGTGCAAAGAGATGAGTGTGTTTAGATGAATACATGATTAATCGATGAATATCTTTGGCACAGGCAAAAGATGAATATTTGATTCGGATGTATATTGATTGATGTTACAGAATAAAAGATAGACGATGAACTTTTAAATTCATACATGAAGATAGTAGTTTGCATTCTCTACTTAACTCTTCTAATGAATTATTATTTCAACTGCGAATATTGATTTAAAATTTGTTGTCTATTGTATTCTATTAGATTTTCCCTGTTGAAGACTAACGGTAATTTGTTGTATATTATCTTAGTCATAATATTCTTTTATTGGGATAGTTGAGCTCACCCTTTTCCTTTTTGTTCCATTTTTCTTCTCGGGAGGCGAGAATATAAATAGTATTTAGCCTGGGGTATGGAATGAAGGTTTTAGAAAGAATTGTTTAGTAGTCCTCACCATTTTAGTAAAATAATGTATCAATAAATGTGATGAGGATTTATTTGAGTATAGATATTGTCTAGAAGATAATATTTGTATTCAAACTCACGCTTTACTGATTGTAATAATAAAGTTGTAGTTGTTTCGTACCATGTATTGACAACTCAGAATAGGTGATGTATACCTATTTTGGGGGCGTCACAGTTTCAGTGAATTCATAAGAAATAATGAAGGAATGAGCTTTTATTTATAGGAGAATAGACTGAATAGTAACTAATTCCTAAATGGTCCAGATTAATTTATTTTTAAACGGACGGTCCAGATTGATTTACTATAAAAATATTCTAATAAAACAAAATCTTTTAAATAAAATATAATATATTCTATTTATAATCTAATAAAATGAATAAATTTATAAAAGTATTGGTTTTATATAAAAAGATTTTACTATGCAAACACTACGCAAAGACTATACAAACATTATGCATAATAAAATATAATATATTCTATTTATAGTCTAATAAAACGAATAACTTTATAAAAGTATTCGCTTTTATATAAAAAGATTTTACTATGCAAAACACTATGCATAATAGAATATAATATATTCTATTTATAGTATAATAAAACGAATAACTTTATACAAGTATTCTGTTTTATATAGAAAGCTTTTCTGTTTTATTACATTAATAATACTAATAAAACAAAACTTCATCATCGTTATTATAATTCACACTATTAATCTACCAGGTCGTTCCCATGAAAGAGGGGGCTTTCCAATAAGGATTTCTCCCTATTGGCACTCAATTAGGTGACCAAACCTCTCCTTGGCAGAACTTCTAGACATCGTTAATATTGCAAATAATAATATTAATAACTTCGTCGTCTCAATTATTGATTTAATAATATATAAAATATCGACAATAATCGAATCAATTCACGTGAAATACTATGCAATAATTGCTGAAGCAATAATTGAATAAAATTGAGTGACTTCTCACGTAAGCATCAATAATCAATACCTTGTGCTACTATGCAACCACGCGTATTCCTGTACTTTTAACACCGGGTGTTTCAACAGTTAACGATAAAACTTCCGCCGTTATTTTCATAAAATATTTGTCATTTTTTCAATCCGACAATAATTATGTTGTGGGGTCCACCAATGATTGTGCCGTCGTACGAATATTCCCTGTTAAAACGAATATTTCCCGACCAATCAAATATTATATAACAACTTGCATACTTTGCAAAATTTATAACTATTACCCAAAACTATAACATTATATCAAATTCATTCCATAATATACAAAAATGATAATTATAGTAAATTCATCTTTATTCATAAAAGTTGGGGTCTTACAATCTCCCCTTCTTATGAAATTTTGCCCCCAAAATTAGGGTACGTACCTGGTTTGTCGAAGAGGTAAGGGATTTGATTTCATTGCATTCTAACTCTGTGTCATTTCCTCAACATCGTGGTTCCTCCATAAAATTTGACTTGGGGTATAACCTTGGAGCGTAGAATATGTTCCTTCTTATCCAAGATTTGAACAAGAACCTCTTCATACGTTAAATCTTTCGCTATTTCGGCCCGATTTTAACTCGATAATGTGGTTCGGGTCTTTCACATATTTACATAACATGAATATATGAAAAATGTAAGATATACTTGGCGATAAGCGAGTCTATAGGCTACTAAAGGCCTACTCAATCGAGGATTAAAATGGGCCAATGAATCGAGGATCGAGCTTTTCTCTTTCCAAATCTAAGTAACTCCTTTCCATGGAGCAACACGTAACAACACATGATCTCGATATCGAATTCCACATCCTTTCAATGAAGATCAACATAACTCTTTTGTCGGTCTTGTAGAGGTTTTTATACGTTGTCGAGATCATTTGAATCGTTTAGAAGTAGTCATACGTACCAACTTCGGTCCCAACAACTTTGCTTCACCCACCTCATCCCGAGAATATTTGGAAGCGACACTTTCTTCCATACGATTGCCTCAAATGGAGCCATGCCATACTTGTTTGATAAGCTGTTGTTCAGAAGAAAACTCCACCAATGGTAAGAACTTGTCCCAACTTCCATGAAGTCAAGGACACAGAGTCTTAATAAATCTTCAAGAGTTTGAATAGTCCTCTCCGATTGTCAGTCCGATCGAGGATGATATGTTGAACTAAATCGGTACTCCATAGCTTTTTGTAAACTAACCCAAAATCGTGAAGTGAATCTTGGGTCTCGATCGTAAACTATGGATCTTGACATACCATCTTGATCTTACAATCTCGTTTATGTACATCTGAGCAAGACGTTTAAGTGTATAAGTTTCTCGATTGGTAAGAAATGAGCGCAGACTTGGTCATCTATCAACAAATGACCCAAATTGCAGATCTATGCCTTGAGAAACCTTGGGAAGACTAGTAACAAAATCCATGGTAATGTGCTCCCACTTCCATTCTAGAATTTCAAGTGGTTGCAATGGACCTTTTAGTACTTGATGTCGCGCCTGACTCGTTGACAAGTTAGACACCTTGAGATAAATACGCTTATCTCTCTCTCTTCGTATTTCCACCAAAATGTATTAGCGATCACGATACATTTGGTACTCCCAAGATGGATTGCAAATGGTGTGTTGTGCGTCTCCATCATGATTTTATACTTTAACATAGGTTCATTAGGAACACAAAGTCTGGAGTTGACTCGAAGTATTCATTCTTCATCGATTCTTGCTTTTGGCATAGCAGCTTCTTGTACTTTCTTCCTCATATGCATCAACCTGTGTCCTGTAGTTTGAGCAACTTTAACTTTTTGATTAAAGTCGGTTCTCTACTCATATATTTGCCATCATCACGTGGGTCCCTGAGTCTTTATCTCTATCTCCATCCTTTGCAAGTCATACAAAATGGGCCTCTGCTCTTCACGCATATGATTTTCTACTCAATCGTCGCCTACCACGTTGCTTTTCTAGGATGGTATTGGATGGTATGATCATAATCTTTCAACAATTCAAGCCAACGTCATCGTCGCATGTTGAGTACCTTTTAGTGAAGAAATATTTGGCTTTTATGATCCGTAAAGATCTCAACTTTCTCCCATACAAGTAATGCCTCCAAATTTTAAGTTGAAGATAACAACTCGCCAACTCTAGATCATGAGTAGGATAATTCCTCTCATATTCTTTGAGTTGTCGAGAGGCATAAGCTATGACTTTTCCCATGTTGCATAAGAACACATCCTAAACCTTTGCTCAAGCATCATCAGATGACAAATCTCTCCGAGCCGGATGGTATTGTCGAACAAAATGAAATGAGTCTTCTCTCGAGTTCTTGAAAACTCTTCTCACATTCCTCGCTCCAATGTAATTTTGTATCTTTTCGAGTCAATTTGAGTTAAGGGAGTAGCGATTCAAGAAAACCCTTCTATAAATCTTCGATAATAACCAGCTAAGCCGAGAAAGCTACGCATTTTTAATCATCGATTTAGGTTGCTCCCAACTTTGAATAGCTTTAATCATTGCTGGGTCGACAGATATTCCATGACTTGATACCACGTGCCCAAGGAATGCTACTTCCTCAAGCCAGAACACGCATTTCTTCAACTTGGCATAAAGCTTATATTCATGAAGCTTTTGAAGTATTAGCCTCAAGTGTTGCTCATGATCTTCACGGCTTTTGGAATAAATAAAGATGTCATCAATAAAGACGACCACAAAGTGATCCAAATATTCCTTGAATACTCAGAATTATGAAAGTAGCAGGAGTATTAGTCAATTCAAATGACATGACTAGGAATTCATAATGCCCGTACCAAGTTCTGAAAGCCGTCTTTGGAATGTCATCGGTTCTAATCTTCAATTGGTGATATCCGAATTTAAGATCAATCTTTGATAAAAAATTGACGCCTTTGCAATCGGGTCAAACAGGTCATCAATGCGAGGCAATGGATATCTATTTTTGATAGTGACATGGTTCAACTCCCGATAATCAATACAAAGTCGCATACTCCCATCTTTCTTCTTCATGAATAGAACAGGAGCACCCCAAGGAGACGTACTAGGACGAATAAAACCGATGTCTAACAATTCCTGCAGTTGGGTCTTTCACTCCTGAAGTTCAATAGGAGCCATTCGATATGGGGCTTTGGAAATAGGTTTTGTACCGGGTTCAAGGTCGATACAAAATTCAATTTCATGTTCTAGGGGTAGGCCAGGAAGTTCTTCAGGGAATACATCAGGAAATTTATTAACAATAGAGATATCATTCAAAACTTACGTATTTTTGTTTAGATCTGTGACATGAGCTAAGAAAGATTGACATCCGTTTGTCAATAAATGAATAGCTTTATGGTTTGAGATGACAGTGATTTATTTTAATGGTTTGGTTGTTTGAATTCGCATAATAGGTTGGTTAGGAATATGAAAGTTAACAACCTTACGAAAATAATCAATTTTTGCAAGATGAGTAGTTAACCAATCAATCCCTAGAATTACGTCAAATGCAAGTATTTTCAATGAAATAAGATTGACAGGTAATGTGAGGGTACCGATTTGAATCAAACAAGACTTATAAACAGTGGATGTAATGAAGGTTTCTCCCAATGGAGTTTCAACAGATAAGTCAAAGTCTAATTTTTCCAGAGTTAAATTTAAACGTTGAGCGCAAGTAGGAGAAATAAAAGAATGGGTAGAACCGGTATCAAATAAGGTATAAACTTCGGTAGAGTTTATGATAAGCTTACCCGTGATGACCTCGTTCGGGTTCCCCGCTTTCGGGAGGTCACGACAAACGCCTCCTCAGACCATCTGGCTTTGACTTTTCGGGACGCCCTTTGGTACCTCCATCCTAAATTGAACTTGTCTTGATGAACAACAAAATCAAAGCTAAGTGACCTTCTCTTCCACAATTATAACATGCTTAGACTCAAGATCGCGCAGTTTGACCGATGTGTCCTCCCCTCCGCATTTGAAGCATATGATAGGTGGTCGTTCTCCTTCCTTAACAATGGGTGTTGATGCTGACGTCTTTCCATCATTGTTGAATCTCCTCTTCTTGAAATGTCCATCCTTATTGTTTTGGCCATGATTACCACCGAAGTGGTTACCATTTCTGGCATGTTGATTCCCTCCACGCTTATTATCACCGCTTCGATGACTGCTATCACTAGTATTATCATTTTACCGGCTGCTCTCTTTTGGTTGGGTTGACTCATTATCGCACTCCAATAACTGAGTCATATTAACAACATCTGAATACAAACACAGTTTATGAGAGATAGAATATTGACATATCTCGGGTTTCAAACCTCTTAGAAACATTCGTGTCATTCTCTCCTCATTATCAACCTAATGGGACGCAAACCGAGACAGACAACTAAGCAAACTTAGCTTGCATCGCGACATTACGGTCGTGTTGTTTTGCTCCAAACTTGATGAACTCTACCTCTTTCATGTGATTTAATACTTTTGGGAAAGTACTTGTCATTAAACAATTCTTGGAACTTCTCCCAAGTCATCTTGGTCATGGCGAAGTTGAGTACGCTTTTACTGATTCCCACCAAGAATCTGTCTCTCGAACGCATGACATGAAGGTGGCAAAAGGAACCTTTGCTCCTGAGCATCCCAAGACATCAAATATCTTGCAATCTGCTTTATCCACGTCTCCTTCTTAAGTGGTTTTGGCTCTCCAAAAAACTCCCACTACAAAAAAATGGGCCTTTAGTAACGATTTTTCGGGCAACGACTTTATAAGTCGTTGCTAAAAGTATATGTTTAGCAACGAAATTTGTCCTTCGTTGCAGATTATGTTAGGCTTTCACTTTTTGCAAAGAAATTCATAAGTGTTGCAAAATTTTGTTGCTAATTCATTGGCGGGAAAAAAATTCGTTAGAAATTCATTGCAAAATTTTCGGCCACTTGCTTTCCTGTCATCATGGGCAATGAAAGTATTTTGTTGCTAAAAATGGGGCTTTAACAATGATTTTTCAGGCAACGACTTTAAAAGTCGTTGCTAAAAGTGTATGTTTAGCAACGAAACTTGTCATTCGTTGCAGATTGAGTCAGGCTTTCACTTTTTGCAAAGAATTCATAAGTAGTTGTAAAATTTGGAAACAAAATTCGTTAGAAATTCGTTGCAAAATTTCTAACCACTTGATTTCTCCTCATCGTGGGCAACAAAAGTTTTTTTGTTGCTATATTTCGTTGCCTAATATGGACCACATTCATTGGCAACAATTTTTATTTTCGTTGCATATTTTATACAACTTTTTGCAACGACTATTAACATGTTGCCTTAAATAATAATAATAATAATAATAATAATAATAATAATAGTTATTGTTGTTGTTGTTTTTATTATTATTATTATTATTATTATTATTATTATTATTATTATTATTATTATTATTGTTGTTGTTGTTGTTGTTGTTGTTATTATTATTATTATTATTATTATTATTATTATTATTATTGTTATTATTATTATTATTATTATTATTATTATTATTATTATTACTACTACTACTACTATTATTATTATTATTACTGTTATTATTATTATTATTATTAGTACTATTATTATTACGACTGTTTTTTATTATTATTATTATATTATTATTATTATTATTATTATTATTATTATTATTATTATTATCGCTAATTAGTTATGTACATTTATGTATGTACGTAACGGATCTAAGGAAAGGGGATCTGTTTTATCTCGAGTGAAATGATTGGTTCAGTTATAAATACTAATCCTTGCAAAATAATTGCAACTAGGCCCATGTGCTCGGGTGGTCATTGGATTAATATTCTAAACAGAAGGTCTTGGGTTCGAATCTATGCATCAACCACGTGTAAAATAAAATAAAATATGCCCATGCAGATCTTTCACGTGTGACACGTAGGTGCCACGTACGCAGGTCAACGCACATGTGGCGCCTGGGGCTCGAAGTCTAAATTTTTTAATAGAAATGGGCTCAATTTGCGTTGACCACAAGAAAAGGTCTCAATACCCAAAAACTCCTAAAGTTCAGTGGTCAACTTTGTATTTTACCCTTATAATATATTGTGTAACTCTTCAAAAAGTCTACGGAATGAAAATTTTAATTAATTTAACGACAGATTAATATTTTTAGTATTATTATTATAATAATAATAATTATAATAATACTAATAATAAAAAAAATAATACTAATTTGACAACAGATGAATATTTTTAGTACTATTATTATAATAATAATAATTCATAATAATAATAGTAATTATAATATTAGTAATAACACTAACAACTCATCATCAGCATATAAAATTGCCAGCTCCCACTTGTAGTTAGTTAGCTTAGTGGATTTCTAATTGAATAACTTATGGCCACGTCATGCTTACATAACCTTTATCATTTATCTCTACGTATATCAATACTTACACATACATTACATTAATACATTATTTATATAATACCTCCTCCACACATAATATATATTGTATATATATAACAAGTGCATATTTCACATCAACAAATAATTTATTATACTTAAATAGTTTTATAATAATAATATGTATAATATTGACCTTTAAATTGATCTTTAACATTAACATATAAATTATGTACTTCATCAAATAAATAGTTTGATTTTTATTTATTTGATTTATTTACATATATCATGCCAATAAATACATATATAATACCATTTCCCTATAATTAAATAATTACTTATTTACCTATTTAAATATTAAGTTATTTAATAAACTTAATATTTTCCTTATAAAATAATTAACCAATATAAATTAATTAATTAATCTTATTTTCATTTATTTTTATTTTAAATAATTCATAACATCATTGTTCTTATATATCACACTTATAGTTATATTAAATTATCATATATTTGTAATAAAATTTTATTTTATTCACAAATATACATCAGACAATATTCTGGGTCTTACGGTTTTAGATCGTACCTTAATGGTGGAGGATCGAAAAAGCCACTTGTCAGATATGTAGAGAAGATGAAGGAATTCTCTCTCCAATTACTTTGGTGGAAAGACGTCTGATCGAGTGGTTCTGGATGTGTCTAGAGGTACTTGTTATTCTAGAAACCAATGTGTTTTAACAAAACCGTTCATCAAACCGAACAAGTTATCAGATGGATGGTGTAAGACCCCAACTTATTATAGATAAAATTGAATTTCCTCTATTTATTATTTTGAAATAGTAAGGGTTGATTTGATTAATGTGGTTAGTTATGGGTAAAATACGCAAATATTTCAAATAAGCAAAGTGGTTATAAAATATTCATTATTATGGGGAATATTCGTTTGGTCGTGGAATATTCTTACTGTCGGGGAATATTCGTACGATGGCGCAGCCTTGTGTGGGCCCCATAACGGAAAGCGATTGGATGAAGAAAATGACAAGTATAAGTTGTTTATTAATAACGGCGTAGATATTTGTTATCATTATATCGTTGGAATACCCGGTGGTTAAAACACAAGAAAGATTACCAGATGATTGCACCAATTATTGATTCTTACGTGAAGAAGGCACTACTAAATAATTGTTACAAGAATTACTGCTCAATATTTTATTTTATTAATTCAATAATTGCTACGTTGATATTTTATATTTCATTGTTTCAATAATTGTCACTATACAAGATTTTCCATTATCCGGAGTTAATAATTCATATTATCCGAATAATATTATTAGATAACATTATTGGCAATGTCTAGAAAGTTTTGTCTAAAGAGAGGTTTGGTCATCTAATCATGCGCCAGTGAAGAAGAAATCCTTATCGAAAGCTCCTCTTTCCCGAACCCATTTTGATCACAAGATTGTGATTCTCGTAATATTATTTGTGAATAATTAATTATTGATTTTTATGATGAGGAAAATATTCATTTTATGTGGATATAGATGGAGAAAATTTTTAATGTGACAATTGTTGAAAATTGATATTTTATCTTTTTCGATAAAATAATTTATTTAAATATATTATTATATTTTAATAATATAATAATGGTGATATTTTTACAATGAATCTGGGATATATGAGTATATGAGGAGGAAGAGTATTTTTGATACAAAAATTGTTTAAAACATGTTAAACATGTTTGTGGGCCCATTTCTTGACTGAAATTTGATTATAGCCTGTAAAATCGCCCGTTTGTGGATTTCGGTCAATTTCTGTTTAGAATTTGGAAAAAAATTCTTCTGCAAAGTTGTAGATAATTAAATTTCCTGTGAAATGGACATAAGATTTGAATTTTTCTGATAAAAAGGCTATTTATTGTGAATTATTGAAGTTCCGGTATATTGGGTTTGAATTGATTTTTGGAGTTTTAAATAATTTTGTTAACAAAAACGTTTTTTGTGATTTTGGTGGGTTGGTGGCTGATGTCTAGACCAAAAAAGTGGGCTAAGGAAAATTTATATAAATATATTAATATTTTATTAAATTTTTTGCTTTGGTGTTCTAAGCATTTTCCTATAAATAGGGTGCTTAGGTTAGAATTGAAAATCACACCAGAAACTAAAGTTTTCTCTCTCTTTCTCTCTCTATATTATCGAGCGTATTCTTGTGAGTATTTTAATACTTTGAGTGTTGCTATACGGTGCAAATTCCTTCAGCACTATATCCAGTAGTCCAGCCAGAAGTACTATTCTTTCGAGGTAAGGGATGTTATTTTCTTCAATATCATTATGCTGAAATATTGGTTTGAACTTTTAATCAAATTTGGAACTTTTTGTGTCGGGGTTACTATTCACGTATACGGCACTATTCATCGAAAAATGAAATTTTTCCTTTTCGTCCAAAATATCTATTATGGAAACTAGCTTTGATTATATCCATGTTTTGATCATTCTTGAATTTTACTCCACTATGATTATTTATGAGGTATTTTTGGACATGGATAAACCGAAATACGAATCCTTAATATTTATTCTTTTGTTTCACTGGATTCGTTTTTTTTAAAATATTTTTCATCATCCTCAGTCCTAAATGATGATATTATTGAATATCTGTGGCCTATAGTGCAAAGATTAATAATTTTATGATGGATATCTTTGGGTCGTGAATGCAAAAGATGTATGTGTGTTGAGATGAACATTACCAACTGATGAATATATTTGGTCTGTAGTGCAAATATGAATATTTGATTCCAGATGTATATTAATTGATGTTACAGGGATAAAATATTGATGATGGACTTTTAAATTCATAGATAATAGTAGATTTCATTATCTACATAACTCATCTATGAATTATTATTTCTCGCTGTAATATTGATCCGAAACTTGTTGCCTCATTGTATTTTATCGATTTTTCCTCATTGAAAGACTAAAGATAATTTGTTCTATATTATCTTAGTCATAATATTCTTTACTAGGCTAGTTGAGCTCACCCTTTTCCTTTTTGTTCCATTTTTTCTTCTTAGGAGGCGAGAATATAGAAAGTACTAGTCGTGGTATGGAATGATTTGTTCTAGAAGTTGTTTTAGCAAATTCCTCACATTTTTATAAAATAATGTATCAATAATTGTGATGAGGACTTATTTGGGTGTGAATATTGTGCAGATGACAATATTTGTATTTAAACTCACGCTTTATGTGTTGTATTAATAAAGTTGTAGTTGTTTTTACGTACTATGTATTTTGACGACTTCGAGAATGGGTGTTGTATACCTATTTTGAGGCGCCATGAGATGGGTACCAAGTGTTAAACCATTATTAAACCGACAACATCATAAATATATAAAAATATATATATTATTAGTAATTAATAAAATTTTAAATAAAATCTCATTTTTATGAACTAAAACATAATAAAGTTGAGTTACAATATTATTAGAAGTGATTAATTTTAATATTAAAAAATTTAATACAAAAAATAATAAAATTAATAAAAATTGATTCATAGGGTAAACTTAATCGGCTTTTCTTGGTTGAACCACCGGCTCAACCGGTGGTCAACCACTCAATCTGAAGTTTTGATCAAATTGGTTCAATCAAACCAAATCAGAATGGACATAGAACCTATTCCCGGTTGAACCTCCCGGTCTGAGCCAAGTTTCAAAACATTGGTAGAAACGTCTCTTCGACTTTTAGGTCTCTTCTCTTCAACTGTTATTGGGTATTGGACCTATGCGGAACTCAATCTCTAGTCTATCTAAATTTGGGCTTTGATTGCTCCTGCTTATTGGGTATAAGGCTGTAAATAATAACTTAAAAATTTATATTCGTCTGCATCCGTATTAAAAAAAATGGATATATCCGTATTCAGTTTAAAGGTATCCACAAATATACGAATACGAATGTAGGCATATTCATATTCGTTTAACATCCGACCGTAAATATATCCGACAAATAGCGGATATCCAAAATCAGATATTAAGATTCGAACTCAGATCCTAATTGTAGAATAACGATATATATATATATATATATATATATATATATATATATATATTTATCAGGTGGAGTGAATATTTATCACTTTCATTTGTCCAATTATTTAGAAACTAGAAGTCCAAATATTTAAAATAAGCACAAGGTCTATTTTAAAAAAGTTTTGGATTAACTAGTTATTACACATACATTATATTTCGTGACTATCCATAAACATAATGAAATAAAATTTTTTTTTATAACTATGTAATCTATGTATTGAGGTTAAATAATAAATAAAATTCCTCATAAACATATTATTAAAGTTTTAATCAAATATTTGAGAAAAAATAATTAAATATTTATTATAAACTTTTGAATCTATTATAATAGATTATAAATATTTAAAAACATTACAACATTACTCCACACACATAAAAACCCTCCCATTTTCCTCCTAATCATTTCAGTTTTCCCCCAAATCATCTTCCTCCTCTCTCGTCCTCTCCCTCCTCTCTAACAGTTTCTCTCTTGTTACTTTTCCTCTACCGCTCGCTCTCCTCTCTAACCCAAATCATTTCAGTATCTGCCGCTTGTTACTCGATCCGCGATAAGATGCACAAAAAGGTCTGGATCGCCGCCGGCGATATTTATCCTCGTCGAACTTCGTGATTACCAGGACGACAAGGCTGACGTTATCCTCAAGTACATGTCAGATGAGGCGAGGCTATTGAAAGCGTACGGAGAGTTGCCGGAGAACACCAGGCTTAACGAAGGTATTGGTGGTGGAATCGATGACGAGGATGGGAACACCAGGCTTAATCGAAGGTATTTCCAGGCTTAACCAGGCTTAACAAAGGTATTTTCTCAATTTCTCTGTCCTTGGTGTTTGTTATATTCAGCGTTATGAACACATTCCGTCTAGTTGAAAGCACTATAGTTTTCAATTATTTGTTCATTTGAAATAAAATATTTACGTGGGTATGAATTATCTTTTCAATGTAAGGATATTGTGATGGGTTTATTTATGATTAGTTGTTAATGGTAAATTGGTAATAAAAAATTGTGATTTTTTTCATCAAACTGGAAAATTGGCTATTTTTCATCCATGGATTATTTTGAAGCTTAGTTGAAGTATTTTCAATGTTTTGTGCATTATCCTTTCTAGGAAGGGATTTTCTTATGTGTTTTATGCTCTGTTTAATTTAAAGATTTGTTTTATAGCTTTATGTTTGTAAATTGAAGGCTATCTCGTCTAACTGCAAAGGCTCAGATGCTGTAAATATTAGTTTGCTATTAGTTCATATGATGTGGGTGAATAAATTTGAGAGGAGTAAGCTCACTTCAAATTTGGTTTTGATGTTGAGTCTAGTATTTTTTTATAATATGTTTTTGTTTGGTTGGTTGGTGTGATCCTTGGGGCAGTAGTCTCCCTTGTGAAGTTTTTGGAAGATTTTGCATTGGGTTCTGATATATAGATCAAGGTTTGTGTCTGCGTCGATGTTGTCTTCTAGGGATTTATTTTTCCTTAAGGTATAGTTACTTTCTTAGCATCTATTTGTCTACCCTGGCTATTCAGATGTTCTATACCTGAGGAAGCTTTCTAGTACAAATATGTTGTACGCTCTCATATACATTTGGTCATCAAGTTGGTCAGGCTTATAAGCACATGTATATTCTTTGGACAATAATCAAAAATATCCATTTCAAAATTTTGAAAAATGCTATTATTACCAGTTAATAACAGGGAAAATTTTAGACTACTATAACCAGTCTAAATCATGCCCGGCAAAGTATGGGGTTTTGGACTTTTCAAAATCCAATTTCTTCTCTCTTGTTTGTGTAAGATATATAATGAAAAACTTAAGATCTCAAGGAGTAGAGCATCAAATAAGATAATAAAAATATGGATCATCAATATGTCTTTGTGGGTGTGTTTATGGAGCATCAATATATGTGTGCGCATGTTTGTGTGCCATTTATAGTTTCAGCTTTCGACAAAAATGAGCATATGTTTTAAGTGCTCTCTCCTCAAGCTTATAATATCACAGTATAAATTTTTTTTTTTGCTTTCGTCTTTCTCGAGAATCTGTTGATTTCTAGGCATGAGAAATTCCATTCATAGATATTTAAATTTATATTTTAACATACGAGAGTTGTCTAGATAACTATACTATCATCTTCATAATGGCCATTGGAAATGCATTGTTCTGGTTGGCTAACAGTCTTCTCTTTATGTACTCAGTAGCTGTCTAGCTGCTCAGTATTATCTGCTGTTAGATGGTGATATCCACATTAGTAAACCTATAGTAGAAAAGAAGACAGTGTGATTGGTGACTTAGTGATATTTGTATGTTTTCTGATTTGTAAAGTTGCTAAGCCAATTCTTTTATTGTTACCGAAATTGTGTAACTAGTTACATAAGTTGTGATTTGAGTGGGATGCACTTTCAATGGAGATTTTATAGAAATAATGTTTTTTTGAGAAGTTAAAATTACTTCTGGTTAGCTATGATACTTGTTCATTTTTAATGGACTATAGGATTTTATGTTACATTAATGAGGAGGGACAATGTGAATAATGTTGCACTAGCTGATTATAGCAGAAAAACAAAAATTTATGTTATATATGGTGAAAAAAAGAAGAAGAAGAAGAAGAAGACTGATTGAATGTTTGAAAAAAGAGGACAATTATATTAGTTAGATTAATATCTTACACCAGAGAGGAAGTATGATGACAATTGGGAAATTGCTTTATCATGTTAAGTCTAGCATAACTCACGTACTCTAGCTCAAACTGAAGCTCATCTTTCATGACTATGTTTTGTTGTCTCTTAAAAAGCTGAAGTTGTAGCAGTAAGTTTTTTTCAGTGTTTACTAGTGTTGCAGGGAATTGGGTTATAAGTTATTATAGTATACTTCAGCCACCATCATTAGTAATTGGACATCTTTATGTTTATTAATGTTCTTCATGTCTGCAGACAAGGCAAGCCTTTACGCCAGAGCAAATAAATGAATCATGTTATGTTGATGTGAATGCCAACAAGACTATCTTTGACAGTTTGAGAAACAACCCAAACGTTTATTATGATGGGAGGCGCTTCTCTTACAAGGTAATTTTGAAATTTGTTTAATGAGTTTGCTTCTTGTACTTTTTATCCATGTCTAGATTTTACATATATATATAATATTGATAAGTATATCTAGATGTCAAATTATATATGTCAGCTGACATTATCTCAACTTTGAACATGTTTTTACCAACTAAATTGATAGACTTGTCTATTGATTTCCATATGGCTTCACTATAATATATGATGGTTCTCTGAAAATGATGAATGGTTTATCCAACATTCCCATATGACTAGTATATGCTTTGTAAATCACACTTTTTTTGATTGTTATATGTGTTTCATAGTTTACTTTGGTGAAGTTTCACAATATATGTTTTAGAGAAGGAATTAATCGAGCAAAAGAGCCACAACAGATTCACAACGATAATTACAACAACAACCAAATATATTACAACAAGACATGTTGCTAAGGCACCAAACATCGACTCGTTCGAAACATCATGCAATTAAGCGGAAAAGCGCTTATCGTAATCAACAATTTCCTTTCCAAAGCAGAATCATCAAGTATGTTTCGACTTTCGCCACACGCATCGAACATATTTATCAAAGTCAGACTTGCCATCATTATAAGCATGTCAAATGTCTGTTCACTTGTAGCATTATTTATGAGCACCAATTATTATCTTTATCTGTGTGTCAATGTATACCCACCAGGAGGAGGTTCACGAAGCACATGCTTGTTTTCTTCAGGATATTTGATTTAGATATTAATTTGGTAGTCAATAAAAAGGGTATTACCTTCTTCCATGTCCCTTGATTAGTAAGAAAATAACACAATATTGTTGTCTATGTGTATTGATTTTGGCACTAGAACACGTAGTTTTGATGACTGAAGATCAGCTAACTAAGTCTAAGAATTGCAACATTCGATTTTATGTCATAACGTAGTTAATGTATTCCTTGTTGAAGTAAGACCATGCTAGAGTAAAACTTATATAACAAAGACTACACTGAATGAATATCTACTTAAAATGTCAGAAGTCAGAACACATGCATATGTATTAAGTTGACACTGAAGAACAACCATTTAGATAGCAAATTCTTATGTACGCGCTCTGTCCCAAAATAGATGTCCTAATATAACCTTTTAAGGTCAAATTAACCTTTATTGAAGTATTTTTATACTATTTTTTTAAAAAAAATATAGGCATAGGTACTATGACCATAATAAACTCATATAATTTACTACTGATCCCAATGTTCTTTATTTCAAAAATTTAAATAAATATGCTTAATAATGTGAGAACGAAATGAGAATCAGGCAGGTAGAATAAGTATAGAAACTAGCTGCCAATCCAGGTAACTGTCGAATTTAAGAGTATGAAGTTCGACTGTCTATACTTTTATATAGAAACTGTTTGTAATTATATGTAGAAACCGTTGAAAAAATGGTACTTCTATGGGGGCAATAAAATGTGTCTGCAGATTAACGGATGAAACCTATCATCGTGAGGGTAAAGAACTATGAAAGAGGTTGTCCATTGATTATGGCCAGTTTATACCAAGTAGTAAATGTTCTCTCTGCGATATTTCAATTCTTATATGTTATGTATAACATTGTTTATTTTTTATAATGGACTTTGTTTTGATTATATCGTATTCTCCGGAGAAGTTATATTCGTGGTAGTCGTTGTTGACTTGTATGCATATTTTGTTCCTCGTGTGTGTCGCCAGATATAGTTCGACGCTTTTCCCGTACACGCTTACGTAAGACAAGGGACAAAATTATGAAGTATACTCTCTATATGTGTAGATATATACTTTGATCAAGAACTGTGGTAGTTTTATATGGTTAATTGTAAAGATAATGAATGATTATATAGTGGATGATTTTATTAAGTTAATAATATTTTAGTTTTTGTATTTTTGCCATTATTTGCTACATGGGGACATCGAAATACCAAGACACAAAAAGAATGTTAAATTTTGATTTGGAAAACAATATAATTGTTACCAAAGCATTGAACAAGTTTTTTAATATAAGCAATTTTTTTTATATATTTATTTAATAATTTTTCGTTGCTAATGAAATTAAAAATATAATATTTAAGAACGAAAAATTAACCTAATAACAACGAAGAGGATATTTTTGCTAATACTAAAATAAAAGACAACATTTTTATCGTCAGAAATCATATCAACTTTCGTTCAGACATATAAAGAAACGACAACATATAATGTCGTTGTTAATCGAGGACTTTCGTTCAGTTATTGAAAAATAACCAAAGAACAAACATTTTCGTTGGTGATTCAAAGATAATGTCATTCTGTACAATAATATAATCAAGAACGAAAATCGTTATAAAAAGTTTACATTTCAAAGAAAGCAAGCTTAGGCAATAATTTTCATAATTTACTACAACAAAAAATGTCGTTGCAAAATGGTGTCAATTGCAACGAAAATGCATGGTCGTTGCAAAAAAAAAAAAGAGTTCATTTCGTTGCCAATTAGCAAGCTTTTGCAACGAAAATGGGGTTTTTAGCAACTAAATTTTAATTATTCTCCAACAATACATTTTGTTGCTAAAGGATCACGTCTATGTGACGAAAGCCAAATTTCGTTGCAAAATGTATTACTTTTGGCAACGAAAAAATACGTTTCGTTCATGAACAATTAGCAACCTTCATCACAAGAACGAAAGACGCAACGACAGTAAAGTTGTTGTCAAAACCCTTTAGAAACGAAATTTGGCACCTTTAGCAACGAAAATCGGTTGTTACTAAAGCCCCATTTTTTTGTAGTGTCCGGTGGTCCCAGTTCCTTGAACTGCTTAGCGGTGACCATCCGAGAGTTGCCAGTGTTTCCACCTGCATTTTGTACAGGAGCCGTTCTTGCCTGATTTTGCATGAATTTCATAAAGCCTCTGAACATTCCATCATTCATCATCTGGTCAGTGTTGTTGTTTGCCTGAGAATTATCGCCTTCCTGATGCACATTATCCCGACATCGATCTCAGGAGACTCAACGGTCTCCTATGCTCCATTGCTAATCTCAACATTCTCGGATGCCATTTTCAAATACTACCACAAAACAAGGGTTAATTAACATATCACATATTATCCCTATACTCTGACCGACCAATTAAATACCAAATAAATTTAGGTAGGTTATACTAGCGAAGGAATTCTCCGTCTCTCCCCTCCTAGTTTTGTTTCACATCTCAGCCAGAGATCATATCCCTAAGCTTTGATACCAACTGTGACGCCCCCAAAATAGGTATACATCACCCATCTTAAGTCGCCAAATACATGGTACAAACTTCAAATACAACTTAATTATACAACACTCGTGTAAAATACGACAAAACATATGCTGTGAGTTTTAATACAAATATTGTCATCTGATAATATCCACACTCAATCGAGTCCTCATTACATTTATTATCACACTATTTAATGTAATAGTGAGGACTACTAATGCTATTATCTGGACCGTCACTCCGTTCCTCGACTAGTCCATGCTACGTTCTCATTTCCTGAAGAGAACAATGAAAGTAAAAGGGTGAGCTCAACTAGCTCAGTAAGAAATATTATGACTAAGATAATCTGTAATAAATTATCGTTATTCTTCAACAAAGTGTTAAACTGATACAATATAACAAACATCAAGTTTAACTGCAGTGGAACAAGCAATCCATTAAAAGAGTTAAGTAGAGAATAAAATCTACTATCTTTTATGATTTAAAAGGTTTTTCATCACTTTTATCACGGGACTCACTAATAAATAATTCACATCATCCCCGCACTACTACCCGATGATATTCATTAGTATCACAACCACAAATTATCCATGACTACGGCCAAGGATATTCGTGTATTCATCAATGGTCATGATAATGCCAACAACTCATCCATCAATGCACTAAGTAACAATGAGGACTTTTTCCACGTCATTTGTAACATTATGGTCATGATTATACCGATTAATCCCTGGTCATAATCATACCAAGTCCATCTATGCACTACATGCCACATATGACTTTCAACATAATATAAACATGAGGATGATGACAATGATATAAGAATTCAATAAAAACAAGTTCAAGAATTAATTTATCCAGGAACTAATAACGTCCAAATTGTCAACATGATACTTCTTTGTAGAGTAAAATTCAAGAATGCTCAAAAGAATATTTTCATAAAAGATATTGGATGAAGCTTAAATATCAAGGATATTCCACTAATTTCATGGAGTGTAGAAGTCAAAACTTTAACCAACCGAGTATAATAAAGAATGGAATAAGAAAAGAAATCACCAGTACGCGATAGACAAAGACAAACAAAAGTTATTCCAATGTAATAATAAATAATGGAACCGGACACGCCTAAACGCATTGCATGTGATATTCCAAGAATAATAAATAACGGAAACGTGTCATGCGAAATTGCAGACCGACAAGATGTTCCAAATGTAATAATAAATAACGGAAACCAGTCACGCGTAAACGCATGCACAAGATGTTCCAAATGTAATAATAAAGAATGGAATAATGTAAGAATTTTACCATGTTTGTGGTACTCAGATAGTATATGTTATTCCAACATAATGATAAAGAATGGAATAATGTAAGAATTTCACCAAGTATAGGGTAGATCCGCATGTATACAAAAGTTATTCCAACAAAATAAAAAAATAGAATAATGTAAGTTCTCTTCATGAATACAAAAGAAATAATACCCTTACCTTAGAACAACTTAGGATATAGGAGTAGTGAAGTAGAGAAAACTTTTCTTCTTTCATCTCTCTATAGTTTCTCTCTCTAGAGTTTTAGTGAATTCGTAAGAAATAAGGAAGGAATGAGCTTCTATTTATAGGAGAATGGGTGAATAGTAACTAATTATTGAATCGGTCAGATTGATTTACTTTTAAACTAGACCATTCAGATTGGTTTACTATAAAATATTCTAATAAAACAAAATCTTTTAAATAAAATATAATATATTCTATTTATACTCTAATAAAACTAATAACTTTATAAAAGTATTACGCTTTATATAAAAAGATTTTACTATGCAAAACACTATGCAGCACTATATAACACTACGCATAATAAAATATAATATATTCTATTTATAGTCTAATAAAATGAATAACTTTATAAAAGTATTATGTTTTTATATAAAAAGATTTTTATTGTAAAACACTATGCATAATGTAATATAATATATTCTATTTATAGTATAATAAAATGAATAACTTTATAAAAGTATTACATTTTATATAAAAAGCTTTTTCTCGCATTTTATTACATTAATAATACTAATAAAATAAAACTTCATCATCATTATTATAATTCACACTATTAATCGACTCGGTCGTTCTGTGAAAGAGGGGTTTTCAATAAGGATTTCTCCTATCATGCCGCAATTAGGTGACCAAACCTCTCCTTGGCGTAACTTCTAGCACATCGTTAATATTGCAAATAATAATATTAATAACTTCGTCGTCTCAATTATTGATTTAATAATATATAAAATATCGACAATAATTGAATCAAATAACATGAGATACTATACAACAATTACTATAGCAATAATTGAACAAAACTGAGTGACTTCTCACGTAAGCATCAATAATCAAACCGTGTGCTACTACGAAACCACGCAGTCATCGCATTTTTTAACACCGGGTGTTTCAACAATTAATCAGTAAAACTTCCGTCGTTATTTTCATAAAAAGATATTTTTATCGTTTTCTCAATCCGACAATAATTCCATTGTGGGGTCCACCAATGATTGTGCCATCGTAAGAATATTCCCTGTTAAAATGAATATTCCCCGACCAATCGAATATTATATAACAAATCGCATACTTTATAAAATTTATAAATATTACTCACAACTATAACATTATATCAAATCCACACCATAATATAAAAAAAATATTTCGAGAAATTTAAATCTTTATTCATAAAATTTGAGGTCTCACAATCTCCCCTCCTTATGAAATTTTGCCCTAGAAATTTACGACGCTTGGTATCTGGTATGTCAAGAGTCGAGGATACCTTGACTTCATTTCAGATTCTAACTCTTGAGGACTTTGAGTGTCGAATGTGATCCTTATTATCCAAGATTTTAACATGTGTCTCCTCATACGTTAAATCTTCTGCTATCTTGTCTAGTTCTAATTCAATAATGTGGTTCGGGTCATCCACATATTTACGTAACATCGATACGTGTAAAACGTTATGAACACGCAACATACTTGGCGGTAAAACGAGTCTATAGGCCACAGTTCCTACTCGATCGAGGATTTCAAATGGGCCAATTAAATCGAGGGTTGAGATTTCCTCTATTCATCGACTCTTGCTTTTAGAATAACGCCTTCTTAAACCTTCTTATTCACATTCATCATATTCGGGTGTGTAGCTTGAGCGGCTTTAACTTTATCGATTAAAGTTGATTCTACTCGTATATTCGTTATCTTCACGTGGGTCCTTAGAGTCTTTAACTATATCTTCATCATTTGTAAGTTATACGAAATGGGTTTTTGTGTTAACAACATCGCGACTTCGTGAACGATAACGATCTTCTACTCAACGATCGCCTACCACGTCGTTCGCTCTTCCACGATGATATTGAAAGTGATACAATCGTAATCTTCAATAAATTTCGAGCCAACGCTCTTTTGGCGCGATTATATGCGCTCATTTTGGTTGAAGAAATATTTGAGGGTTTTAAGAAATGAGTTTTGTACTGGGGTCAATACAAAATTCGATTTCAAGTTCTAGGGTTAGGCTAAGAAGTCTTCAAGAATACGCCAGGAAATTTATTAACAATAAAAATATCATTCAAAACTGTGACTCTCATTCAAGACTTGGATACCACACGTAATGAAGGTTTCTCCTAACGGAGTTTCAACAGATAAGTCAAAGTCTAACTTCTCCGTAGTCAAATTTAAACGTTGAACGCAAGCAAGAGAGATAAAAGAAATGGGTAGAACCAGTATCTAATAAGGTATAGACTTCGCAAAAATTTATAATTTACTAACCCGTGCTAACTTCGTTCGTTACTCGCTTTTGAGAAGTCACTAAAAACGCTTCTTCCCGAAACCATCGATTTTGTTTTGTCCAGATCCGCCTTTGGTGCCACCGTCCCAAATTTGGACTTGACTTTGGTACACGACAAAAATCAAGCTATGTGACCTTTTTTTCACAACTAAAACATACATTGGAAGGTCGTGAACAGTTTGGACTTATGTGTCCTCCTCTCCGATCCAGAAAGCATCTAACCGGTGGTCGCTTCTCCTTCCTAAAAAAAAAGTCTTTGGCCGACGTGTTTCCATCATTATTGAATCTCCTCTTCTTGAAATTTCCACTTCTATTATCTTGGCCATGATTACCACCGAAGTGGTTACCATTCTTGGCATGATAATTACCACCGTTGCCACCGCTATGATTATTATCGTGTTGTTGGTCGTTGCCTTTTGGTTGTGCTGACTCATTATCGCGCTCCAATAACTGAGCCCTATTCACAACTTCTAAATATAAACAAAGTTTGTGAGAAATGAGGTATTGAAGTATATCGAGTTTCAAACCTCTTATAAACATTCGCGTCATTCGCTCCTCATTATCGACCAAATGGGATGCAAACCGGGATAACTCCGCAAATTTAGCCTCGTATTGCGATTACGGCCATATTGCTTTTGCTCCAACTTGATAAAATCCACCTCTTTCATGTGACGTAATACTTTCAGAAAGTACTTGTCGCTTAATAGCTCTTGGAACTTCTCCCAAGACATCTTGAAAGTGCATCAGTCGGAGTACGCTTTTACTGATTCCCACCAAGAATCGCTTCTTCACGCAACATAAAGGTGGCAAAGGAACTTTTTGCTCTCGGAGCATCCCAAGACATCAAATATCTTGGTAATCTGCTTTATCCACGCCTCCGCCTTTTAAGTGGTTCGGCTTTCCCAAAACTCCCGTGGTCCCGCCTTGAATCGCTAAGCGGTGATCAACCGTGGGTGCCAGATATTTCCACCCGCATTTTGATCGAGAGCTTTCACCGATATTGCATGAATTGCATAAAGCCTCTGACCATACCATCGTTCACCATTTCATCGGTGTTATTATTTACATGAGGATTATTGTCTTCCTGTTGCACATTACCCTGGATATTGATATGTGGTGACTCAACGGTCTCATGTGCTTCATTGCTTATCTCAACATTTTCGGATGCCATTTTCAAATACTACAACAAAACAAGGGTTAATTAACATATCACATATTATCCCTATACTCTGACCGATCAATTAAATACGTAGGTCATACTAGCGAAGGAATTCCCCGTCTCTCCCCTCCTAGTTCTTATCTCATATCTCAGCCAGGGATCATATCCCTAAGCTTTGATACCAACTGTAACGCCCCCAAAATAGGTATACATCACCCATTTTAGGTCGTCAGATACAAGGTACAAAAATACAAATACAAACTAATTATGCAACAGTCGTGTAAAATATGACAAAACATAAATTGAGAGTTTTAATAAGAATATTGTCATCTAGACAATATCCACACTTAAAGGAGTCTTCAATACATTTATCGTCACACTATTTAACAGAATAGTGAGGACTACTAATACTATCATCTGGACCGTCACCGCTCTCCTCGACTAGTCCCTTGCCACGTTCTCATTTCCTGAAGAGAACAGTGAAAGAAAGGGGTGAGCTCAACTAGCCCAGTAAGAAATATTATGACTAAGATAATGCAGAATAAATTATCATTAGTCTTCAACAATGTTAAACTGATAAAATACAATAGACATCAAGTTTAACTGCAGCGGAATAAGAAATCCATTAGAAGAGTTAAGTAGAGCATAAAATCTACTATCTTCTATGATTTAAAAAGATTTTCATAAAATTTATCGCTGAGACTCATCTTAATAAATAAACCACATCATCCCTGCACCACCGCCAAGGATATTCATGTAATCATCAATGGTCATGATTATACCGAATAATCCCTGGTCATAATCATACCAACAACTGTCCACCAATGAACTACAGGCCAATGAGGACTTTTACCACATCATTCGTTACATTACAGTCATAATTATACCGAATAATCCCTGGTCATAATCATACCAAGTCCATCTCTGCACGTAAGCCAAAGATGACTTTCATCACAATATAAACATGAGGATGATGACAATAATATAAGCATTAATCAAACGAAAACAAGGATAAATATTAAAGAATTAAATTTATCCAAATATTATCCATCACTTAAATAACTCATAATCTAATATTGTTAATATTATAACAATATTTTAATCACTTCTTAAACTTATAAATAATTTAATTTAATTATTTACACTTTACCAAATAATGCATTTAATCATTTCAAAATGTCATACTCATAAGATTTCATCACCAATGATCAAATCACTCATCAAAATCAGATATACCTTATATATGATTTTCAAGCCCTAAAATCCTATTTACCAATTCTTCAACTTCTCATAACATATTTAACTCATATGTTTGAAACTAAACCATTTTCATGAAAAATTACCAAATCAACTTATTATTTTTCTATCCTTTGTCCAAACATATATTCATATATTTCATACACAACAAGTATTTTTTTTATAATTTTTCAACTCTCTTAAGTATATTTCAAAAATCAATTTCTAATTAATTCCTTAAGAAATTATCTACCTCAAGTTTAACTCCAGAAATTCCCAAATCTTGGCAGGATCTTACACATGTTAACGTGAGCTTCCAGTTTAATTTCATGGTCATCGTAGTTATAGAACTCCGGTTATAGCGTTTTTCGTCGGAAAAACCTAAATATTGAAATGGTCATAACTTGCTCATTTTAAGTCGGAATGAGCTCATTTTTGGACAGGAGGTACTTTATACCATATATTTCCATGTCCCAAAAAGGCCAGAATTTTTCTCACAAATTAAGTGGCCGAAAATGCCCTTTTGAATTTATAGGCAGTAGCTTTTTGGTACTTTGTAGTTTTTGACTCCTTTGCTAAAATCAGTCCACACGAAAATCTACAATACCTTTTCCAGTGATTCCACTTGGATAAGTTAGAAAACTCATAGATCTAACTCTAGAACTTGACCACACTCAAAAATTCGAAATATAATAGGAGATATGGTCAATTGAATTTTATGTTCCATTTTCACCAAAAATTTGATTTTCAACTCATTGTGATTTCTAAGAAACATTCATGTTTTCAAATAATAACCAACATAACTCATCATAATACTTACTAATATTACATATACCCGTGATTTTCATTATTCCAATGCTTTTATTATGACATTCATCATAATCAACAGTCCAATGCTTATATTATGACTTTCATCATAATCCACGTAAACAGATCATTTCCACAATTTAATAAGGAATGAATACAAAGGATCATTCACCATGCATGTGGTAATCCACATATACAAAGTTATTCCAATGTAATAATAAAGAATGGAATAATGTGAAGATTCACCATGCGTGTGATAGATCGCATGCATGTGTTATTCCCAATGTAATAATAAAGAATGGAACCAGTCACGCGTAAATGCACGCATGTGATATTCGATGTAATAATAAATAATGGAACCAAAGTCACGCATAAACGCATTTATGTAATATTTGATGTAATAATAAAGAACGGAACGTGTCGTCGCAAAATTTGCAGACGTATGTAATATTCCAATGTAATAATAAAGAATGGAATAACAATGAGAATTTCACCATATACGCAGATTGTGAGATGATAAAAGTTATTCCAATGTAATAATAAAGAATGGAATAATAACAAAATTTCACCATGTATAAGGTAGTCCGCGTATACAGATTATTCCAACAGAATAATAAGGAATGGAATAACAATAGCTCTCTTCATGAATACGAAAGAAATAATACCCCTTACGAGTACAACAAATAATATCCCTTACCTTATAAAGAAGAGTAATTCGACTGGTAGAAGTGGGGATATACTTGAAGAAAACTTGCACTACGCTCAAAGCTTTCTTAAACTCTAAAGAAATACGCTCAAGATTATAGAAGGAGAACTCTCTGAACTTCTGGTAACTAAGCATCCTATTTATAGGAAAATAGAAAGGATACTATGCAATAAAATATAATATATATATATATATATTATTTAAAATCTAATAAAACAATTAACTTTATAAAAGTATTCTGTTTTATATAAAAAGATTTTACTATGCAAAATACTATGCAAGCACTATGCAAACACTATGCATAATAAAATATAATATATTCTAATTATTGTCTAATAAAATAAATAACTTTATAAAAGTATTCTATTTATATATAAAAGCTTTTCTCGCATTTTATTACATTAATAATACTAATAAAATAAAATTTATATAATATATATATATAAACTTCCGTGACTTCATAAAAAGACACCTCAATATATTTAACAACATTTATCATCATTATTATAATTCACAATATTAAATCCACTGTGTCGCTCCCGGGAAAGAGGGGCTTTTCAATAAGGATTTCTTCCTATTGGCGCGCAATTAGGTGACCAAACCTCTCCTTGGTAGAACTTCTAGACATCGTTAATATTGCAAATAATAATATTAATAACTTTGTTATCTCAATTATTGATTTAATAATATATAAAATATCGACAATAATTGAATCAAATAACGTGAGATACTATGCAACAATTACTATAGCAATAATTGAACAAAACTGAGTGACTTCTGACGTAAGCATCAATTATCAAAACCGTGTGCTACTATACAACCACACGTAATACTGTACTTTTAACACCGGGTGTTTCAACAATTAACGATAAAACTTCCGCCGTTATTTTCATAAAAAGATATTTTTATCGTTTTCTCAATTCGACAATAATTCCGTTGTGGGGTCCACTAATGATTGTAGTCCGCATTTAATATTCCCTGTTAAAACGAATATTCCCCGACCAATCGAATATTATATAACAAATCGCATACTTTGCAAAATTTATAAATATTACCCACAGCTATAACATTATATCAAATCCACACCATAATATAAAAAAAAATATTTCGAGAAATTTAAATCTTTATTCATAAAATTTAGGGTCTCACAAAAATAATTAGACGCAAATTTCAGAACGGAAAGAAAATATTATTATGAAATACCTAGTTTCATCTTCATCCTAGGTATTAGAAATATAGTTAGTTATGGAATCAAAAATTAATACTAATAATTGCATGAAATAATAACAATAATTAAAAAAGAAAAATTCTATTAAATCAATAAAAGAAAGTTATAAATACTCCCTGACACTAGTACCATACATGATTGGAATAAAAGGAAAGACAAAAGCTCTCAATTGCTAAATATCTCACTCCCATCTGCACCAGCAAAAAACTTAGGAAAATAAAATAACAAGTGGTGCCCCCTCTCTCTAAAACAAGAGAACTATTTATAAGCAAAATAATTTTGTGCCCTAGTTTAGATACATTGAACTTGGTCTCTTTTGTTCTCTTTTTTCCTCTTCTTTCCTTCTTGACTTAAATCTCTATATGATAATCTCCCAATAGTCCTTTTCAATATAGGTTTCAACTTCCTAGTGGCAATCAATTTCTCAAAGATATCTTCTAGATAGATTTTTTCTTTTCTTGTTAGATTTAACTTCAGCACACCAAGATTATTCCACCTATTTCCTTCTCGTTATAGGATTCTTCTTGGATATTTCCTTACATAAATAATAGCATTAAATATCGCTTGATCACTAAGATTTTGAATTTATTGTAACAAAATACTAAATCCTACAAAAGAAAATTAAACATATTAATTACATAAACTAATATAATTAAAAGAACAAAATTATGGATAATAAAATGTATGAATTATGTGTTCATCGAATACCCTCATACCTAGCTTTTGCTCGTCATCGAGTAAAATAAAAAGAAAAAAATTAAAACAAAATTATATTACCCCATTTTCATAGGAAACACGATCAAGACTAGCATGTGGAACAAACCTTTAAACCCCAATGTTACCCCAAGTGGGATTTGAGTTGTGTCTCGTGAGAGTTTGCGAAGAATATACCCACAAAATTTAAAATAAAATATTTTTCGGCTCAACAAGTTTTGAAATCGAAAGAAAACTTTTAAATATACATGGGCATTATACATAAGCAAGATTAAATTCAAAAGTACACTTTCAACTTATCTAACATACTCTATTTTCATTTTTAGACACCATCGTTCATTAAATTAATTTCGTGTGATGTATGCATGGTGTATGTGATGTAACTCTAAATAGGATTTTTACCATGAAAATCAAGCAAACTCATTTGTTTCTTTTTCGTAGTCTTTTTTTTTTTTCCTTTGTTTTCTTGACTTCCGCAATGTCTATTTTTCTTAGCTTTTTAGGTTACCCATGTAGCGGCGTTGAACCAATGACTCCCAAACCAGTTAACTTTAGGGCACTAGGTGTAATGACACCTCTAAGATCTTACTAACTCCAGTAACAAAGGCCACAATTAGACTAGTCAAGCTGCTTTTATCCATCACACTTTTCAACGTGAATATCGATGCTTCGTGAGGCTTGGATACCTAGTTATTTCGTTCAATGGACATTGAAGCTGTTATTTATTTCTTTTTTTTAACTTTTTTCTTGAAATTGCTCGAATTATAGTTTATACCCCACAACTAAGAATTAATGCAAATGTGAAGTGTAAAAATGCCTATGAAATCAATTTCATTCCAGATGGTGTTTCAAACTAAGATTTTGTATATAATCAAAGGTTCAAGAATTCTAAATCTTTTAATCGTATTCATGAGTTTTGCTCCATTGATACTTATTAGAATCAATTCAATCCATAAAAAGTCAAAACAAAATTTTAATTTTTTTTAATTATTAATTTTTTGGGTTTTTTTATTCAAAAAGAATTAAATATTTCCTAAAAAGAAGAAAAATAAATACATAAAAAATCTAATAATAAAAATGCAAAACCCCCAGTACTAACTCGTGAATTTTCCTCAATGTATGTAAATGATATAAAAAAAAGAACAGAGATGTGAAAGAATCAGATCTTGTATGGTGAGACATTTGTTCTACAAGAAAATGTGGTGAGAATGAAAACAAATGTGTATATTTACAAATCTTATACATCCTAAAAACTATGTGACGACAAATGAGTTATGCAAACAGACAACTTAGAGTCGATTTCGTAGGATTCTCAGGAGGTTTGGGTAGTTGGAAATAGTCGAATTTGCATCGAAGAACAATTGTGAGCATACCCGACTAATTATTTTAAAATTGAGTCGTGGGGAATGACAAAGGAAAATGATTATAGTTCTTATTGAAAAATTCTAACTTCATAAAATCTATCCAAACTTGCCATCGACATTCGTTACCAATGGGCACTAAAACATTTTCATCATTTTGAATAACAATTATAAAAAGATTTTTAGACACCACTTAATTGATACATGCATTATCTGAAATGGGAGATATTTGGTTCATTTGTTAAATCACATTTAGTGATTATGGAAAGTGCTTTGGAAGGACCTAGGGTAGACTTAGAATGAGACCACAAAAGGGTTTAAATTCAAGTTAAATGTGATTCTCTTGAAAATGCTCAAAATGTGTCAAACTTGATTCAACTATAGGTTTCAAAACAGAGTAATACATTTGGGTTGTGGAGTCACACATCTCATTGACCTCATTCAAGTATTCAGTTTCATCCCAATTTTGACCAAAATGATTTAGACAAAAGTTAAGAATTTCATCTTTTCTCGTAAGTTCATTTTTAGACATTTCTTGAATCATGTTCACTTTAACGGTCTGGTTAGAAAATCACTAGGTTGCTTCCCCACATTAAACACATTTAAGTCAATTGTCATGTATTCAAATTTCAATTTCATTAGTCCATTTCTAGAATTGATTAATGCAATACAGGCCGCTAGAAAGGGTCTACTTAAAATGACAAGAATTTGACCCTGGGGATTGGCAAACAAGTTGGGTTTCAAGGACAACAAAATCAACAGGGAACACAAAATCGACGACCTTAATGAGTACATCCTCAACTATTCCCATTGGTATTTTAAATCTAAAACGATCAGCTAGTATAGTTCTCTCTTTTATTTATTTTAATTAAATCATTGTCATTCTATTTATTTTTAAAAAAATTATTTTTTTATTTTGTATTATAGTACATGATACTATTATTTAAATTAATAAATTTAAGGAATGTAATTAAGTTAATTAATTTATTTCATTTTATGCTATGTCATGTTATGTTATGATATATTATATTATTTTATTTTATATTATATTATCTTATATTATACAACGTAATTTTAGTTTATGTTATTATATTATATTATTTTATTTTATTTAGTAGTGTAAAACTAATAAGTAAATGCTACTTAATTTATTTTATTATTGGGAAACTAAGTAATATTAACTAAGTAAATACTACTTATATAGTTGATGTAAATTTAGTAGTGAAAACTAAGTAAATGCTACTTAGTTGATTTTAGTAGAGGAAAATTAAGTAAACTAAAGAAATTTATTTTTTATTTTTAAATTTTGTTTTTAAGCATTATTATATTATATTATACTATATTATGTGTTTTAGTTTAGTTTATTATATTTTTATTATATTATATAATAATGAACATTATATTATTTTAATTAATTTATGTTCAATTAAAAAATGTATTATCTTATTTTAATTTAGTTTATGTTATATAATATACTCAATATTTGCATACACAGTGGATACACATACATAATTTATAGTGGCAATCGAGATAGAAATTGAAGCTCTACCAATTCAAAATGACAGTGGATACACATACATAATTCAAAATGACAGTACCAAATATTTGCATACATAGTAATAGAGTTAACAAATTAAAGCTCTCTACTAATTTTTAGCCCCAAATCCAATTGATAATAAAAAATTGATACATATATATATATATATATATATATATATATATATGACACACACACACACACACACACACATATATATATATATATATACATACATACATACTTGTACATACATAGAGAGAGAAAGAGACTGAGAGAGGGGTTTACTAGCAAGATAGTGGAGGAAGGACGGCGTCCACCTATAGCATACCAGCGTCAATCAGTTCTTCTCCCTATACCTTTTCCCCTTATTTTCGTTCTGAGCTCTGCTCTCTCTTCCCCTTTTCTGTTTTTGTTCTGCCTAGACTGATCGTCTGCTAATGGTTTTAAAAGAATCAGCGATCGCTATCTACAACCGGAGGTAGTCGCTGTTTTAATTGACGTTAACTTTTTAGCGACCAATAGTGGTCACTATTAGGAATCAGTCACAATAAGTCTCCAACCGAAACGTCAGTGCCAAATTTAAGGCGGCAAAAAATAGATTAACGACCGATCAGCGACCATATGGCAGTCGCTACAAAAACTAGCGACGGTTGGTGACGGCGGTTGCTCATAGCGGTTGTTATTACCATAATTAGCGACCGAATACGGTGGTCGCAGATAAATCTAGTTGATGATGGGACATTTTCTTGTAGTGAGCCAACAAGCCCCTAAAGACATCAAGTTTGGCTACAATCTCAAGGGTCTGGGGAAGCCCTCTAAGTATCTTCTTTGTACTCTCGATCCGCCCCAATAAAATTATGGTCGAATCACCTGCTCATGATCAACTAGCCTCTATAGAATCCAGGCTAGCAACTCCTCAAAACAAGTAAATGCAGTTTGCATCAAAATTCGAGCATGATCCCTTGTAAAGGAAAGAACCCTAATGCGGCTCTCCAGCTCAGCAATAAGAATGGCAGCAGAAGAAATGTTAATAGGAACTGTATCCTTAGCTAATACCTCGGTCAAACCAACATAAAGCTCATCCTCAGTAGGGTTGATGGAGCCATCCTCAAACGTCTCCATGGACTCTGTAAGACCCAAACTTATTATAAACGAAATTAAATTTCTCTATTTATTATTTTGAAATAGAAGGATGATTTGATTAATGTGGTTAGTTATGGGTAAAATGCTAAATATTTTAAATAAGCAAGTGGTTATAAAATATTCATTGTTGTTGGAGAATATTCGTTTGGTCGTGGAATATTCTTACCGCCAGAATATTAAATGACGATTTGCCATTTGAAATTGCGTAGGCCCTATAACTGAAAAAGTTTATTAGATGAAGAAAACGATAAAGATAAGTTGTTTATAAATAATAGGCGTGGTTGTTATAGTTAATATCGTTGGAATACCCTTGGTTAAAACACAAGAAGACCAATTATCGATTCTTACGTAAGAAGGCACTACTACTCAATAATGGTTACATGAATTATCGCTCAATATTTTATTTTATCGATTCAATAGTTGCTTACGTTGATATTTTATATTATTGTTATTTCAATAATTGTCACTACATAAAGTATTTTCCATTATCTGATAATAATTCATATTATTTGAATAATATTATTAGATAAGATTATTGGCAATGTCTAGAAAGTTCTACATCAAGGAGAGGTTTGGTCACCAAATCATGCGCCATTAAGGAGAAATCTTTATTGGAAAGCCCTCTTTCTTGAGGAACCGCCGGTTGTCAATATCAGAATTCGTAATATTATTTGTGAATAATTAATTATTGATTTATATGATAAAGAAAATATTCATTTTACGTGGATATAAATGGAGAAATTTTTTAAAGTGACAATTGTTGAAAAATTGATATTTTATCTTTTTCGATAAAATAATTCATTTAAATATATTATTATATTTTAATAAAATAATAATGGTGATATTTTTACAATGAATGTGATATATGAATAAATGAGGAGGAAGAGTATTTTTGTTACTAAAATATTTAAAACATGTTTTTCATGTTTGTGGACCCATTTTCGACCGAATTTGATTATAAACTGTAAAAAATCGTCTGTATGTGGATTTCGGTTAATTTTACTTGTAATTTGGAAAAACTTTCTTCCGCAAAGTTGTAGATAATTGAATTTCTTATAGAAAAGACATAAGGTTCGAATTTTTCTGATAAAAGGGCTATTTATTATGAATTATTGAAGTTCTGAAGTTCCAAAATAATTGATTTTTGGAAGTTTTAAATATTTTTAATAAAAACATTTTTGCAAGTGGGTGGGCCTCAATTGTTGTTAAACATCTTTGAATTTGATGATTCGAAGGTTGGCGAGAAAATTTTATTTATATATTAATATTTTATTAAATTTTCTACTTTGGTGTTTTAAGCATTTTCCTATAAATAGGTGCTTAGGTTAGAATTGAAAATCACAATTTAAACTCAAGTTTTCTCTATATTATCGAGCTTATTCTTGTGAGTATTTTGATACTTTGAGTGTTCTTATATCTATGCAAGTTCCTTCGCCATATATCCGATATTCCAAATGTAAGTACTATTCTTTTCGAGGTAAGGATGTTATTTTTTTTAAAATGATATTATTTCTTCTAATATCATTATGCGGATTATTGGTAAGATTTTTCTTGTGAAATTTTTGTCTTTTAGTGTCTGGGGTTACTATTCACGATACTTACATTATTCACTTATACTAAGACTATTCACAAAAAAAATTAAATTTTTGTTTTTTTTCCAAAATATTGATTATGGATACTAGCTTTGATTGTATCCATGTTTTGATCATTCTTGAATTTTACTTCACTATGGTTATTTATGAAGTATTTTTGAACTGGATCATTTTAAAGTATTTAATCCTTAATATTTGTTCTTTTTGTTTCATGGATTCATTTTCTTTAAAATATTTTTCATCATCCTCGACCCTAAATGATGATATTATCGAATATCTTTGGCTCAGTAGTGCAAAGATGGTTGATTTTCTTATGAATATCTTTGGTCAGTAGTGCAAAAAGATGAATATTCGATTCAAGATGTATGTTGATTGATGTTACAGAGGATAAAATATTGATGATGGACTTTTAAATTCATAGATAATAGTAGATTCATTCTCTACATAACACTTTTATGAATTATTATTTCTGCTGCGAATATTGATCTGAAACTTGTTGTCTATTATATTCTATCAGATTTTTTCCCTGTTGAAGACTAACGATAATTTGTTCTATATTATCTTAGTCATAATATTCTTTACTGGGCTAGTTGAGCTCACCCTTTTCCTTTTTGTTCCATTTTTCTTCTCGGGAGGCTAGAATGTAGCAGTACTAGTCGGGTATGGAATGAAGGTTCTAGAAAGTCGTTTTAGTAGTCCTCACCATTTTTGTAAAATAATGTATCAATAATTGTAATGAGGACTTATTTGGGTGTGAATATTGTCTAGATGACAATATTTGTATTTAAACTCACAGTTTATGTGTTGTATTAATAAAGTTGTAGTTGTTTCTGTACCATGTTATTGACAACTCAAAATGGGCGATGTATACCTATTTTGGGGGCGTCACAGACTCATCATCTGATGTACTCCTCGGCTCATCCATCTAATTCACCAAAATCCCCTTCAATCTGTAATATACCAATCCCTAGGGAGAGCTATCTATGTAATGAGTAGTTGATGATGACATCTGTGAAAGTAGTATCAATAAGACTAACCAGGGGTCAATTCTATTAAGCATACATATTGTATTACATTAAAGAATCATGAGTATGTATCATGGCAATAATTAAATAGAGAATAAACATACATGATAATGATAAAATGAATAAGTATGCATAATGATGATAAATAATAAAACAAATCTATATATAAAATATTTGTTGTTCCATATATAAAATAAATGTGCATAGATACGTAAATGTAAAGATCAAAATAAAATATATAGGAGGATATAAAGTACAGGGGCATATGCACCCTATGGATCAAATACAATCTATTTAAACAAAGTTGAGCTTATCTATAAAGGATGAGGCCTCATCAAAGTAGTCAAATCTCTCCAGATCCTCAAAGCTTGGGCCTCATGCATTAAGGTTCATATCCGACAGATAAGATGTTAAAATGTATGCCCCATAAATATCGGCACCACCAGAGCCAAAACAGGATCTCTTAAAGTCGCTAGCATATGCCTCTACAGGATCTCTGCCTAGAAGACGAATAAAGGAAAGGTTCACCCTCCTCACAAATAATTTTGCAATATAAATCTTGTATGATATTTCATGCGTGCCTTTTCTCCCTAAGAGCCTTCCATAACATTTGCACATCTTTCTCGCTAAGAGCATCAGACAACATCGGGCATGTCTTCAAGGTTAAAAATTCTAAACATGCCATATTTACTCATCTTGTTAGTTAAGAATCTCTCATAATATTAGCATGTCATACATCATACGATAAAATATTCCCGACGTAAGATAAGATTCCCCAATAACGATACGATTCCATCGGGCTACAACTCCAACCACTATATAATTCCCTCGATAACAACGCTTCGGGATGATACAATTCACCCAATGATAACCCCAACGACATTTATACAATTCTCCAACGACAATAAGATTCCATCGAAGATGATATAATTTCTCCAGAATAACAATACAATTCCCCAACGACGACCTCGGTGATGACATGATTTCAAGATTTATACAATTTTCCCCCGACAACAATGCGATTCTCCAAGAATGTCCCCGACGACAATACGATTCCCCCAACAATGTCCCCGATGAAAATATGACTCCCCCGGTGATGATATGATTCCCTCAAAGACGATACCAATGATGATGTGATAACAATTTTCCACACAGGGATGATCCAGATGACGATACAACCACGACTTTCCATAATTCAACTCCCTTTTAAATGTGATTCTTTATTTTGAGTCATTCTTTTCCTTAAATTAGACAAGTCATGATTCGTTTTAAAATTTTGAAACATTCCAAATAGTGTGAAATTGGTACTCATCCGCATTTAAGTTGTTATTCATCGTCGCATTTTAACTACAATCATGTTTGATTCTCGATTGAAGAGATACATAGGTAACCTCTTCAGGGGTTCGACACTTTCATTATTATATCATTATATATTGTCATGTATCCATGCATCATTATATTCAATCATGCATTGGGCGTCTATATCTTTGTCATGCTTATTTCATTGCATTGCAAAAGCACGACAAAGAAGGGCATCTCATAGACACCCAAAATTTGCACATCTTTTCTCTAACAATGACAAGAGAGCAAAAATGTCAAATAAACTCAAGGCAAAGATGTATAATCAAATATTACATGTGAGACCCCGAATTTTATGAAATGAAAGTATTCAATTTTCTTATAATTATTCTATTTAGTAAATGGTTAAATTGATAAAAGGTTAAAGTTAAGGGTGATATTTGAAAAAAAATTCAAAGTAAGAAAGTTTTCATAAAATAATCGGTGATAAAAGTACAGTAATACGCTTGGTTGCATAGTAGTACACGATATTGATTATTGATGCTTACGTAAGAAGTCACTCAGTTATACTCAATTATTGCTACAATAATTGTTGCATCATATCTCTCATATTATTGATTTAATTATTGTCACAGTATCATCTGTATAATATGTTATTTTATTAAATCAATAATTGAGATGACAAAGTTATTCATATTATTATTTGCAATATTGACAATGTCTAGAAGTTCTGTCAAGGAGAGGTTAGATAATCTAATTGCGCGCCAATAGGGAGAAATCCTTATCGGAAAGCCCCTTTTTTCTTGGGAACGACCTGGTTGTTAAATATTGTGAGTTATAATATTAATAATGATGAATAAGTTCGTGTTGATTAAAGATGAAATTGCTAGTTCCATTGTGTTGGAATTATTAGTGTTAGTGAAAATCGACATTTATTTCGATAATAATTGATGTCTGGAGGTTATATTGACTAATCGGGTAATTAACCAGATAAATGAGCAATTAATTGCTATTGATTCACATGATTATAACTATTTGTTCACATATGTGTACTATTGATTCACATTCATTTACTATTAGGGGACTTGGTGCAAGATTGATAATACTTGCATGACTAAGTTAAAAATGGAGGTATAGATGGAGGTACTATACTGTAATATTTCAAATAAGCAAGTGGTTATAAAATATTCATTATTGTTGGGGAATATTCGTTTGGTCGTGGAATATTCTTACCGTTTGGAATATTCGTGATCGATCGCTGTGAATTTTGTGTGGGCCCCATAACTGAAAGCGATTGGATGAAGAAAATGACAAGTATAAGTTGTTTATTAATAACTAAGATAGTTATTACTGATTATCATTGTTGGAATACCCTTATGGTTAAAACACAAGAAGACACCCTGTATTGCACCAATTATTGATTCTTACGTAAGAAGGCACTACTAAATAATTGTTACGTAATTATCGCTCAATATTTTATTTTATTGATTCAATAATTGCTACGTTGATATTTTATATTTCGTTGTTTCAATAATTGTCACTATACAGTATTTTCCATTATCGGAGCAATAATTCATATTATCTGAATAATATTATTAGATAACATTATTGACAATGTCTAGAAAGTTTTGTCTAAAGAGAGGTTTGGTCATCTAATTACCAAGAAGTTAAGAAATCCTTATCGAAAGCTCTCCTCTTTCCTGAGGAACCTACTCGATTCACAAGATTGTGATTCTCGTAATATTATTTGTGAATAATTAATTATTGATTTTTATGATGAGAAAATATTCATTTTATGTGGATATAGATGGAGAAATTTTTAATGTGACAATTGTTGAAAATTGATATTTTATCTTTTTCGATAAAATAATTTATTTAAAAATATTATTATATTTTAATAATATAATAATGGTGATATTTTTTACAATGAATCTAGGATATATGAGTATATGAGGAGGAAGAGTATTTTGATACAAAATTGTTTAAAACATGTTAAACATGTTTGTGGGCCCATTTTGATCGAAATTTGATTATAAAGCATGTAAAATCGCTTGTTTGTGGATTTGGCCAATTTCGCATTTGGAATTTAGAAAAAATTCTTCTGCAAAGTTGTAGATAATTAAATTTCCTGTGAAATGGACATAAGATTTGAATTTTTCTGATAAAAAGGCTATTTATTGTGAATTATTGAAGTTCCGGTATATTGGGTCTGAATTGATTTTTGGAGTTTTAAATAATTTTGTTAACAAAAACGTTTTTTGTGATTTTGGTGGGTTGGTGGCTGATGTCTAGACCAAAAAAGTGGGCTAAGGAAAATTTATATAAATATATTAATATTTTATTAAATTTTTTGCTTTGGTGTTCTAAGCATTTTCCTATAAATAGGGTGCTTAGGTTAGAATTGAAAATCACACCAGAAACTAAAGTTTTCTCTCTCTTTCTCTCTCTATATTATCGAGCGTATTCTTGTGAGTATTTTAATACTTTGAGTGTTGCTATACGGTGCAAATTCCTTCAGCACTATATCTAGTAGTCCAGCTAGAAGTACTATTCTTTCGAGGTAAGGGATGTTATTTTCTTCTTAAATGATATTATTTTCTTCAATATCATTATGCTGAAATATTGGTTTGAACTTTTAATCAAATTTGGAACTTTTTGTGTCGGGTTACTTATTCACGATACTGCAAGACTATTCACGAATACTAAGACTATTCATCTAAAAATAAAATTTTTCCTTTTCAGTCAAAATATCTATTATGGATACTAGCTTTGATTCAGATCCATGTTTTGATCATTCTTGAATTTTACTCCACTATGATTATTTATGAGGTATTTTTGGACATGGATAAACCGAAATACGAATCCTTAATATTTATTCTTTTGTTTCACTGGATTCGTTTTCTTTAAAATATTTTTCATCATCATCAGTCCTAAATGATGATATTATTGAATATCTGTGGCCTATAGTGCAAAGATTAATAATTTTATGATGGATATCTTTGGCTGTAATGCAAAGATGTACAGATGTTGAGATGAACATGACCAACTGATGAATATATTTGGCCTGTAGTGCAAATATGAATATTTGATTCCAGATGTATATTGATTGATGTTACAGGGATAAAATATTGATGATGGACTATTAAATTCATAGATAATAGTAGATTTCATTATCTACATAACTCATCTATGAATTATTATTTCTGCTGCGAATATTGATCTGAAACTTGTTGTCTATTGTATTTTATCAGATTTTTCCCTGTTGAAGACTAACGATAATTTGTTCTATATTATCTTAGTCATAATATTCTTTATTGGGCTAGTTGAGCTCACCTTTTTCTTTTTGTTCATTTTTTCTTCTCAAGAGGCAGAATGTAATTAGTACTAGTCGGGGGAATGGAATGACGGTTCTAGAAGTTGTTTTAGCAAATTCCTCACCATTTTTGTAAAATAATGTATCAATAATTGTGATGAGGACTTATTTGGGTGTGAATATTGTCTGCAGATGACAATATTTGTATTTAAACTCACGCTTTATGTGTTGTATTAATAAAGTTGTAGTTGTTTCTGTACTATGTATTTTGACGACTCAGAATGGGTGTTGTATACCTATTTTGGAGGCGTCACAGATGGGTACCAGTGTTAAACCATTATTAAACCGACAACATCATAAATATATAAAAATATATATATTATTAGTAATTAATAAAATTTTAAATAAAATCTCATTTTTTATGAACTAAAACATAATAAAGTTGAGTTACAATATTACTAGAAGTGATTAATTTTAATATTAAAAAAATTTAATACAAAAAAATAATAAAAATTAATAAAAAAATTAATTCGCCGGGTAAACTTAATCGGGTTTATCGTTGAACCACCGGTCCAACCGGTGGTCAACTAGTTCAATCTGAGTTTTGATCAAATTGGTTCAATCAAACCAAATCAGAATGGACATAGAACCTATTCCCGATTGAACCTCCCGGTCTGAGCCAAGTTTCAAAACATTGGTAGAAACGTCTCTTCGACTTTTAGGTCTCTTCTCTTCACCTGTTATTGGGTATTGGACCTATGCGGAACTCAATCTCTAGTCTATCTAAATTTGGGCTTTGATTGCTCCTGCTTATTGGGTATATATAAGGCTGTAAACAGTAACTTAAAAATTTATATTCGTCTGCATCCGTATTAAAAAAAATGGATATATCCGTATTCAGTTTTAAAGGTATCCACAAATATACGAATACGAATGTAGGCGTATTCATATTCGTTTAACATTCGACCGTAAATATATCCGACAAATAGCGGATATCCAAAATCAGATATTAAGATTCGAACCTGTATCCGGAATTCGTATCCGAATAACGTATATATATATATATATATATATATATTTATTAGGTGGAGTGAATATTTATCACTTTCATTTGTCCAATTATTTAGAAACTAGAAGTCCAAATATTTAAAATAAGCACAAGGTCTATTTTAAATCAAGTTGGATTAACTAGTAATAATCACACATACATTATATTTCGTGACTATCCATAAACATAATGAAATAAAATATTTTTTTATAACTATGTAATCTATGTATTGAGGTTAAATAATAAATAAAATTCCTCATAAACATATTATTAAAGTTTTAATCAAATATTTGAGAAAAAATAATTAAATATTTATTATAAACTTTTGAATCTATTATAGATTATAAATATTTAAAAACATTATAACATTACTCCACACACATAAAAACCCTCCCATTTCCCCCCTAATCATTTCAGTTTTCCCCCAAATCATCTTCCTCCTCTCTCGTCCTCTCCCTCCTCTCTAACAGTTTCTCTCTTGTTACTTTTCCTCTACCGCTCGCTCTCCTCTCTAACCCAAATCATTTCAGTATCTGCCGCTTGTTACTCGATCCGCGATAAGATGCACAAAAAGGTCTGGATCGCCGCCGGCGATATTTATCCTCGTCGAACTTCGTGATTACCAGGACGACAAGGCTGACGTTATCCTCAAGTACATGTCAGATGAGGCGAGGCTATTGAAAGCGTACGGAGAGTTGCCGGAGAACACCAGGCTTAACGAAGGTATTGGTGGTGGAATCGATGACGAGGATGGGAACACCAGGCTTAATCGAAGGTATTGCCAGGCTTAACCAGGCTTAACGAAGGTATTTTCTCAATTTCTCTGTCCTTGGTGTTTGTTATATTCAGCGTTATGAACACATTCCGTCTAGTTGAAAGCACTATAGTTTTCAATTATTTGTTCATTTGAAATAAAATATTTACGTGGGTATGAATTATCTTTTCAATGTAAGGATATTGTGATGGGTTTATTTATGATTAGTTGTTAATGGTAAATTGGTAATAAAAAATTGTGATTTTTTTCATCAAACTGGAAAATTGGCTATTTTTCATCCATGGATTATTTTGAAGCTTAGTTGAAGTATTTTCAATGTTTTGTGCATTATCCTTTCTAGGAAGGGATTTTCTTATGTGTTTTATGCTCTGTTTAATTTAAAGATTTGTTTTATAGCTTTATGTTTGTAAATTGAAGGCTATCTCGTCTAACTGCAAAGGCTCAGATGCTGTAAATATTAGTTTGCTATTAGTTCATATGATGTGGGTGAATAAATTTGAGATGAGTAAGCTCACTTCAAATTTGGTTTTGATGTTGAGTCTAGTATTTTTTTATAATATGTTTTTGTTTGGTTGGTTGGTGTGATCCTTGGGGCAGTAGTCTCCCTTGTGAAGTTTTTGGAAGATTTTGCATTGGGTTCTGATATATAGATCAAGGTTTGTGTCTGCGTCGATGTTGTCTTCTAGGGATTTATTTTTCCTTAAGGTATAGTTACTTTCTTAGCATCTATTTGTCTACCCTGGCTATTCAGATGTTCTATACTTGAGGAAGCTTTCTAGTACAAATATGTTGTACGCTCTCATATACATTTGGTCATCAAGTTGGTCAGGCTTATAAGCACATGTATATTCTTTGGACAATAATCAAAAATATCCATTTCAAAATTTTGAAAAATGCTATTATTACCAGTTAATAACAGGGAAAATTTTAGACTATTAGAACCAGTCTAAATCATGGCCGGAAAAGTATGGGGTTTTGGACTTTTAAAAATCCAATTTCTTCTCTCTTGTTTGTGTAAAGATACATAATGAAGAACTTGAGAGCTCAAGGAGTAGAGCATCAAATAAGATAATAAAAATATGGATCATCAATACATGTCTGTGTGTGTGTGTGTTTATGGAGCGTCAATATATGTGTGCGCGTGTGTTTGTGTTCCATTTATAGTTTCGGCTTTCGACAAAAATGAGCACATGTTTTAAGTGCTCTCTCCTCAAGCTTATCATATCACAATATAAATTCTTTTTGTTTGCTTTCGTCTTTCTCGAGAATCTGTTAATTTCTAGGCATGAGAAATTCCATTCTTAGATATTTAAATTTATATTTTAACATACGAGAGTTGTCTAGATAACTATACTATCATCTTCATAATGGCCATTGGAAATGCATTGTTCTGGTTGGCTATAACAGTCTTCTCTTTATGTACTCAGTAGCTGTCTAGCTGCTCAGTATTATCTGCTGTTAGATGGTGATATCCACATTAGTAAACCTATAGTAGAAAAGAAGACAGTGTGATTGGTGACTTAGTGATATTTGTATGTTTTCTGATTTGTAAAGTTGCTAAGCCAATTCTTTTATTGTTACCGAAATTGTGTAACTAGTTACATAAGTTGTGATTTGAGTGGGATGCACTTTCAATGGAGATTTTATAGAAATAATGTTTTTTTGAGAAGTTAAAATTACTTCTGGTTAGCTATGATACTTGTTCATTTTTAATGGACTATAGGATTTTATGTTGCATTAATGAGGAGGGACAATGTGAATAATGTTGTACTAGCTGATTATAGCAGAAAAACAAAAATTTATGTTATATATGGTGAAAAAAAGAAGAAGAAGAAGACTGATTGAATGTTTGAAAAAAGAGGACAATTATATTAGTTAGATTAATATCTTACACCAGAGAGGAAGTATGATGACAATTGGGAAATTGCTTTATCATGTTAAGTCTAGCATAACTCACGTACTCTAGCTCAAACTGAAGCTCATCTTTCATGACTATGTTTTGTTGTCTCTTAAAAAGCTGAAGTTGTAGCAGTAAGTTTTTTTCAGTGTTTACTAGTGTTGCAGGGAATTGGGTTATAAGTTATTATAGTATACTTCAGCCACCATCATTAGTAATTGGACATCTTTATGTTTATTAATGTTCTTCATGTCTGCAGACAAGGCAAGCCTTTACGCCAGAGCAAATAAATGAATCATGTTATGTTGATGTGAATGCCAACAAGACTATCTTTGACAGTTTGAGAAACAACCCAAACGTTTATTATGATGGGAGGCGCTTCTCTTACAAGGTAATTTTGAAATTTGTTTAATGAGTTTGCTTCTTGTACTTTTTATCCATGTCTAGATTTTACATATATATATAATATTGATAAGTATATCTAGATGTCAAATTATATATGTTAGCTGACATTATCTCAACTTTGAACATGTTTTTACCAACTAAATTGATAGACTTGTCTATTGATTTCCATATGGCTTCACTATAATATATGATGGTTCTCTGAAAATGATGAATGGTTTATCCAACATTCCCATATGACTAGTATATGCTTTGTAAATCACACTTTTTTTGATTGTTATATGTGTTTCATAGTTTAATTTGGTGAAGTTTCACAATATATGTTTTAGAGAAGGCGAATTGAGCAAAAGAGCCACAACAGGATTCACAACGATAATTACAACAACAACCAAATATATTACAACAAGACATGCTGCTAAGGCACCAAACATCAGACTCGTTCCAGAAACATCATGCAATTAAGCAGAAAAAGCAGTTATCGCAATCAACAATTTCCTTTCCAGAAGAATCATCAAGTATGTTTCTGACTTTCGCCATACGCATCGAACATATTTATCAAGTCAGATCGTCATCATTATAAGCATGTCAAATGTCCTGCTCACTCAGTAGCATTATTTATGAGCACCAATTATTATCTTTATATCGTGTGTCAATGTATACCCACCGGAGGAGGTTCACGGAAGCATACGCTTGTTTTCTTGAGGATATTTGATTTAGATATTAATTTGGTAGTCAATAAAAAGGGTATTACCTTCTTCCATGTCCCTTGATTAGTAAGAAAATAACACAATATTGTTGTGTTCATGTGTATTGATTTTGGCACTAGAACACGTAGTTTTGATGATCAAGATCGCCTAACTAAGTCTAAGAATTGCAACATTCGATTTTATGTCATAACGTAGTTAATGTATTCCTTGTCAAGTAAGACCATGCTAGAGTAAAACTTATATAACAAAGACTACAATTGAATGAATATCTACTTAAAATGTCAAGTCGTAACACACGCATATGTATTAAGTCGATAATCAAGAACAACCATTTAGATAGCAAATTCTTATACACGCGCCTCGTCCCCAAAATAGATGTCCTAATATAACCTTTTAAGGTCAAATTAACCTTTATCAAGTATTTTTATACTATTTTTAAAAAAAAAAATATAGGCATAGGTACTATGACCATAATAAACTCATATAATTTACTATCGATCCCAATGTTCTTTATTTCAAAAATTTAAATAAATATGCTTAATAATGTGAGAACAAAATGAGAATCAAAGCGTGTAGAATAAGTATGTAAACTAGTCGCCAATCCGTGTAATCGTCGAATTTAAGAGTATGAAGTTCAATCGCCTATACTTTTATATAGAAACCGTTTGTAATTATATGTAGAAACCGTTGAAAAAATGGTACTTCTATAGGGCAATAAAATGTGTCTGCATTTAACGGATGAAACCTATCATCAAGAGGGTAAAGAACTATGAAAGAGGTTGTCCATTGATTATGGCGGTTTATACCAAGAGTAAATGTTCCTCCACAAGATATTTCAATTCTTATATGTTATGTATAACATTGTTTATTTTTTATAATGGACTTTGTTTTGATTATCAGGTATTCTCCAGAGAAGTTATATTCTGTGGTAGCTGTTGTTGACTTGTATGCATATTTTGTTCCCTGGTGTCAGCGCTCAGATATAGTTCGACGTTTTCCCGTGCTACGTTTACAGAAGACAAGGGACAAAATTATGAAGTATACTCTCTCTATATGTGTAGATATATACTTTGATTGAAGAACTGTGGTAGTTTTAGATGGTTAATTGTAAAGATAATGAATGATTATATAGTGGATGATTTTATTAAGTTAATAATATTTTAGTTTTTTGTATTTTTGCCATTATTTGCTATGGGGACATTGAGTCAGCCAGGTACACAAAAAGAATGTTAAATTTTGATTTGGAAACAATATAATTCGTTACCAAAGCATTGAACAAATTTTAATATAGCAACATTTTTTTATATATTTAGCAATAATTTTTCGTTGCTAATGAAATTAAAAATATAATATTTGGCAACGAAAAATTAACCTAATAACAACGAAGAGGATATTTTTGCTAATACTAAAATAAAAGACAACATTTTTTATCGTTGCAAATCATATCAACTTTCGTCAAGACATATAAGTTAAAGCGACAACATATAATGTCGTTGTTAATCGAGGACTTTCGTTCTTTATTGAAAATAACCAAAGAACAAACATTTTCGTTTAGTGATTCAAAGATAATGTCGTTGCTTAAATAATAATATAATCAAAGAACGAAAATCGTTGCTAAAAAGTTTACATTCCGCAAAGAAAGCAAGCTTAGGCAATAATTTTCATAATTTACTACAACAAAAAATGTCGTTGCAAAATGGTGTCAATTGCAACGAAAATGCATGGTCGTTGCAAAAAAAAAAAAGAGTTCATTTCGTTGCCAATTAGCAAGCTTTTGCAACGAAATGGGGTTTTTAGCAACGAAATTTTAATTATTCTCCAACAATACATTTTGTTGCTAAAGGATCGATGTCTATGTACGAAAGCCAAATTTCGTTGCAAAATGTATTACTTTTGGCAACGAAAAAAATACGTTCATTCATGAACAATTAGCAACGCCTATCACAAGAACGAAAGACGAACGACATAGATAAAGTTGTTGTCAAAACCCTTTAGAAACGAAATTTGGCACCTTTAGCAACTAAAAATCGGTTGTTACTAAAGCCCCATTTTTTTTGTAGTGTCCGGTGGTCCCAGTTCCTCGAATCGCTAATGGTGACCATCCGAGAGTTACCGATGTTTCCACGCGCATTTTGTACAGAGCCGTTTTTTTGATTTTGCATGAATTTCATAAAGCCTCCGAACATTCCATCATTCATCATCCAGGTGGTGTTGTTGTTGTTTCGAGGATTATCGCTTCCCGATGCACATTATCCTGATTATTGATCTGTGGAGACTCAACGGTCTCCTATGCTCCATTGCTAATCTCAACATTCTCGGATGCCATTTTCAAATACTACCACAAAACAAGGGTTAATTAACATATCACATATTATCCCTATACTCTGACCGACCAATTAAATACCAAATAAATTTAGGTAGGTCATACTAGCGAAGGAATTCTCCGTCTCTCCCCTCCTAGTTTTGTTTCACATCTCAGCCAGAGATCATATCCCTAAGCTTTGATACCAACTGTGACGCCCCCAAAATAGGTATACATCACCCATCTTAAGTCGCCAAATACATGGTACAAACTTCAAATACAACTTAATTATACAACACTCGTGTAAAATACGACAAAACATATGCTGTGAGTTTTAATACAAATATTGTCATCTAGACAATATCCACACTCAATTGAGTCCTCATTACATTTATTATCACACTATTTAACAGAATAGTGAGGACTACTAATGCTATTATCTGGACCGTCACTTCGTTCCTCGACTAGTCCATGCTACGTTCTCATTTCCTGAAGAGAACAATGAAAGTAAAAGGGTGAGCTCAACTAGCTCAGTAAGAAATATTATGACTAAGATAATACAGAATAAATTATCGTTAGCCTTCAACAGTGTTAAACTGATACAATATAACAAACATCAAGTTTAACTGCAGTGGAACAAGCAATCCATTAAAAGAGTTAAGTAGAGAATAAAATCTACTATCTTTTATGATTTAAAAGGTTTTTCATCACTTTTATCGCTGGGACTCAGCTTAATAAATAATTCACATCATCCCTGCACTACGGCCAATGATATTCATTAGTATCACAATCACAAATTATCCATGCACTACGGCCAAGGATATTCGTGTATTCATCAATGGTCATGATAATGCCAACAACTGTCCATCAATGCACTAAGGGCCAATGAGGACTTTTTCCACATCATTTGTAACATTATGGTCATGATTATACCGATTAATTCCTGGTCATAATCATACCAAGTCCATCTATGCACTACAGGCCACATATGACTTTCAACATAATATAAACATGAGGATGATGACAATGATATAAGAATTCAATAAAAACAAGTTCAAGAATTAATTTATCCAGGAACTAATAACGTCCAAATTGTCAACATGATACTTCTTTGTAGAGTAAAATTCAAGAACGCTCAAAAGAATATTTCCATAAAAAGATACTGGATGAATCGCAAATATCAAGGATATTCCACTAATTTCATGGAGTGTATAAGTCAAAACTTTAACCAACTGAGTATAATTAAGAATGGAATAAGAAAAGAAATCACCAGGCATGCGATAGACCGCACAAACAGGTTATTCCAACAGAATAATAAATAACGGAACCAGGTCATGCCTAAACGCACAGACAGGATATTCCAACAGAATAATAAATAACGGAACCATGTCATGCGAAATTCGCACCGACAAGATGTTCCAACAGAATAATAAATAACGGAACCAGGTCATGCGTAAACGCACAGATAGGATGTTCCAACAGAATAATAAAGAATGGAATAACAGAAGAATTTTACCATGTTTGTGGTACTTATGTATGATAAAGTTATTCCAACATAATGATAAAGAATGGAATAATGTAAGAATTTCACCAAGTATAGGGTAGATAGCGTGATACAAAAGTTATTCCAACAAAATAATAAAAATAGAATAACAGAAGTCCTCTTCATGAATACAAAAGAAATAATACCCCTTACCTTAGAACAAACCGGATATAGGAGTAGTGAAGTAGGAGAAAACTTTTCTTCTTTCATCTCTCTATAGTTTCTCTCTCTAGAGTTTTAGTGAATTCGTAAGAAATAAGGAAGGAATGAGCTTCTATTTATAGGAGAATGGATCTGAATAAGAACTAATTCTTTGAACGGTCTGTATTGATTTACTTTTAAACGGACGGTCCAGATTGGTTTACTATAAAATATTCTAATAAAACAAAATCTTTTAAATAAAATATAATATATTCTATTTATACTCTAATAAAACGAATAACTTTATAAAAGTATTCTCGCTTTTATATAAAAAGATTTTACTATGCAAATACTACTTAAGAGCACTATGCAAAACACTATGCATAATAAAATATAATATATTCTATTTATAGTCTAATAAAATGAATAACTTTATAAAAGTATTATGTTTTATATAAAAAGATTTTCTTGTGCAAAACACTATGCATAATGTAATATAATATATTCTATTTATAGTCTAATAAAATGAATAACTTTATAAAAGTATTCATTTTTATATAAAAAGCTTTTACATTTTATTACATTAATAATACTAATAAAACAAAACTTCATCATCATTATTATAATTCACACTATTAATCGAATTGGTTGTTCCCGAAGAAAGAGGGGTTTTCCAATAAGGATTTTTCCCTATCATGCCGCGCAATTAGGTGACCAAACCTCTCCTCGCGTAACTTCGAGACATCGTTAATATTGCAAATAATAATATTAATAACTTCGTCGTCTCAATTATTGATTTAATAATATATAAAATATCGACAATAATTGAATCAATTAACGTGAGATACTTATGCAATAATTCATCAAGTAATAATTGAACAAAATTGAGTGACTTTCACGTAAGCATCAATAATCAATACCGTGTGCTACTATGCAACCACGCGTATTCCTGTACTTTTAACACCGGGTGTTTCAACAGTTAATTGCTAGGGAAATTAATGTCTGGGGGTTATATTGATAAATCGGGTAATTAATCGGATAAATGAGCAATTAATTGCTATTAATTCACATGTTTATATAACTATTTGTTCACATGTGTGTACTATTGAATTACATTCTTGTACTATTAGGGGAGTTGGTGCAAGATTAATAATACTTGCATGACTAAGTTAAAAATGGAGGTATAGATGGAGGTACTATACTGTAATTCATATTTTCACATGATTATAACTATTGATTCACATGATTGAACTATTAATTCACATTATTTACTATTAGGGGAGGTGGTGCAAGTTTGATAATACTTGCAGGACTAAATTAAAAATGAAAGAAAATTTAGAGGTATTGTACTGTAATATTTCGAGCCCCAAAATGTGCAATTATCGAAACTATATTTTCCTATAAATAGAAGCTCATTCTTCCTTCATTTCTCACCAATTCACTAAAGCTTTAGAGCAATTATTATAGAGAGAAATTATAGAGAGAAAGAAGAAAAGAAGTCTGCTACCTCTCTATTCCAATATCCAGTTTCTTCTAAGGTAAGGAGTATTATTTCTTTTGTATTCATGAAGAGAGCTATTGTTATTCCATTCCTTATTATTATGTTAGAATAACTCGCTTCATGTCTGGCACCGCATACACGTGGTGAAATTCTTACGTTATTCCATTCTTTATTATTCTCATTGGAATAACTTGTCATGCTATGCCTATCGCATGCTTGGTGAATTATGTTGTTATTCCATTCTTTATTATTACATTGGACGCCCCCAAAATTAGGTATACATCACCCATCTTGGGTCGCCACTTACATGGTATGTAATTTAAATACAACTTATTAACATAACTGCCGGTATAATACGACATAAACCGTGAGTTTAAATACAAATATCGCTCTACTAGATATTATACAAACTCAAAAAAAAAGTCCTCATTACAATTATTATCACACTATTTCACGTAATAGTGAGGACTACTAATGCTATCTTCGTGACCATCACTGCTTCCCGACTCGTCCCAAATTTATATTCTCATTTTCAAGAGAACAAAGGAAAGAAAGGGTGAGCTCAACTAGCCCAAGAAGAAATATTATGACTAAGATAATGCGTAATAAATTATCAATAGTCTTCAACAATGTTAAACCGATAAAATACAATGTATAAACCAGCTTTAATCGCAATGAATATGCAATCCATTAAAAGAGTCAAGTAGAAAATAAAGTCTACTATCTTTTAGGTTTTAAAAGGTTTTTCATCATCGTTATAGCCGAGACTCACTTTTAATAAATATTCCACATCATCGAATCACCCCCACGCACTACGGCCAAGGATATTCTTTAAGATCACGCACCACAATTATTCACGCATCACGCCAAGAATATTTGTGTATTCATTAATGGTCATGATCATGCCAACAATCGCCCATCAATGCACTACTACTAATCGAGGATTTTTATCACATCATTTGTAACATTACTGGCCATGATTACACCAATAGTCTCTCGGTCATAATCATACCAAGTCCATCTACGCACTACATGTGCCATGTGATGACTTTTAAAAAAATATAAACATGAGGATGATGACAATGATATAAGAATTCAATAAAACAAGTTCAAGAATTATTTTATCCAGAATTATTAACGCCCAAATTATCAACATGACATCGCTTTTGTAGAGTAAAATTCAAGAATGATCAAGAATATTTTCATGAAAAGATATCGATGAAACGCAAATATCAAGGATATTCCACTAATTTCATGGAGTATAAGTCAAAGTTTTAACCAACCGGGTATAATAAAGAATGGAATAACAAAAGAAATCACCATGCATGCGATAGATCGCATGCAAAAGTTATTCCAATGTAATAATAAATAACGGAACTGTGTCGTGAAATTCACAATCACTGTGATGTTCCAAATGTAATAATAAAGATGGAACTGCATCCTGTAAAACACACGACAGATATTCCAATGTAATAATAAAGATTTTAACCAGTCCTGTAAAAAACACATGCATGTGATGTTCCAATGTAATAATAAAGATTTTAACCAGTCCTGTAAAAACACATGCATGTGATGTTCCAAATAATAATAATAAAGATTTTAACCAGTCCTGTAAAAAACACATGCATGTGATGTTCCAAATGTAATAATAGAAGAATGTCACCAAGTATAGGTAAACCACTTATACAAAAGTTATTCCAATGTAATAATAAGCAATGGAATAACAATGCTTCTTCTTCATGAATAAGAAAGAATAACACCCCTTACATTTGGTAGAGATTGAATATCGCAAAAGCAGTAGTAAGAAAAATACTCTTCTTCTTTTCTCTTATTCTCTCTATACTTTCTCTCTATAGCTTGAATGAATTGTGAAAAATAATGAAGCCCTCAGCCTCTATTTATAGAAGATTTCTAGCTAAAGACCGCCGTGTGAAAAGGCAAGTGGCTCGACGACTAATGATGTCGAAAAGGGTTCGACGATGTAATGTGAAACGACAAGTGGTTCGACGCTCAGAATGTGAAACGACAAGTGGTTCGACATCTGAATGTGAAGGTAACAAGTGGTTCGACGTCTGGTAAAGGTAATTACTATTAACGAAGGTAAATACTATCGACGAAGGTAAATACTATTCACAAGGGTAATTACTATCGACGAAGGTAATTACTATCTATCGACGATTTAAGGTAAATACTATTCACAAGGGTAATTACTATCGACGAAGGTAATTACTATCGACGAAGGTAAATACTATTCACAAGGGTAATTACTATCGATTTAAGAGACTCTTAGATGATGACATACGAGCCCCCATAAAATAATCAAACTTACCACAAATCATTTTTTTTCATCAACACATATTTAATCTTTCAACAATTATTAATCATTTATAACTTGTCGCCTCAATTATTGATTTAATACTATATAATATATTATATGTATGATAATCGTGACAATAATTGAATCAATAATATAAGAGATATGATGCAAAGAATTATCGAGTAATAATCGAGCATACCGAAGTGACTTCTCACGTAAAGATCAATAATCAATACCGCGTGCTACTACGCAACCACGCCAGACATCGCATTTTTTACCACCGGGTAGTTCAACAGCTTTTAATCAGAATAACACCTCCGCCCGTTATTTTTATAAAATATTTTGTCGCTTTTTCAATCCGACAATAATTTCGCTGTGGGGTCCACCAATGATTGAGCCATTGTATTTAATATTCCCTAACAAAAAGAATATTCCCCACCAAACTAATATTTTATAACAACTTGCATACTTTGCAAAATTTATAAATATTACCCACAACTATAACATTATATCAAATTTATTCCATAATATTCAAAAATAATATTTATAGAAAAATTCATCTTTATTTATAAAAGTCGGGTCTTACAACCTCCCTTCTTATGAAATTTCGCCTCAAATTAGGGTACGACTGGTATGTCAAGAGGTAAGGATACCTTGATTTCATTTCAGATTCTAACTCCCAAGTCATTTCTCAACATCGTGGTTCCTCCACAAAACTTCGATTTTGAGGTATAACTCGAGCGTAGAATATGTTCCTTCTTATCCAAAATTTGAACAGAACCTCTTCATACGCCAAATCTTCCGCTATTTCGTCCGGTTCTAACTCAATAATATGGTTCGGGTCTTTCACATATTTACGTAATATAGATATGTGAAAAACGTTATGAACACGAGACATATTCAGCAGAAAGTCGAGTCTATAGGCCACGCTCCTACTCGATCGAGGATTAAAATGGACCGATGAATCGAGGATTAAGTTTTCCTCTCTTTCCAAATCTTGTAACTCCTTTCCATGGAGCAACTCTTAACAACACACGATCTCCTATATCGAATTCCACGCCCTTTCGATGAAGATCAAGATAACTCTTTTGTCGATTTTGTGAGGTTTTTATACGCTGTTTGATCGTTTCAATCTTTTCCGTAGTCATACGCATTCAACTCCCGGCCCCAACAACGCTGCTTCACCCACCTCATCCCAAAGATACCGAGAACGACACTTTCTTCCATACAACGCTCGAATGGAGCCATGCCAATACTTGCTTGATAACCGTTGTTGTAGGAAAACTCCACCAATGGTAAGAACTTGTCCCAACTCCCCTGAAATCAAGGACACAGAGTCTTAATAGATCTTCAAGAGTTTGAATAGTCCTCTCCGATCGTCCGTCCGTCGTTCGAGGATGATATGCCGAAGCTAAATCGTAAGTCCGCGCCCATAGCTTTTTGCAAACTAACCCAAAATCGTGAAGTGAATCTTGGGTCTCGATCGTAAACTATGGATACCTAAGATACCATGCGCGCTTTACAATCTCGCTTATGTACATACGAGCAAGACGCTCAAGTGTATAAGTTTCTCAGACGCAGAAGAAATGAGCAGACTTGGTCAATCTATCAACAATGACCCAAATCGCATCAACGCCTTGAGAAACCTTTGGAAGACCCAGAATCTAAATCCATGGTAATGTGCTCCCACTTCCATTCTCGAATTTCAAGTGGTTGCAATGGACCTTTTGGTACTTGATGCTCCGCTTTAACTCGCTGACAAGTTAGACACCTCGAGATAAACAAACGCTTATCTCTCTCTTCATATCGCTTCCACCAAAATGTACGATTTAATATCATCGATACATTTTGGTACTCCTGTGATGGATTGCAAATGGTGTGTCAGGCGCTCCATCATGATATTATACTTTAAATCGTGGTCGTTAGAACACAAAGTCCGGAGTCGACTCAAGTATTCCTTCTTCATCGATTTCGCTTCCTAAGATAAGACCTTCTTGCAGACTTTCTTCCTCATACGATCGCCTCCAGTGTCCAGTAGCTTGAGCAGCCTTTAACTTTATCGATTAAAGTCGGTTCTACTCAGATACTCGCTATCATCACACGCGCCCTCGAGTCTTTAACTCTATCTCCATCCTTTGCAAGTCACACAAAATGGGCTCATACGACAATATCGCACTCTCATTTTTGCATATGATTTTCTACTCAACGCGCCGCCTACCACGCTCGCTTTTCCCAGATGGTATCGATGGTATGATCATAATCTTTCAACAGCTTCAAGCCAACGTCGTTGTCGCATGTTGAGTTCCTTTTGAGTGAAGAAATATTTGAGGCTTTTACGATCCGTGAAAGATCTCCACTTTCTCCCCATACAAGTAATGCCTCCAAATTTTAAGTGCAGAAGATAACAACCGCTAACTCTAGATCACGAGTAGGATAATTCCTCTCATATTCTTTGAGTTGTCGCGAGGCATAAAGCTATAACTTTTCCATGTTGCATAAGAACACATCCCAACCCTTTGCTCAAGCATCATCAGAGATGACAAATCCCTCCGAGCCGTATGGTATTGTCGTAACAAAATAAATAAGTCTCCTCTCGAGTTCTTGAAAACTCTTCTCACATTCTTCGCTCCAACCGAACTTTGTATCTTTCCGAGTCACCGAGTCAATGGAGTAGCGATTCGAGAAAATCCTTCCATTTAATCTCCGATAATAACCAAACCTAAACCGAGAAAGCTACGATTTTGGCCATCGATTTAGGTTGTTCCTACCAATAGCTTCAATCTTTCATTGGTCAACAGATATTCCATGACTTGATACCACGTGCCCAAGGAATGCTACTTCTTCAAGCCGTAACTCGTGATTTCTTCAACTCGCATAAAGCTTATATTCACGAAGCTTTGGAGAGTGTCACTCAAGTGTTGCTTTCATGATCTTTCACGCTTTTGGAATAAATAAGGATGTCATCAATAAAGACGACCACAAAGTGATCTAAATATTCCTTGAATACTGGCTCATCATATCCATGAAGGCAAAGAGAGCATTAGTCAATCCAAAGGACATGACTAGGAATTCATAATGCCCGCATCGAAGTTCTCAAAGCCGCCTTTCGAATGTCACGGCTCTAATCTTCAATTGGTGATATCCTAAACTAAGATCAATCTTTGAAAAGAATTTCGCTCCTTGAATCGGGTCAAACAGTCATCAATACGTGGCAATGGATACCTATTTTTGATGGTGACATGATTCAACTCCCCGATAATCAATACAAAGTCGATACTCCCATCTTTCTTCTTCATTTAATGTAACAGAGCACCCCAAGGAGAAGTACTAGGACTAATAAAGCCAATGTCTAACAATTCCTCGCATTGGGTCTTTAACTCTCAAGTTCAATAGAGCTATTCGACATGGGCTTTGGAAATAGGTTTTGTATCGTGTTCAAGGTCGATACAAAATTCAATTTCACGCCCGGGGTAGGCCAGAAGTTCTTCTGGGAATACGTCAGAAATTTATTAACAATAGAATATCGCTTAAAACCGATTTATTTTTATTTAAATCGTGATACGAGCTAAGAAAGCTTGACATCCGCTTTTCAATAAACTAATAGCTTTTATGGCTCGAGACGACCGTGATTGATTTTAATGGTTTGGTCGTTTGAATTCAAGATAATAGGTTGATTAGGAATATGAAAGCTAACAACCTTATTTAAAACAATCAATTTTTGTATGATAAGTAGTTAACCAATCAATCCCTGTAATCACGCCAAATGCAAGTATTTTTAATGAAATAAGATCGATGTGTAATGTGAGGGTACCGATTTGAACCAAACAAGACTTATAAACATGTGGATGTAATGAAGGTTTCTCCCAACGGAGTTTCCACAGATAAGTCAAAGTCTAATTTCTCCTGAGTCAAATTTAATCGATGAGCGCAAGTAGAGAAATAAAAGAATGGGTAGAACCCAGATCAAATAAAGTATAGACTTCATTAGAGTTTATGATAAGCTTACCCGTGATGACCTCATTCGATTCCTCTCTCTTTGGGAGGTCACAACAAACGCTCTCCTCAGACTACCGCTTTTGAATTTTCGGGACGGCCTTTGTGCTCCATCCTAGCCGAATTTGTTTTCAGAAACGACAAAATCGAGCCTAAGTGACCTTCTTCCACAATTATAACACGCTTTGACGGCATGACGCAGCTTTGATCGATGTGTCCTCTCCTCCGCATTTGAAGCATACGATAGTGGTCTTTCTCCTTCCTTAACAACGGGTGCCGGTGCCGACGCTTTTCCATCATCATTGAATCTCGCTTTCGAAATGTCCATTCTTATTGTTTTGGCCCCCGATTACCACCAAGTGGTTACCATATCTCGCCCGTTGATTCCTCCACGCTTGTTGTCACCGCTCGATGACTATTCTCGCCGGTATTATAATTTTGCTTACCGCTTCTTTTAGTCAGGTTGACTCATTATCGCGCTCCACTAATCGAGCCCTATTTACAACATCCAATACAAACACGCTTTATGAGAAATAAGATGTCGACGATCTCCGCTTCAAACCTCTTAAAAACATTCGCCATTCATTCTCTTCATTATCCACCAAGTGGGACGAAACCGTGATAACTCCGCAAATTTTGCCTCAGATCGCGAACCTGGCCATATTGTTTTGTTCCAACTTGATAAACTCCACCTCCTTCATGTGGCGTAATACTTTCAGAAAGTATTTGTCGCTGCTGAACACTCCCCGAACTTCTCCCAAGATATCTTCAAGACAATTTGGTTGAGTACGCTTTTACCGATTCCCACCAAGAATCCGCCTCCGCAAGCAACATAAAGGCAAGAAGGAACCTTGCTTCTCTGAGCATCCCAAGACATCAAATATCTTGGTAATCTGCTTTATCCATGCTTCCGCCGTAAGTGGTTTTGCTCTCCTTAAACTCCGGTGGTCCCAGCTCCTTAAATTGTTTAGCGGTGACCACCGAGAGTTTTCCGTGTTTCCACCCACGCTTTGGGACAGAGTCGCTCATCATTGTCAGATAAATCGCATAAAGCCTCGAACATTTGATCATTCATCATTTGGTCGTTGTTGTTGTTTGCATGAGGATTGTCGCCCTCGATGCACATTATCCTCGATTATATATGTGGTGAATCAACGATCGTCAAGGCCCATTGCTATTCTCAACATTCTCGGATGTCATTTTCAGACATCGCCACAAACAAAAGGTTAATCGACATGTAACAAATTATCCCTATCTTTCCACCAACCAATAAAATATCACATAAACTTAGTAGTCATACTAACAAGGTACAAGGTATTCCCCGCCTCCCTCCTAGTACTATTCTCACATCTTAGCCAGGATCATATCCCTAAGCTCGATAATAAACCGTGACGCCCCCAAAATTAGGTATACATCACCCATCTTGGGTCGCCACTTACATGGCATACGTAATTTAAATACAACTTATTAACATAACTGCCGTGGTACAATACGACATAAATCGTGAGTTTAAATACAAATATCGCTTCTACTAGATATTATACAAACTCAAAAAAAAAAGTCCTCATTACAATTATTATCACACTATTTTACGTAATAGTGAGGACTACTAATGCTATCTTCAGACCATCACTGCTTCCCGACTCGTCCCAAATTTATATTATCATTTCTCAAGAGAACAAATGAAAAGAAAGGGTGAGCTCAACTAGCCAAAGAAGAAATATTATGACTAAGATAATGCGTAATAAATTATCAATAGTCTTCAATAATGTTAAACCGATAAAATACAATAGATAAACCAGTTTAATCAGCAATGAATATGCAATCCATTAAAAGAGTCAAGTAGAAAATAAAGTCTACTATCTTTTAGGTTTTAAAAGGTTTTTCATCACGCTTATAGCTGAGACTCAGCTTTAATAAATATTCCACATCATCGAATCACCCCTGCACTACGGCCAAGGATATTCTTTAAGTATCACGCACCACAATTATTCACGCACTACTGCCAAGAATATTTGTGTATTCATTAATGGTCATGATCATGCCAACAATCGTCCATCAATGCACTACTACCAATCGAGGATTTTTATCACATCATTTGTAACATTACTACCATGATTATAATCAATAGTCTCTCGGTCATAATCATACCAAGTCCATCTATGCACTACACAGCCATGTATGACTTTAAAAAAATATAAACATGAGGATGATGACAATGATATAAGAATTCAATAAAACAAGTTCAAGAATTATTTTATCCAGGAATTATTAACGCCCAAATTATCAACATGATACTGTTTTGTAGAGTAAAATTCAAGAATGATCAGAAGAATATTTCCATGAAAAGATACTGGATGAAACGCAAATATCAAGGATATTCCACTAATTTCATGGAGTATAGAAGTCAAAGTTTTAACCAACTGGGTATAATAAAGAATGGAATAACAAAAGAAATCACCATGCATGCGATAGATCGCATGCGCAAAAGTTATTCCAATGTAATAATAAATAACGGAACCAGTCGTGAAATTCACAATCGCATGTGATGTTCCAAATGTAATAATAAAGATGGAACTGCATCCTGTAAAAAACACATGATAGATATTCCAATGTAATAATAATAAAGATTTTAACCAGTCCCAGTCCTGTAAAACACATGCATGTGATGTTCCAACAGTAATAATAAAGATTTTAAACCAGTCCTGTAAAACACATGCATGTGATGTTCCAAATAATAATAATAATAAAGATTTTAACCAGTCCTGTAAAACACACGCATGTGATGTTCCAAATGTAATAATAGAAGAATGTCACCAAGTATAGGTAAACCACTTATACAAAGTTATTCCAATGTAATAATAAGCAATGGAATAACAAATGCTTCTCTTCATGAATAAGAAAGAATAACACCCCTTACATTTGGTAGGAGATTGAATATCGCGCATAGCAGTAGAAGAATAAAATACTCTTCTTCTTTCTCTCTTATTCTCTATACTTTCTCTCTATAGCTTGAATGAATTCGTGAAAAATAATGAAGCCCTCAGGCCTCTATTTATAGAAGATTTCTAGCTAGAAGACCGCAAGTGTGAAAAGGCAAAGTGGCTCGACGAATCGGTTTGACGACGACGTAATGTGAAACGACAAGTGGTTCGACGCTCGTAATGTGAAACGACAAGTGGTTCGACGCACCAGAATGTGAAACGACAAGTGGTTCGACGTCGGTAAAGGTAATTACTATTAACGAAGGTAAATACTATCGATTTAAGGTAAATACTATTCACAAGGGTAATTACTATCGACGAAGGTAATTACTATCGACGAAGGTAAATACTATTCACAAGGGTAATTATTATCGACGAAGGTAATTACTATCGACGAAGGTAAATACTATTCACAAGGGTAATTACTATCGATTTAAGAGACTCTTAGATGATGACATACGAGCCCCCATAAAATAATCAAACTTACCACAAATCATTTTTTTTTTCATCAACACATATTTAATCTTTCAACAATTATTAATCATTTATAACTTGTCGCCTCAATTATTGATTTAATACTATAACATATTATATGAGATGATAATGCGTGACAATAATTGAATCAATAATATAAGAGATATGATGCAAAGAATTATCAGAGTAATAATCGAGCATACCGAAAGTGACTTCTCACGTAAAGATCAATAATCAATACTGCAAGTGCTACTATGTAACTCACGCCAGACATCGCATTTTTTACCACGGGTAGTTCAACAGCTTTTAATTCAGAATACCTCCGCCACCGTTATTTTTATAAAATATTTTTGTCGCTTTTCAATCCGATAATAATTTCATTGTGGGGTCCACCAATGATTGAGCCATCAGTATTTAATATTCCCTAACAAAAAGAATATTCCCACCAAACTAATATTTTATAACAACTTGCATACTTTGCAAAATTTATAAATATTACCCACAACTATAACATTATATCAAATTTATTCCATAATATTCAAAAATAATATTTATAGAAAAATTCATCTTTATTTATAAAAAGCCGGGTCTTTATATTGTTATGTGAAGTAACAAAATTGGAAAATAAGATTTTATGGCTTGAAAATCCTATATAGGGTATATCTTGATTTTTGATGAGGATTTGATCATTGGTGATGAAATCTTATGAGTATGGCATTTTGAATGATTAAATGCATTATTTGGTAAAGTGTAAACAATTGAAATAAATTGTTTATAAGTTTAAAGTGATTAAAATATTGTTATAATATTAAATGATGAGTTTATTAAGTGATTGATAATATTTTGATAAATTTAAAGTCTTTAATATTTATCCTTGTTTTCGTTTGATTAATGCTTATATCATTATTATCATCCTCATGCTTATATTGTGATGAAAGTCATCTTTGGCTTACGTGCATAGATGGACTTGGTATGATTATGACCAGAGATCATTCGGTATAATCATGACCTGTAATGTTATAAATGATGTGGTAAAATTCTTCAGTGGCCTGTAGTGCATTGATGGAAAATTTTTGGTATGATTATGACTAGGGATTATTCAGTATAGTCATGATTATTGATGATTTAATGAATATCCTGGCCAGTAGTGCGTGTGGATGATTCGATGATGTGGTTTATTTATTGTCGAGTCTCACGATAAAAATTGATGAAAATATTTTAAAACATGAAGATAGTAGATATCATGCTCTACTTGACTCTTCTAATGGATCGCTTATTCTCACGCAGCTTAAACTTGACGTCGTTTGTATTTTATCGGTTTAACATTGTTGAAGGCTAATGATAATTTATTCTCGTATTATCTTAGTCATAATATTTCTTCTTTGGGCTAGTTGAGCTCACCCTTTCTTTCAATCGTTCTCTTGTGAAATGAGAATATAGTTGGACGACTAGTCTGGGAACCGGATTGACGATCCGTGATGATAAGATTAGTAGTCCTCACTATTCTATGGAATAAAGTGTGATAATAATTTTAATGAGGACTCCATTGAGTGTGGATATTGTCAGATGACAATATTCTTGTTTAAACTCAAACTATATTTTGTCATATTTTACACGATCGTTGTATAATTAAGTTGTATTTGAATTTATGTACCATGTATTTGGCGACCCAAGATGGGTGATGTATACCTATTTTGGGGGCGTCACAATATGTATTGTAGCATGTTCAGGACATTATAATAATTGATTTTGGTGACTCAAATTAGGTGGTGTGGCCCCGAATTGGGGGAGTAACAAGTCTATCGTACTATATATAGCTTCACAATAATTTTAAATACGGGATTTTGTATTTGTAGTATGTATTTTTTCGACTCAAATTGAGTGGTCTTGACCCGAATTTTGGGCCTCACACCTAAGGTTACTTACATTTCACGACTTGACTCTAAGAGGCGATACCCTAGATTCTAACTTTAAAGATATAAGAGACGATACCTTATGTTTTACGATTTAATTTAAATCTCGGAGCAACACCCTAGATTTCAACTTCAAATTACGAAATCAAATTGAATATAGGAGACGATACCTTAGTTTTTCCTCAACGACACAATTTATTTAGGCATGTAACACAAACACACACACACACACACACACTTCACGTTGCTCAAGGCGATTCACTTAAAATTTTAAGGAAAACATTAGAAAAAATGGTAATTGTGTTTCACGAAAGTCGGTGGGTGCCTAACACCTTCTCCTCGCTTAAGCAAGCCCTATAACTCTATGAATCTTAGTTGCGGACTAATTTTACGGAGTCCCACGATGGGTCATCTCAATTATCAAAACCTAAAGATCAGGATGAGTTAATACATCCATTTAAATTCTTACCAACTGGCAATTTTGTGTAATTGACCCACTTTAAAATTAAACTTTCTAACTCTGTCAACATTAAGTCGGTTTTTTCAAAAACCACCCTTAAAATCCACGATCTCTAAAACCTAAAAGGAAAAATTTTGATGTCGACAAATAGCATTTACCTTGGAGAGAAAAAATTCAAAATATTTTGATGTGATTTTTCTAAGTTGTGATTTAGGTATCAGAAGAATTCAATCAAATGTCTATATAGGATAATTTGGGGACAAAATGGCATTTTAAAGAAGAATATAGACATTGAAGTTAAGCTCACTTGCTTTTAGGCAAGTGGAGCACACTCTAAGTTAATTTGGATGGAATTGGACTAGTTTGCTATGTTTATGAAATCATAAATGATTAAAACTTTACTTTTAAATTATATGTGGCTACAAATAATTTTGAATCAACTACGTGTGGTTATTTAGAATTCAATCAATCTGGAATTAATTAGTTGTCAAACATAACTTTAATGAAAGTGAGAAAAATATGAGATATTGACAGTTCAAAATTAGTTGTCCATAGAAACGAAATGTATTGATAAAATAATAAATTTTATTTGGAATGATTTTTGTTAAACAACTATTATACAAATATAACTCTTTCTTATAAACATGTGATTCCCTCCTCATGAGGGAACTCATGCTTCTGCTTGCTGCCTTCCTTCTTTCCCCCCGTGACTCTCCCCTTTCTTTTCTCCTCCTCCCGTGACTCCTCCTTTCATTGCCTATAAAAGGAAATGCAGCTGAATGAAAATTAGATAAGAATTTCCCTGAAGAATTTCTCTCTCTTTTCTCTTGCTTATTCTCTCTAAATTTATGCAGCAATTATAAGAGTATCTTTATACACTTTGCTAAGGTTTTATAATACGTTATCAACACGAAGCTCTAACCAACTGAGACGGTAAAATTAAATTCTTGTAATTTATTATTATATTACCGGTTTGGCTATGCCACCAATAATATAATTTTATTCTTATAATTGCCTTTAAATTCTTGCAATTTATTATTATACTACCGGTTTGGCTATGCCACCAATAGTATAATGTTATTCTTACAATTGGCCTGGCTTTGTCGCCTATTATATTAACTGTCAAGTTATATTTATGTTTTATTGTCCATTTTTAAATTATGTTATTTACAGAGGTACCATCTATCCTTTTTGATCTTACAAGACTTGGTGGGAACCTTTTTATCGCTTATTAAATTGTGAGAATAACTCAGTATATACTGGAATCCGCGTGATACCGGTGAAATTCTTCGTTATTCCATTCTTTATTATTCATTTGAATAACTCAGATATGCGATCTATCGTGATGCCTAAGTGAATTCTCGTTGTTATTCCATTCTTTATTATTCGTTGAATATCACGTCTGCATGCGGATTACGCATTGACCTAGTTCCATTCTTTATTATTCTCATTGAATATCCTCGCCTACGCTGATTACGCATTTGACCTAGTTCCATTCTTTATTATTTTGTTGGGAATAACTTATCTGTGCGGTCTATCGCATACATGGTGAATTCTTCTATTATTCCATTCTTTATTATTCTGTTGGGATAACCTGTCTATGTGGATTACCGCATGCATGGTGAATGATCCTTTGTATTTATTCCTTATTAAATTGTGGAAATGATCTGTCTACGTGGATTACCGCATGGTGGGTGAAAATCCATTTGCATTTTTGTATATATATATATTGTTGAACTATAATACTTGTATATATACATTAACGATTGCATATTCTTTTTACTAAAATAATATGATAATAAGGTAAATATAAGAATATTTATATTTACATTTTATCACCACTTGAGGTTGTGACTTAGTTTATTTTCTCTATATCATACATGCAATTATTTATTATTTTAATAAATAATAAAATTGTGTTTTAACCCAGAATAGATGGAAAACTTGGCAGAAAATAGATTTTTCTATTTTGACAATCTCTGGAGACAACTATTTGGCTTGGGCACTTGATGCAGAATTGCATCTTAGTGCAAATGTGTTAGAAAAAGACCATTGAATCAGAAATATAAAGAACTTGACAAGATAAAATGCAAAAGCCATAATTTTTCTTCGTCACCATATTGATGAAGGATTAAAAGACTGAATATTTAACATCAAAGATCCTTTGTCTTTATGTATACAATGAAGGAAAGATTTGATCACTAAAAATTGGTGGTTGTTCTCCTAATGCCAAATTTGAGTGGCTTAATTTAAGGTTATAAGATTACAAATCAATAATATAGTTCCAATGTTTATGAATAACCTCTACTTTGGCTTTGTAAGTGAGATCCAGCTTCAAACCCAAATGTTAGAGAAAACACTCTCAACTTTTCATCCCACCAACATGATTACATCACACAACAATATGTATGAGTAAGTTCACAAAATTCGGTGACATGTTGTCTATCCTCCTTGTTGCAGAAAAGAATAATGAATTGTTGTTGAAAAACCATCAAGTACGGCCAACGGGTGTTACCCCATTACCAGATATTAACAGCACGTCATTCCAACAGAATAAACGTGACAAGAGATGGTCATATAATAAGAAGTCTTGGGAACGAAAGAACAAAAAGACCAAGACTTCATTTTCATAACAACAAATTCCAGAACCGCGACAATTCAAGCCACCAGAAGTGGCAAATGTCTGGGTCGGGTAAAAATAAAGAAAATACAGCACCGATAAAGAACAAACCAGATATATTTTTTAGGTGTGGGATGAATGGGCATTGGTCGCGTACCTTTCGTACGTCAAGGCATCTGGTTAATTTATTCCAGGAGTCTCAAAATAACAAAGTAATGGAGGAAGAAACAAACTTTGTTAATCATCAATTGGATATTGTTGATGTTCTACCAATGACCAACAATGAGGAAAAGATTGTTGATATTACTGAACATTCTGAAAGTATCTTTTGGGATATAGTTTAATTTCTTATTTTAATTAAACACCTTGCATGTATAATATTATTAGTTTTTATTCTATACGTGGTATGTGTTTATCATGAATAAAATTATATATGAAATATAACCTTTTGCATTTATGTTTTTACATGTGTCAGACTATCTTTAATGAATATCTTCTCATCACTTCTACTATTTTTGAAAAAATAGAATATCCTAGAAAAACTTTATTCAATTTTTTCTGGATTATATACTATGAAAATTAGAGCAATTGAGTCTCATACTGTTATGATTCCAAAAATCCTAGATCCCAAATCCTTTATGCTTTGGCATGAAAGACTCGGTCATCCAGGTACTTCTATGATGTGTCCTATTATTGAAAATTCTTTTGGTCATCCTCTCAAAAATAAGAAGGTTTTTCCTAGTAGTGAATTTCCTTGTAGGTGCGTGTTCTCGAGGAAAATTAATTGTTCGACCATCACCAGGAAAAGTTTATAAAGAAACCCCAAAATTCCTAGAGAGAATTCAAGGAGACATTTTTGGATCCATTCACCCATTGTCCGGTCCATTTCGATATTTCCTGGTTTTAATAGATGCTTCAACTAAATGGTCTCATGTTTGTCTTCCCTCTTCTCGCAATTTTGCCTTCTCAAAACTTCTTGCTCAAATAATCAAGTTACGGGCTCAGTTCTCGGATCATCCAATCAAGTCAATTCGACTTAATAACGCAGCTGAATTTTCATCAATGACTTTTAATGATTATTAGAATCTCCATTGAGCCTTTAACTGGAGATGTTTTTACTGCACGTTATGTAGATTGCCATTTTAATAAATCTGTATTTCCACCATTAGGAGGATGGAAAGTTTTAAATAAATAAAAAAAACCCTCTGACATATCATGGAATGCATTAAATTTAAATTCACTTGATCCTCGTACAGGACAATGTGAAATTGAAGTTCAAAGAATTATTCATTTACAAAGTATTGCAAATCAAATGTCAGATGCATTTAATGATGCCAGAAAAGTAATAAAGTCACATACACCTGTAGTGAATACTCCAGCAAAGATAGAAATACCTATTGAAAAATTAATTCCTTGAGAATTGACAAATAAGGTAATAGAAGAATCTAAACCACACCAGAAGCGTGGAAGACCGGTTGGTGCAAAAGACACTGTACCATGAAAATCAAAAGCAAATAAGGGAATCTCAGAAGGAATACCGCTCCAGAAGTAGACATATTCCAAGAGTGGGAATAGCCCCAGAAGAGGTTCAAAATCTCAATGAAGGGATAAGAGATGAACACCAAGAGATCTCAATAAATTATGTACATGATGAGAAAATATGAGATCGAAGCAAAGTCATGATTGACGATATATTTGCTTTCTCTATAGCATCAGATATTACTTTGATTCCTGACACGGATCCTAAACCACAAAACATGGAAGAATATCGAAAAAGAAAAGATTGGCCAAAATGGAAAGATGTTATTCAAACTGAGCTACAATCTCTATTGAAAAGAGAAGTATTTGGACCAGTAGTTCAAACACCGATGGGTGTAATCTCGGTTGGAAATAAATGGGTATTTGTACGAAAGCGAAATGAGAAAAATGAAATTGTGAGTTACAAAGCTCGACTTGTAGCTCAAGGGTTTTCACAAAAACCTGGTATTGAATATCAGGATACAGATTCTCTAGTGAGTAATGGATGGAGTCACTTTTCATTTTTTGATAGGTATGACAACCATGGAAGGTTTGGAAACACGTCTAATGGATGTGGTAACAGCATACCTATATGGCTCACTTGACAATGAGATTTACATGAGAATCCCTGAAGGATTAAAAATGGCTAAATCACAAAGGCCCACTAGTCACATATGTGAGACCCCAAATTTTATAAATAAAAATTTAAATTTCTCGAAATATTTTTTTTAATATTATGGTGTGGATTTGAGATAGTGTTATAGTTTTGGGTAGTATTTGAAAATTTTGCAAAGTATGCAAGTTGTTATAAATATTCATTTGGTCGGGGAATATTTTTTTTGTCGGGAATATTCGTACGACGTCACAATCATTGGTGGACCCCACAATGTAATCTTGTCGTAGTTAGAAAACGACAAAATATTTTATGGAAATAACTACGGAGGTTTTACCATTAATTGTTGAACTACCCTTAGTAAAAGTAAAAGTACGAATCTGGCGTGGTTGCATAGTAGCATTACGGTATTGATTATCGATGCTTTACGTAAAAGTCACTCGCTTATATCGCATTATTGCTAAAGAATTTGCGATCATATCTCTCTCATATTATTGATTCAATTATTGTCACAAAGATCGTATGCATAATATGCTATTTTATTAAATCAATAATTGAGACGACAAAGTTATTCATATTATTAAATTGTAATATTTACAATGTCTAGAAGTTCTGTCAAGGAGAGGTTAGATAATCTAATTGCGCGCCAATAAGGAGAAATCCTTATCGAAAAGCCCCCTCATTCCTGGGAACAACCTGGTTGTTAAATATTGTGAGTTATGATATTAATGATGGATAAGTTCGTGTTGATTAAAGATGAATTTAATAGTTTCATTGTGTTGGGATTATTTGTGTTAGTAGAAATTGACATCTATTTCGATAGTAATTGATGTCTGGAGGTAGTATTGTTCACTTGAGTATTTGGGACACTTTTTGTGTCGGAGTTACTATTCACGAGTTACTATTCATGGGTTACTATTCATCGAAATTACTATTCACTCTAGTATTGTTCACTCGAGTATTTGGGACACTTTTTGTGTCGGAGTTACTATTCACCGAAATTACTATTCATTCTAGTATTGTTCACTCGAATATTTGGGACACTTTTTGTGTCGGAGTTACTATTTATGAGTTACTATTCATGAGTTACTATGTACGAGTTACTATTCATGCGTTACTATTTATGAGTTACTATTCATGAGTTACTTATTCACGAGTTACTATTCACTGATTACATTATTCACTCTAGTATTGTGCATTCTAGTATTTGGGTACAATATTATTCCATGAGGAGATGTCTTTAATTTTCGAATCAGATTGGTTGAATGAATCAATATGGACATTTGGTGGAAAGTTATAATAGTGAATCAATATGGACATTTGGTGAAAAAAGTTATAATAGTGAATTAATATGGATCATTTGGTTTAAAAGTTAGAATAGTGAATCGGTATGGACCGTTGCTTTAAGTTTTAATAGTAAATCGATCCTGACCTGATTCGTTTAAAAATAAATCGATCTGGACCGTTCATGAATTAGTTATTATTCATTCCATTCTTCTATAAATGAAGCTCATTCCTTCATTATTTGTTACTTAATTCATTGAAATTCTAGAGAGAAATTATAGAGAGAAGGTTTATAGAGAAAAATTATAGAGAGAAAGAAGAAGAGTATTCTCGCTACTTCACTACTTCTATATCCATTTTTTTTACTACAGTAAGGGTGTTATTCTTTCTTATTCATGAAGAGAACTTTTGTTATTCCATTCTTTATTATTCTATTGGAATAACTCAGTATACGATGTTAATACCACATACATAACCTATATAAGTGGCATACCCTATACTTGGTGAAATCCTTATGTTATTCCATTTTTTATTATTCATTGGAATAACTCCGTAAAAAGTGGCATACCCTATACATAACTTTGTGATCACGCCAGATACCTTATACTTGGTGAAACTTATGTTATTCCATTCTTTATTATTCTATTAGAATAACCTGTAAAAGTGGCATACCCTGTACATAACCTGTATACGCGGCATACCCTATACTTGGTGAAATTCTTATGTTATTCTATTCTTTATTATTCATTGGAATAACTGATGCATGGTTTACCCTATACTTGATGGAATGACCTGTATATGCGGTTTACCCAATACTTGGTAATCTTCTTCTGTTATTCCATTCTTTATTATTATGTTGGAATAACTTGTTTATCGCCAAGTACCGCATACTTGGTGAAATTCTTTTATTATTTCGTTCTTTATTATTCGTTTAATATCCCGCTTGCAAGTGTGAATTTCACCCCGAACTGGTTCCATATTTATTATTCTCGCATTTATTATTACGTTGGGAATAACTCGTATCATGCGGTCTCTATCGCACGCACGGTGAATCCTACGTTATTCCATTCTTTATTATTTTGTTGGAATAACCTGCCTACGTAGATTGCCACATGCATGGTGAATGATCCTTTGTATTCATTCCTTATTAAATTGTGGAAATGATCTGTATACATGGATTACCACATGGAGGGTGAAAATCCATTTGCAGTTTCATATATTCTTTATTATACTCAGTTGGTTAAAGTTTTGACTTCGATACTCCATGAAATTAGTGGAATATCCTTGATATTTGCGCTTCATCCAGTATCTTTTCATGGAAATATTCTTCTAAGAATTCTTGAATTTTACTCTACACAGAAGTATCATGTTGACAATTTGGACGTTATTAGTTCCTGGATAATTTAATTCGTGAACTTGTTTTATTGAATTCTTACAACATTGTCATCATTCTCATGTTTATATTATGTTGAAAGTCATCTTTGACTTACGTGCATAGATAGACTTAGTATGATTATGACCAGTGATCATTCGGTATAATCATGAACTGTGATGTTATAAGTGATGTGGTAAAAGTCCTTAGTGGCCTGTAATGCATTGATGGACAAGTTTTGGTATGATTATGACCAGGATTATTCGGTATAGATAGCCGACCGTGTGGATGATTTATGAATATCCTCGGCTCGTAGAAATGATGTGGATGATTAGAAGATGTGGTTTATTTATTGTCGAGTCTCACGATAAAAGTTGATGAAAACATTTTTAAATCATAGAAGATAGTAGGTTTTATTCTACTTGACTCTTCTAATGGATTGCTTATTCATCAGTAGTTAAACTTGATGTCTATTATATTTTATCGTTTAACATTGTTGAAGACTATTGATAATTTATTCTCGTATTATCTTAGTCATAATATTTTCATCGGGCTAGTTGAGCTCACCTTTTTTTTCACCTGCTCTTCGTGAAATGAGAATATACTGGACGAGTCGGGGAAAGGAGTGATGGTCCAGAAGATAGCATTAGTACTAGTCCTCACTATTCTGTTAAATAATGTGACAATAAATGTAATGAGGACTCCTTGAGTATGGATATTGTCTAGATGACAATATTCCTATTAGAACTCTCAGTTTATGTATTGTTGTATGTTACACGACAGTTGTATAATTAAGTTTGTATTTGTATTTTGTACCATGTATTTGGCGACTCAAGATGGGTGATGTATACCTAATTTTGGGGGCGTCACAACATATATTTAATCAAGTTACAACACTCATTGTATGGGTTGAAACAGTCTGGCCGTATGTGGTATAATCGACTTAGTGATTATTTAATAAAAGATGGATATATAAATGATCATGTATGTCCATGTGTTTTTATTAAGAAATCACAAAGTGGATTTTCCATCATTGTTATATATGTGGATGATTTGAATTTTGTAGGTACTCCTGAAGAACTCACAAGAACTGCTAAGATGAATTTGAAATGAAAGATCTTGGAAAGACAAAATTCTGTTTGGGAATACAATTAGAGCATTTAGCATCTGAAATTTTTGTTCATCAATCCACATATGCTGAAAAGATTCTTAGTCATTTTCATATGGATAAAGCTCATCCTTTGACTACCCCGATGGTTGTTCAATCTTTAGAAGTTGATAAAGATCCATTTCGGCCTCTAGAAAGTGGGGAAGAAGTTCTTGGACCTGAAGTCCCATACCTAAGTGCAATAGGTGCTCTTATGTATCTTGCAAACTGTACACGACCTGATATTACTTTTGCTGTCAACTTGTTAGCAAGATACAGTTCTTCTCCCACTAAGAGACATTGGGATGGGATCAAACACATTTTGAGATATCTCCGTGGAAGTATAGATCTTGAGTTATTTTATCTAAGGGATTCAACGTCGCGATTGGTTGGATATGCCGATGCAGGATATTTATCAGATCCACACAATGGAAGATCACAAACAGGTTATGTATTTACATATTGTGATACGGCTATATCCTGGAAATCCACAAATCAAACCATGACAGCTACATCTTCAAATCATTCAGAGATTCTCGCTATGCATGAAGCAAGTAGAGAATGTGTTTGGTTGAGATCACTTATTCAGCATATTCAAAAATTATGTGGATTACCATCAATAAAAGACATTCCTACAATTCTGTATGAGGATAACGCTACATGTATTGCTCAACTTAGAGGAGGGTACATCAAGGGAGATAGAACAAAGCACATTTCACCTAAATTCTTCTTCACACATGAGCTACAAAAGAAGGGTGATATAGATGTACATCAACTTCGATCATGTGATAATCTAGTCGACTTATTCACAAAGTAGCTACCAAATGCAACGTTTGCAAAACTTCAGAAAAGGATCAGAATGTGTCGACTGAAAGACTTATGACAACATTTCATCAAGGAGTAATGAATTCCTTTTGAGGGGAAGACTGTACTCTTTTTCCTTTGTCACGGTTTTTATCCCAATGGGTTTTTCTTGACAAGGTTTTAACGAGGCAGTCAATTAAGATATTTATGTAAAAGATATGTACTTTTTTTCCTTTCGTTAAGTTTTTCCCACTGAATTTTCTTAACAAGGTTTTTAATGAGACATAATCTTCTATCGTAGGAAATCAGGGGAAGTGTTATAAACATGATTCCCTCCTCATACTTCTGCTTGCTGCCTTCCTTCTTTCGCCCCGTGACTCTCCCCTTTCTTTTCTCCTCCTTCCGTGACTCCTCCTTTCATTGCCTATAAAAGGAAATGCAGCTGAATGAAAATTAGATAAGAATTTCCCTGAAGGATTTCTCTCTCTTGCTTATTCTCTCTAAATTTATGCAGCAATTATAAGAGTATCTTTATACACTTCGCTAGGTTTTATAATACTCTTAACTATATAAGTGTAACTTATTTTTATAGTACGGTTTAAATGTATTGTCTAATTTACAATACCTATCCATTCGATCATATCATTGTAATGAAATGACATCTAAATTGCAACACACAAATTCCAAGTAAGAATTCAAGGACAAAATCACATAATTTTTATGACTATTAAGGACCTCATAATTATATTAATGACAGAAATTTTATTACATTTAAGCGCTATCATACAAACTTTAGCCCACCTAATAAACAAATACTCCATATATATATATATATATATATATATATATATATATATATATATTTTGATCGAACCAAGTATGTCCTATATTGATCTTTAATACATTACTTACCAACAAAGAGATATTTATACATCATTTACCAAAATAGATATTTATGCATCTATCTACTTTAACATAAAATCATTACATATATACACCAGGCATGTTCAGTTTCTGGCAGATACTGAAAGTCAGCATACTTGTGAGTCCCACGAAGAATTAACAACCTCACTAATGAGTTTGAGGCCATATTTTTTCATCACTTACATCCACTAATCCATCAAGTGGAGAAAATATATGGTTAGACAATCTCAAACGCCAACAAGAAAACCTATCTTAATTTTAATCGGTTTACAATAGACAGTTGATTTGGACAATATATAAATAAGTTAGATTTTATATAAATTATAATCATATAAAATGAATGCAAGTTTTTTTACAAATTGTTCTACAGATCATCAAAAATATAAGTTTGTACTATATAAATGTAACTTTATATGTAAACTGTTCAAATAAACTATTTATTTTATATCAATTAATTCAAATTAAGATCCCAACAAAACATCAAAGAAAGTCACTTTTGCTAATGGAGGTCTAGAGAGGGAAAAGAGAGACAGAGAGAGAAAGTGATGGAAAGAAACCAAAGGGGACCATAAAAGGGGACCTTTTGAAGTTGTAGGAGGAATTATTGAACTCCATATACAAAAATCCAAGAACACCTTCCTTAAGTTTCCAGAGAGACATTGAAGAGAGAGAGAGAATATGGGCCCCGACCCATGAAAGACCACATTAGCTTGGGCCTACTGAGAAATCCCTAGTTTAGACAGCTAATCGATAAGAGAGCAGAGATTGGGATTGAGTTCAGAAGTTTAACCAATGAGAAATTAGATAAGACCATTGTATTCAAATTTTTATAAGAGATCAATCTTTCACTGTAGAAAACTACCAAAAACTGCATGGGCTTGAGACCTCAAGACTCAAGACACCAGCCAGCCTAGTGTAAGAGTAAAAGCGTTTTATGTGGTCCCACTCACTACCATTTATAGTATTTGATCTAGTTTTTCACTTGCATAAATACATCAAGTCCCTTGATATTTTCTATCAAGACTCCATTTTGGCCTTCATTTTTATGACAACATCTGAATTTTGTACCAATTTTTCCTCCATGATTACTGACAGAAAAACTGCAAGCGCAGTTGGAGGCAAAACCGCCAGAGCTTGCGATAGCTGTTTGCGTAGACGGGCGCGATGGTATTGTGGTGCCGATGACGCTTTCCTTTGCCAAGGTTGCGATGCATCGGTGCACTCGGCTAATCAGTTGGCTAGCCGGCACGAAAGGGTTCGACTCGGAACAGCTTCTTTTAAGAGTTGTGAGTCAAACACTACTAATAATTCTATGCCAGCTTGGCACAAGGGGTTCACCCGTAGAGCACGTACCCCAAGACAACCTAAGCTTGCATTGAAACACAACACAAAGGAGAAGAGGAGAATGTCAAGCAATTCTCCCCTTGTCCCGGAGATGGAGAATGAGGAATTATCGCTTGAGGAGGAGACTGAGGCGCAGCTTCTTTATCGCGTTCCAATTTTTGATCCTTTTGCTGCTGAACTCTGTAATGTATCAAATGAAACTGAGAATATACATACAGATTGTAAAGTTGAAACCATCATTCAGAATGAGCCGAATGCTATGTTTTCTAATAGTGGTAATGATGAAGTGTGTGGCTTGGATAATCTTCCTGTTTTTCTCCCATCTGAGATGGAGCTTGCGGAGTTCGCTGCTGATGTTGAGAGCTTATTAGGTACAGGACTCGATGAGCAGTCGTGTGGAATCGATGGGTTAGGGCTAATTGATTGTAAAGAAGATAATGTTATGGATGATTGTTACGAAGGAAGTAGGGTAAAAGTTGAAGATGAAGACGTAGAAGGTATTATAGATTGTCCTTTTGATTCGGGGTTGGATATGTTAAGGGAAACAATAGATTGGAACTTAGATTATGAGTCACCGGTGACCGGTGAGGAGGAACAAGAGGAGGAGAAGGTGGTGGTTGCCGCCGAGGCAGAGATTATGAGCAGTGAAAGGAAAGAAATAAGGAGGGAGAGGTTTTTAAGGCTTAATTATGAAGAAGTCATTAGTTCCTGGGACAACAAAGGTTGTCCGTGGACATCTGGGATTCGGCCGGAGATTAACCCTGCCGATTGCTGGACTGACTTCTTGGTAATTCCTTCACTCGTCTCTATACAAATGCAACTATTTTATCTAAACTGTACTTATTGTCCATTTTAAACTGCTTTGATTTATCAGTATCCAATTTTACTTTTGTACGTGTAACAGTCATTAAATTGCCCAAAAGAGGTCAAAATCTTCCTAGCAAAAGTTTCCATTTATGGATTTATAAACAAATACATGTAACAAGCAAATTTGGTAGTCAAATAAAAAAGAATGAAAACCTAAGGAGACTACTATTATTAGAAATTTACTAGTATTGGTAAGTCCGTGTTAATGCTTTTTATGTTGGAATTGGACAGGATTTTATTTTGAAACAAATTTGAATATTTCATCAAACTTATTTACTCAATTATTGAATGGGTTTGATGTAATAATTTGAGAATTTTTGTACTGGTTAATTTGTATTTGGAACTGATATAAAAGGATGATTTATTTATGCTCTTTAATATTAAGGTTTTGTAAATAGTTTGTCATCGTGAGATACTATTGATAGTAACTTAATTCCTTATATAGAGACAATTTTTTCTCATATATCTCAATATGGGACTTGAGTGTTACAAACTTCCCCACTTAAATTTCTAACGTATTCGGCAGAACCAATCACACACACTGTCCACAGATCTTTGTCTCTCTAGCTATTGTGATAATAACGGCTGGTTTTGTATCCCCACCTCCGGACCTCTCTCTATTGTGGGATAATACTACCAACCTTCGTGTCCCCACATCTGGCAACCCAATCAGATGACTCGACTCGAGCTTTCGAGATATATAACAACTTGAGTCAAAACTTGAGTCTGGTTAATTCAAATCCCAAGTCCGAATCGATTCAAATTCATTCAAACAATGTCTTAAACTACTAACACAATAGTATCTTTTTGGTCATCTTAGTTTATCACAAGTTCTCCTAAAAAGTTATGACTGAATGTACTATTATTAATAACTTAATTCATAAATTTTTCTCATATCTTTCGATTTAAGACTTGGTGTTGCAACATAACTGTATATCATGTTATTATATTAACTATTAACATAAGGACTCAAAGTTGCCAGAATATGACTAACTTAAATTTGAAATCACTATTTATATACCGACCAGATAATATATCTCAAATGAATACAACATGATTTATAATAGTACAAATGATTTTAAACAATGACTTTAAGGCAACTAATCTTATCTCTATGCAAAATATTTCAGGGAATGTATACTCCAGGCATTAATAGTTGGTACGGAGGTATCGGTGGACGAATCGGAAGCAGTGATGGTGGGAGAGAAGCAAGAGTGTCAAGGTACAGAGAGAAGAGAAGAACAAGATTGTTCTCCAAGAAAATAAGATATGAAGTCAGAAAACTGAACGCCGAGAAAAGGCCAAGAATGAAAGGTCGGTTCGTTAAGAGGACATCTTTTGCAGGAGGATCTGCAGCTAATTTTCCTTACCATATGAACAAATAATACTACTACTTCATATTGATCACTATCTAGTGATCATTTTAACTGTCAACAGCCAAGTTTGCTTTGTTTTCTTTGGCAAAATTGGATGAGTTTAGTTGAGGGTTTTATGGCCTGTAATATAAATAAGTGACATTTAAGTTCATTTGCAAGTAGATTATGGAATTCTACTTCGAGAATTTCCCATTATTTTTTTTGCAGTGGTTTTATTAAAATTCCTGAAACAAATGATTGATTTTGAGACTCCCGTCTGAATTTTGCTCGAGGCATTTGCATCAAATTTGCAACATATAACCTCAAGTTTCTTTTTCTCTTAATTGGAAAGACAAGCCTCATCTATAGGTTTTGGGAAACCTTTGTCCACCTCATTACATAATCCTTAGAAAGTTCTCATAAAAATAATGGAGTGAAAGAACTTGAAGTGACGACGGTTGGATTTTAGCTATAAAAATCCTATTATCTATTTGTTTAATATTTATTTATTTATGTTGAATATTAATTTATTAATAAAAGTACATCATTCATCATTCATTAAATGATTGTTTAGTTTGTTTATATATATCTCTATATTATATATGTTATGGTTTATGTGTATAAATAAATGTTATACACAAAAGATATAAATCATATGTAGTATATAAATAAAGAAATAACGGTTTATAACATAGGATGATTAGGAGATATTATCATGTAGGTTATAGTACTTTAACAGAGATGATCTTGATCATGGAAGTTGGACTTCTAATTAAAGTACTAGTGCATTAACGGTGTGCATTAAACGGATCATGTGATAATATTTTATTTATAAAATGTTTTCACATAAATACTAATTTGTATAATTTCTTAATTGTGAAATAATAGTGGACTTAACATTGTTATATAAATTAATTTGATGTTCCAATGAGTGAGATTACATTGTGTTAATTAATATCTCGGAATGTTGATTAATGTATTTAATTAAAGAACATTAATATTGTCAAAACATCTATAATATTTTTCTTAAGATTATTTATCATTGATCATAGAATCTTGGTCGGGTCTTTTAATATTTATTATTAAAATGATTGATTTAATTGTTAAATCAATTTATGATCAAATAAAGATAAATTATGGACTTATGAACAAACTTTGAATTATCAAATTTTCAATATTTATTATATATCAATTATTTTATTTCATGAATTATGTATGACTAAATAAAATAATAAAAATTCAAGTGGATAAGGGATGAGGATAAAATCCCACGGCCTCCATTATATATCTATAGTTATGTCAACTAATATGTTTCTTACAAAAAATATTAGTGATCAAGATGTAGATTCCCTCATAGGATATGAGTTTATTAAAATAATAATATAAATATAGTTTTCCTACGGAGATACATTTTGAGTTATGAATATTTTATGAACTCTAATATAATAATGGTATACATTTGATAAAGAGATTAATATTTTTTTTCTCTGCGGAAAGGTAGTTTATTAATACTCTTGAAGGCTAAAAGAAAAAATATCGTTCTCTTTGAGTTAACTAAAAAAGAAAATAATAGTAATTTAAAATAATTGTCTTTCCCTACGGATAGATTTTATTTGAAAATTAAGATACCTATGTTTAAAAGTAATTGATTGCTTATTATATACATTATTTTATTTGATAATGGTCCTATGAATGATGTATGTATGCTTTTCTATTTTATATATTATGTCTACATTCAATCGAATCTCAATCATTCTAAAAGAGAATCAATTGACTGACCCTAATTATGTTGATTGGAAAAGGAATTTGGACATTGTTCTTACTGCTCATGAATATAAATTTATGCTTACTGATCTTTGCCCTAAGACACCTGCAGCTAATGCTTATCGTGCTTCTAAAGAAGCACATGCAAAATGGGTAAAGGCTAATGAGATGGCTAAATTTTACATCTTGGGCTCTTTAATTTATCCAATATTTTGTAGCATTAGCATAAGGTTGCTCCAACTGCTAAGGCCATAATAGAATCTTTGCATGGTATATTTGGTGAGCATGATCATGTCGTAAGGAAGAGTATTATGAAGTCTCTCATGGAAGAAAAAATGGTTGAGAGAACTCCAGTGGGTAAGCATTGTCTCAAATTCATATCTCGCTTTAGCGAACTGGAGGTCCTCGAAGAAAATGTAGATGAGGATACACAGATTGACATGTTTTTGTAGTCATTGCCCGATACTTTTAAAAATATCAGGTTTAACTACAACATGGGTCAATTTCATTATACTCTTCCTGAGTTAATGAAACAGTTTCAATCGACCCAAGGTATTCTAGTACTTAAGTTAGTTGTCCATGTAGCTGAGGCTAATGTTGCTAAGCCTAAGGTAGGCAAGAAAAGAAACCAAACAATAAGAAATAGAATGCAAATTTTTCTGGCACTGGGGAAGTGTTTTTACTGTAGTAAAAAGGGACATTGGAAGCGCAATTGCTCAACATTCATTGAGAAAGTGAAAAACAAAGGTAAGTTTCAAACTTTACTAGCTGAATCATGTTTTGGCGATTTCTACGAGATCTTGGTTTGTAGATTCTAGAGAACTAATCATGTTTACGTTACTTTGCAGGGGTTCCAGGAGAGCAAACGACTAAGTGAAGGGGAAATTTATCAACAGTTAGCATCGAATGCAACAGTTGCAGCAGTAGTAGTAGGAATTGTTTATTTACAGTTTTTTAGTAATAGGAGTTTATATTTAAATAATGTACTTTACATACCAAACACTCGTAGGAATTTAATTTCGGTTTCTTGTATACTTAAGCAAGGGTACTCCGTGGTTTTTAATAATAAAGTTGTTATTAAGAAAAATTATGTTCTTGTTTATGATGGTACATTATTGGATAATTTATATATTCTCACTCCTGTTACAAGAACACTGCAAAATACTGAAATTGATAATAACATATCTAAGAAAAGAAAATTTTCTTCAACACATAAAACTTATTTATGACACTTACGTTTAGGTCATATTAATCTAATTAGGATCCAAAGACTGATAAAGGATAGACCTTTAAGTTTTCTTGAAGTTAATTCTTATCCAGTCTGCGAATCTTGTATAGAGGGTAAAATGACTAAAGAAACTTTTAAAGAAAAATGTGATAGAGCCGTAGAAAAGTTAGATTTGGTTCATACTGATGTATGTGATCCATTGACATCGAAAGTTAAAGGAGGTTATGAGTATGTTATCATATTCACTGATGATTACTCAAGAATTGGTTATGTATACCTAATGCATCTAAGTCTAAAGCTTTTGAAAAAAATAAAGAGTTCCGGGATGAAGTTGAAAAACAAATGAGTAAATACATAAGGACCCTTCGATCTGATCGAGGTGGTGAATACCTTCTTACAGAATTCAAGAATTACATGTTTGAAAATGGAATAGTATCACAGTTGCCTGAACTAGGGACTCCTCAGCAAAATGGTGTAGCAACAAGAAGAAACAAGACTCTTTTAGATATGGTTAGATCTATGATGAGTTATTCTACACTACCTATATCTTTTTGGGGATATGTTTTACAATCGGCGATATACTTATTGAATATTGTTTCATCTAAATCAGTTCCAAAAACACTATTAGAATTGTGGTCAGAGCGCAATCCTAGTTTGAAACACATTCATATATGGGGTTGCCCTGCAAATGTGCGAAAAAAGGGAAAACATATTTAGATATGTTAGGAACAAGATCAAAAGTATGTTTGTTTGTAGGGTATTCAAAAGAGACAAAGGGTGAACTATTTTATAGTCCTGAAAATCAGAAGGTATTTGTGAGTGCAAATGTAATTTTTCTGGAAAAATATTATATGAAAGAACATAAGTCAAGTAGTAGAATTGTCTTTAGAGGAAATGCCTGAAGATCTTTCTCCGCAATCAACACCAAAACCTGATAAATAAGTAATTACACCATAAGTCACAATACATGAATCTTCTAACTTAGAAGAGTCTCGTCGTAGTGGGAGGATTTCTAGACCAACACAAAGACTTACTATTTTGGGTTAAGTCTACTGAGATTGTTTCAGATGATCTAGATTCAGATCCCAAGAGTTATAGTGAGGCACTTGATGATAGAGATGTTAATCTTTGGCAAGAAGCAATGAAATAAGAAATGGAGTATATGTATTCCAATAAAGTTTGGGAACTTGTAGATGCACATAATGGAGTAAAACCTATTGGGTGCAAGTGGATCTACAAGAAAAAGATAGGAGTGGATGGAAATGTTCAAACCTATAAAGCTAGGCTTTTTGCGAAAGGATATAATAAAAAAGAAGACATTGAATTCGAGGATACCTTTTCTCCAGTGGCAAAGCTTAAATCCATTAGAATTATCTTATCTATTATTGCACATCTTGACTAGGAGATTTAGCAAATGGATGGCAAGACAAATTTTCTTACTGTTATCTTGAGGAAGACATTTATATGTCTCAACCAGATGGTTTCATGGCTGAAGGCCAAGAAGGGATAGTTTGTAAGCTACATAAATATATTTCTAGGCTTAAACAAATATTGAGATCATGGAATGTAAGATTTTATCAAGTAATCCAATAACTTGAATTTGAACAAAATCCTGAAGATTCGTGTATTTATAAAAGAAGTGAAGGTAAATTGGTGGATTCTTGATTTTATATGTAGATAACATTCTATTGATTGGAAATGACATAGGAATGTTATCTCAAGTTAAAGGTTAAAGTTTGGCTATCTAATCATTTTGACATGAAAGATTTGGGAGAAGCCAAATACATTCTTGGGATCCAGGTTATCCGAAATCGTCAAAAAAGAGTGTTCTGCCTTTCTCAAGCTGCATATATAGATAAAATTTTGGGTAAGTATGCTATGCAGGATTCCAAAAAGGGACTACTTTCTTTTGGACATGAAGTTCCTCTTTTTTTTAATTCATTGTCCTGTGACAGAATCTGAGAAAGAGCACATAAAAGTTGTTCCTTATGCATCAGATGTAGGAAGATTAATGTATGATATGTTGTGTGCTAGACAAGATATATATGCAATGGGAGAATAGTTAGCAGATATCAGTCTAATCCAGGACTAGAGCACTGGTCAGCAGTTAAGCATATACTCAAATATCTTCGAAAAATGAGAGATTATATGTTTATCTATCACAGTGATGGTCTAGTTCTTATTGGATGTTCTAATTCAGAATTTATGGGTGATAAAGATACTAGAAAGTCAAATTTTGGGAATGTGTTCACTTTAGATGGTGGAGGTATTAGTTAAAGAAGTGTACAACATGGTTGTATTGCTAATTTCACTATGAAAGCAGAGTATGTTGCAGCTTCAAAGTCTTCCAAGGAAGTTATTAAATTGGTTTCAAAAGTTTTTAATGGAACTTGGACTAATATCGTTATTTGTTAGTCCCATAGTAATATATATTGTTATAATATTGGGGCAGTAGCATAATCAAAGCATCCCAGAGACCATAAGAAATCGAAGCACATTAAGTGTGACGCCCCCAAAATAGGTATACATCACCTATTCTGAGTTGTCAATACATGGTACAGAAACAACTACAACTTTATTATTACAACCGTAAAACTGTGAGTTTGAATACAAATATTATCTTCTAGACAATATCTATACTCAAATAAATCCTCATCACATTTATTGATACATTATTTTACAAAAATGGCGAGGACTACTAAACAATTCTTTCTAAAATCTTCATTCCATACCCTGACTCATACTCGCTATATTCTCGCCTCCTGAGAAGAAAAATGGAACAAAAAGGAAAAGGGTGAGCTCAACTAGCCCAAGAAAGAATATTATGACTAAGATAATATACAACAAATTACCGTTAGTCTTCAACGGTGAAAATCTAATAGAATACAATAGACAACAAATTTTAAATCAATATTCGCAGTTAGAAATAATAATTAATTAGAAGAGTTAAGTAGAGAATGCAAACTACTATCTTCTATGTATGAATTTAAAAGTTCATCGTCTATCTTTTATCCCCGTAACATCAATCAATATACATCCGGAATCAAATATTCATCTTTGCACTCTGAGCCAAAGATATTCATCGATTGGTCATGTTCATCTAAACACTGTTCATCTTTGCAGACTACTACCAAAGATATTCTTCAGAAATCATTCATCTTTGACTACTGGGCCAAAGATATTCCATAATATCATCATTTAAGGTGAAGATGATGAAAAATATTTTAAAAAAGCGAATCCCGGTGAAACAAAATGACAAGGATTAAGGATTAAGAATTAGTACTTTGTTTTATCCACGTCTAAAAAATACCTCAAAAATAATCACAGTGGTGTAAAATTCAAGAATGATCAAAACATGGATACAATCAAAGCTAGTATCCGAATAGATATTTTGGACAAAAAGAAAATATTTTATTTTTCTATTGAATAGTGCAGATATCGTGAATAGTGCCAGATATCGTGAATAGTAACTCTCGACACCAAAAGATAGAAATTCCACAAAAACATCTTCACGCTTACATGAATAGTACTCGTGAATAGTAACTCGTGAATAGTAAGTAACTTCATGAATAGTAACCCCGACATGAAAAAGTTCCAAATTTGATAAAAAATTCCAACCAATATTTCAAAGATAATGATATTGAAGAAATAATATCATTTGAGAAGAAAATAACATCCCTTACCTCGAAAGATCGATCTTCATTAAAAACAGGATATAGGTTATGACTTGGACTTGCATCAGATATAGCAATACTCAAAGTATACTCAAAATACTCACAAGAATACGCTCGATAATATAGAGAGAGAAAACTTCAGTTTCTGGTGTGATTTTCAATTCTAACCTAAGCACCTTATTTATAGGAAATTGCTTTAAACAAAAGCGTAAAATTTAATAAATTAATAATATAATTATATAAATTTTCTACACATGCCTAGAATCTGATTTCAGCCATCAAACACATGCCACATTCTAGAAAAGTAAGAAAAACGTTTTTCTAATTTTAAATATTTTAAACTTCCAAAAATCAATTATTTTGAGCTTGAACTTCAATAATTCATAATAAATAGCCTTTTCATCAAAAATTCAAATCACGCTTGAGTTTTATAGGAAATTCAATTCTCTACAACTTTTCAGTAAGAAAGTTTTTCCAAATTCCAAATAGAAATTGACCGAAATCCACAAACAGGCGATTTTACATTTATAATCAAATTTCGATCGATAAATGGGGTCCATTGAGCATGTTTAACATGTTTTAAACATTTATTGCAACAAAAATACTCTTCCTCCTCAGATACTCATATATCCCACATTCGTTGTAAAAATATCACTATTATTATATTATTAACATATAATAATATATTTAAATGAATTATTTTATCGAAAAAGATAAATTTCAATTTTCAACAATTGTCACAATAAAAATTTTCTCCATCTATATCCACATAAAATCAATATTTTTTCTCATCATATGAATCAATAATTAATTATTCACAAATAATATTACAGAATCATGATATTGACAATGACCGTGCGGTTCCAGGAAGAGGGGCTTTCAATAAGAATTTCTTCTCATTGGCGCCGCAATTAGGTGACCAAACGTCTCCTTAAGCAGAACTTTCTAGACATTGCCAATAATGTTATCTAATAATATTATTAGGATAATATGAATTATTGCTTCGATAATGAAAATAATCTTGTGTAATGACAATTATGAAAACAACAACAATATAAAATATCAACGCAACAATTATTGAATCAATAAAATATTGAGCGATAATTATACGTAACCATTATTGAGTAGTGCCTTCTTACGTAAGAATCAATAATTGGTGCAATACTGTAGTGTCTTCTTGTGTTTTAACCAAAGTATTTTAACAAAGATTAATGGTAACAACTACTTCTGTAGTTATTTTTAACCAACTTATATTTGTCATTTTCTTCATCCAATCGCTTTCCGTTATGGGGCCCACACATCGCTTTCCCCGACAGTACGAATATTCCACGACCAAACGAATATTCCCCGACAACAATGAATATTTTATAACCACTTGCTTATTTTGAAATATTTGCGTATTTTACCCCTAACTATCCACATTAATCACATCAACCCTTACTATTTCAAAATAATAAATAGAGAAAATTAAATTTCATTAATAATAAGTTGGGGTCTTACATTAAGCGTAAGTATCATAACATTCGAGAGTATGTGAACAAAGGAGATCTAAAAGTATAAGAGGTTCCAGAAGTTGAAAATCTAGAAGATTCATTCACAAAATCATTACCTGCTAAAGTTTTTGAGTCTCATTATGATGCGATTGGTATTAAACGCATGTCAAATAGAATTTAATAGAAAGTGATAAATTATTGGATTTTTGCTATAAAAATCCTATTTATCTATTTATTTAATGTTTATTTATTTATGTTGGACATTTATTTATTAATAAAAATACATCATTCATCATTCATTAAATGATCGTTTAGTTTATTTATATATATCTCCATATTATATATGTTATGGTTTATGTGTATAAATATATGTTATATACGAGAAGATATAAATCATATGTAATATATAAATAAAGAAATAATGATTTATAACCAAGGATGATTTGGAGATATTATCGTGTAGGTTATAGTACTTTAAAAGAGATAATTTATCTTGATCATGGAAGTTAGACTTTTAATTAAAGTACTAGTGCATTAACAATGTGCATTAAGCGGATCATTTGATAATATTTTATTTATAAAATATTTTCACATAAATAATAATTAATAAAATCTCTTAATTTTGAAATAATAGTGGACTTAACATTGTTATATAAATTAATTTGATGTTCCAATGAGGTGAGATTACATCGTGTTAATTAATACCTCGAAAATTTTGATTAATATATTTAATTAATATTAAGAACATTATTATTATATTGTCAAAACATATATAAGATTTTTCATAAGATAATTTATCATTGATTATAGAATCTTGGTCGTGTATTTTAATATTTATTATATATTAAAAGGATTGATTTAATTGTTAAATCAATTTATTATCAAATAGAGATAAATTAAATGTATCAAAATTATATTCATTGATTGAAATATTTATGTACATTTATATAGAGGTTAATTGCATATCACTACTAGAAAAATAAGAATATGTTATGAAACTTTGTGACAATTTTTAAAAATAATCACAAAAGATAATAATTTGTGATGAACTTTTTGAGCAATTACAAAATAGTAGTATATATGATGGCTCTTAGTGATGGTTAATTTATCCATCAATATATTATAATTGTGATGACCATGTCAATCACCAAATTTTTCATGCAAAATAATTTTTTTTTTGTGATGCACTAAGCCATCACTTAAGGATATACCCTTTTCGTGACTGCATTTAAGCTATTACCAATATTTTAATGAAAAAATTAATCAAAATAATATTTTATGACGCTAATAACAATCAGTAAAAAAAATAGATTTTTATGATGACTTTTATTAACTATTACAAAAAGAAGGTATTTTGTGATGAAATTTTCAAGTCATCACAAAATAATAAAATATATGATGGCTCTCAGTGATGACTAACTTTACCATCGTTATATAGTATTTGTGACTTCCATTAAAATCACCAAATCTTATGTGGGACTAATTTTGTTTAGTAAGTCAACCCACATATGTTTCCTTTTATATTTTATTTTAAAATTATAATCATGATTTGGGCTTTGATGTAGTGGTATTACTTGTTATTAAGTTTGCAAATGGGGAGGGTTTGAATACTCAAATATCATTTGATACAGTTAATATAGTGAAATAAATTGTACATAAAAAGAGATTCACATTTATACTTTTGATCCCTAAAGTCATGTGTTTTTCTATGATGACTTTAACAATTACAATAGATTACGTATTAATGTGATTGTATTAATCATCACAAAGCAATAAACATTTGCATAATTATCAAAACCATCACAAAAAGGCTTTCATGATAGGGGTATACAAGATAGCTTTCGTGACGGCTAAAGTCATCACAAAAACCTTTTGTGATGATTTTTTAAATTTATATGATGGATTTGAGCCATCATAAAAGGCCATTTTTTGTAATGATATTAAACCCCAAAGTATACTCTCTTTTACCATTCGTACCCCGATATTTAAACGGTCTCATACTGCTACTCCAAGTACCAAGTAAGCATAACCGGCCCTTTTGTAATTTCTGGCCATTTAAATTAGGACACGTAGCCAATTTTTGGCGAATAAATTGACCAAAATGGTCATTTATGCTTACTAACAGTACTTGGGGTAGCGGGATGGGAACACTTAAACATCAGGGTACAAATGGTAAAATGGTGTATATTTTAGGGTGTAATATGCAATTAACTCTTTATAGAGGAAACATTTACAGTTTATAGAAAAATATGAATATGTGACGAAACTCTGTGACGGTTTTTAAAAATAATTACAAAAAATAGTAATTTGTAATGGACTTTTTGAGCAATCACAAAATAATAGTATATATGATGGCTATTAGTGATAACTAATTTTGTCATCAATGTATTATAATTGGGATAGTCATATCAATCAAAAAAAATTTTCACGCAAAATAATTTTTTTTTTACGCACTACTAAGACATTACTTATGGATATACCCTTTTCGTAATACATTTAAGCTATCACCGATATTTTAATAAAAATAGTAATCAAAATAGTAATTTGTGACGGCCATGACAATCATTAAAAAGATAGATTTTTGTGATGACTTTTATTTGAAATTACAAAAAAGGTATTTTATGATGGAATTTTCAAGCCATCGCAAAATAATTAAATATATGACTCTTAGTGATGATTAATTTTACCATCATTACAAGGTATTTGAGACTTCCATTACCAAATCTTATGTGGGACTAATTTTGTTTAATAAGTCAATTCACATATATGTGTTTCTTTTTATATTTTGTTTTAAAATTATAATCATCATATGGTCTTTGATGTAGTAGTACTAATAATACTCGTTATTTACTTGAAAAATTTTGGGGGAGGGGAAGGGGGCAATGACGGGAGCAGGGGTTTCGAATCCTATAAGTATCATTTGATACAGTTAATCTAATGGAATAAATTGTTCGTAAAAAAGATATTCACGTGATGGCTTTGACAATCATAAGAGATTGTGTGCTAATGTGATTATTTTAGCCATCACTAAAAAGTCACGTATTAATGTGATTGTATTAATCATCACAAAAACCTTTCATGATTTTTTAAATTTATGTGATGGATTTGAACCATCACAAAAGACCATTTTTTTAGTGATGGCTAAATGAAATAACAACATTGTTTAAAAATTGAACATTGAATGAATCAACTTGTTTGATAATTATCTGGATGAAACAACTAAATGAATGAGTTTTTTCATTCTAACTCTCTAAACTATTATGACCAAGTATATATATATATATATATATATATATATATATATAAGGATTGATACATAGTCAACATTGTCAATTTAAGGTTATTCTTATAATTAATACATCGTAATCGTCCATCCGTTAATCGAACGGTTAAATAGAGCCTACGTTCACAGTTTAGTTTTCAGTATTCCGTATTTTAATACTGCGAACGGGACAGATGTCCAAAATACCCATCCTTTTACAAGTCCCCCATCCACAGTATTAAACTACAGATGCCAACTACTAGGTCTTTCTATTCTCTGTCTTCCCCTTTTCTTCCTAGTCTTTCTTTTCTCTCTCTTAGTAATGACTCAAAAAATTCTATGTAATATTCAGTTATTATAATGTTAAATTTTGCGCATAAATTTTTTTTATTATTTTTTTATACTTAGTTGTTGTGGCCTTAGAACTATTACTTAATAATTTAGTAAGTATTTCAACTTGTGTATGGTAAAGGCAGGAAGAATGGTATACCTTATTATAATGGTATTTAAATACCAAGAATGAAATGGAAAGCCAAGATGCATGGCTTAATTGAGAAAGATTATTGACATGAAGCTACCTATATGTTCAATAAAATAATTGTATTATAATATAATTAATTTCATTCAAAAGTAATATTTAGTGAAAAGTAAGAAAATAGTGTACTACCATGGGTATTTAAAATTACATGGAACCATCATTTCTTTTATGATGTATGTGTTAATTATCTTTTAGCCTAAATAAATGTTGTGAATAAAAATTCATGTATATTAATTAATATGTAATGTGTGTCCATATTTAATTATGGACAACATTAATTTTCTATATAGGCATGCAAGTTTGCTACATTAAATTTTGGATTAATTACATATTTTAGTACATTTTTAGAAATAATTACAATAATGGTGCATAGATAAAATAATTACAAAAGTAATATATTTTTCCATATTTATTTACAAAATTAATACATTTGGGTATCCTTTAATCGTGGCCCACGATTATTTCCCTTATCTCTTCCCGTTAATCGTGGATGTGGTTCCTCCCACTCCATTGATCACCACCAATAACCATGCCTGCAAACCCTTCACTCCTTATCCTCCACCCAAACAAATTTTTGAACCAGGGTTTCTGTTTTGATTACTGTTACTCCATTATTATTTGTAGGTTGAAGATTGTATGTATCAAAAGAGCCTTCTTCAAGGAAAAGAAGAAGAAGAAAAAGAAGGCTCTCTGTTATGAGATTTAAATATATCAAATCAAGCTCTTTTTCTCTATATATATAGATACACCATACACATATGTAATTGTTGGGCTTTAATTAGAGGTAAAGATGATTAGATTGTGAATAGCAAACCTTCGCAATTGTCGAGTTATTTGTGAGTTCTTTGGTGCATATGTTATATGGATTTTACTTATTCAAAGACAGTACTGTGTGGTGGTGATCTCTCAAGCTTTGAATGAATGGGTTTACAAGCCTCAATTCCTCGGATATATGATGTGATGACAAAGAGGAGGAAGATGAGTTGATTTGTTCAACCAATGCTCATCATTTGCCCCCCCATTGTGTTGGTTCATGGAATATTTGGATTTGGCAAAGGGAGGTTGGGTGGGCTATCATATTTTGCTAGGGCAGAGAAGAAGGATGAGAGAGTTCTGGTGCCGGATCTTGGTTCACTAACAAGCATATATGATACGGCACGAATATATGCATATAATGATTTTTTATATATATAACCACGAATATATGTGTTTATTATTTGGTTGGTCACTAATTCGGAATATGTGTATTTTTAATGTTTCTATGAATCGGTTATTGTCATCTTCTATAGTACCTTCTTTTTTCCTTGTTAGAAATAATTACTAAACCTTCATACCAAGGTTACCAATCCACCTTCACACTTGTAGTTTTTTCATAGTGCAGTTGGTAACCAAACCTTCATACCATGGTAACCAAATTGTCATACGAAGGTAACCAATCCACCTCCACACCTTCAGGTTTTTCATAGTGCAGTTGGTAACCAAACCTTCACACCAAGCTAACCAAACTTTCATACCAAGGTAACAAAACTTTTATACCAAGGTAACCAATCCACATCCACACCTGCAGTTTTTCATAGTGCAATTGGTAGCAAAAACATTCATACCAAGGTAACCAATTCAGTGTTATTAGGTTACCAATTTATTTTGAATGTGATGCAGTTGGTAGCCAAACCTTCATGCAGTGGGTAGGCAAACCTTCATACCAAGGTAACCAATTCAGTTTTATTAAGTTACCAATTTATTTTGAATGTGATGCAGTTGCTAACCAAACCTTCATGCAGTTGGTTGCCAAACTTTCAGACCAAGGTAACCAATTCATACTGCAGGTGTAGAGGTAAATTGGTTACCTTGGTATAAAGGTTTGGTAACTTTGGTATAAAAGTTTGGTTACCTTGGTACGAAGGTTTGGTTATCAACATTACATTACACATCATTCTCTTATCTCTCTCTTTCCTATGCAGTTTTCTTATTTTCCTTTGGACACATGAAATTGGAATTAGAATTTCCAAACATGAAGAAATTGTGAAAAATCAAATATCCACCTCCTTTCTCTATCCCATCGACCATTTTGTGGTTGACTCTCGCTATGTCTCACCGGTGAAGGGGGAGGAGGAAGATGAAGTTGCCAAACCTTCAGACCAAGGTAACCAATTCAATTTTATTAAGTTAATCACAGTTGGTAGCCAACCATTCATACAAAGGTAATCATTTTAGTTTTTGTGGGTAACCAAATAGTAATAAAAAAAAATCAAAACAGTAAGAGTTACATCTATTTATTTTTAAACTTTTTGTAGGACGAATATTCTTCTTCTTCTCTTTGACGTTTTGGACAACGGAGATTCGCGGCAGAGTAGCAGCGGAGTAGCGGAGGAGAGGGCAACCTGTGAAGAAGGAGATTCACGGCAGAGTAGCGGAGGAGAGGGTTACTGTAAGGGAGATGAAGATTTGAATTTGAATTTTTTTTTTTGTTAGATCCCATATATTTTAATTTGAATTATTAATTATGGCAGTTATTTCTCCTTGATTTTAGGTTTCCTTATTTATGTGAATTGCGTTATTTTTGTAATTATTTTGTAGATGCACTAATAGTGTAATTAGTTTCTAATTGTTGTATATTAGTGTTAAGGATCCTTAAATTTTTAGTGGTATGGATCCTTGCTATATTAGAAGTATGTGTTGAGCCCAAAAATAAACCATGTCGAGCCCTTTTTCCCTTGAACAATTCGACAGCCCATATGTGGAGTAGTAGTGGGCTGTTTAGCTCAATTCCAATGAACAGGCAATTAGTTGCTAGGCAGTTAGTAAAGGAGCAGCCAGTTAGTAATTAGTTAGAAGATATGCTAGAAGGCATAGGGTGGCTACTAGGGGCCAATGCAAGGGGCAAATTAGATGGCTAAGAGTTGTGACAGGGGATTTATTAGGGTCCACTGCGGGAGCAGAATTAGAATAGGTTAAGAATGATTGTTGGGAGATTGGCAAGGTGGTTGTGTAGGGGCCAACTAGAGGCCAATGGGACTGACTGCAAGGGGGGAGAACTCAACATATAGTTGGCTCTTCAAACCCTCAAGGAGCAAAGCAGTTTATTTAAGCAAGAAATTAAAAGAAATCAGTGGCACATTTAGAGGGAAAGAAGAGAGCATCAGCTGGAAAGAAAAGGAAGATTGAGTAGCCCAACACCTTCATTCCTTAAGCTAGCAAGGTAAGCATTCCATTCCAATTCCATTTACATTTTTATTAGTAAGCCAACTGTTAGTGGCCAGATGAATTGGTTGACTGCTATAGGCCGGATTGACACTGCTAGGTGGACTGCTATGTTGTGTTGTCATTGATGTTGGAACTGCTATTTTGGTGTGTTGTTCTTGTTGTTGTTTTAATGCCATAAGGCTAGAACAAGAAGGCTAAAAATGTATTTACTATATGTAAGTATAAAGATTTCCCACCAATTGTTCGATTAAATGCTAAAGTCAGGACTTATTTGGGGTAACTAAGTATCAACTGTGCATGCATGCAAGAACAAAGGCCTTATTATCATGCTAATAATCAAGCAAAGACATGTAAGCTTATATAGTATATATAATAAGGCAGGTTGAGTGTAACTTGCATACTATGATAGTTTCATATATGAGTTAAACTAATTAAAAGTAACTGTGTTAACAAGCTAGTTAAGGATTGATTTCCCTTGACCTTAATGTGATTTACATGTTAAATCAAGGTTTCTAATGAACCAAACCATGGATGAAAATAATAAAAAAAACTAATCGAAATTTTTAGGAAGCTTGAAACCAAAATAAGCAAAGTTTGGACCTGTTTTGCACATGTCAAACTCTGCCACTATTTTAACTGCCATGATATGCCATTAACCAACTAAATGACTTGCTAATAAACTAAGAGAATTGACTATTGGATCAGTCCTAGTAATTTATGAGAGATGTTGTGCAAATCAGTCCATAATAGTATTAGCTTGATTTTTGTGGTATTACTAGTTCATGTGTTAAAACTTAAAGTTAAGAGGATGCTATTTTGATCAAATGAATAAAGTCTTTAATCTGCTAATTTTTAAGCCATGTGTATTGATTATATAGCATGTGTATGAAGTAAAAATCCATACAACTTGAGCTTTTGAATACTTGGGACTGTTATGGTAGAGTATAACTAATTCATGTTTATAAAACCTAGTAAGGACTGTTTTATTATTAGAAACTGAACTAACTTTTACAAGCATGCTAATGTATATGGTATTAAGTTTTAATGATGATTTAAAGTTTGTTTGAGGGCTTAAAGGTCCCTTGAGTCCTAGGTTGGGACTACTTGTGAATAAATGCCAAAACAGTGCTTAAAATCCTAAAAATAGGAACTCCTATGGTCAATTTTAGCTACTGAGGTTATTAGATAGTATGATTTACTTACAATGTCCATAAATATCATTTAAAAGTTTCTCCTTAACTTAGTTGAGGTTCATAGTGAATGTTACTCAATTTTCATGTCTAAAACCATAAAAAGTAAGCTTTATGATAGCAATAAACACCAAAATTAAACACCACCGTACCTGGGTCATATAGGAAAGTTTCAATAGTTATAATATAGTATAAGTGGGCTACATAAGACAAAGAAGCCAAGTCTAAACTGTTTTGAGGCTTAGACTTGTTCAAAATCACAATTTTAAGCCAAAAGAGGGTTGTTTTGGGTGATCCTCAACACCACCGTACCTGGGTCATATAGGAAAGTTTCAATAGTTATAATATAGTATAAGTGGGCTACATAAGCCAAAGAAGCCAAGTCTAAACTTTTTTTAGCCTTAGACTTGTTAAAAATCACAATTTTAAGCCAAAAGAGGGTTGTTTTGGGTGATCCTCAACACCTGACATATAAGCCTGTAATAAACTCATATAAAGATGCTAATGCATGCTCATAATGGTTTCCAATCATTGCCAAGACCAAAACTAGCAAGAAAACCAAGTTAGGATCTATTTTCAAACCTAAAGTGAGCTTTGATAAGTCAAACTTGGCTAAGTGATTAAATAAAGCATGATGATGATGAAATTAGCCTTAAGTAACTTAAATACACATGCCTAAACTATCCTAGTGGCCAAAAGTGGAAAATTTTGGAAAAAGTTCAAAAATAGTTTTTGTATGAAAGTGAGAAAATTGCCCAATTGGAGCCCTGTTTTGGGACGCCTAATTGACATGAATAAGAAAAATAAACCTCGATTAAAATAAACTTGATGTATGGTCCAGAAGCAAGACCAAATGGTTGAACCAATAACTTAACCCATAAATTCAAACAAATCACCAAACTAGCCTATAAATTCAACAAAACTGCAGATTCTGCAGATTTTTTTCAAGTGTAAAATTGAGATTTTGCTATTTTACTTAAAAATCAGTTTTAACACCTTAGGCAAGTGATTTAGATGTATGTTAGGATATTCCAAGTGTTGGAATGCTAAGGTATAAAAGAACTTGAGAAATTAGTAAGTAAAAGCTTGAAAAAACTAGGTTTAGAGGGTCAAAACCAAATTTATGCTTATCAAAGTCAAGAAAAATGCTAAAACTAGTCTTAACTAGTAATCATTCAAGTGTTGGATTGAACACAAGAGGCCAGAAATGAAAATGGAAAGAATTCACCAAAGTTGGTAAAAGATAAAACTGTGATAAACAACCTAGTTTGAGCATCAGTTTCAAGAAGCATAAAAGGCTTACTTGAGAAACCAAACCAATACAAAAATACCTTGGTATACAGTCTAGAAGTATGCCCAGAGTTCATGTCTAAAAGCATAATACAAAAATTTATAAAATCATCAAAGTAGCCTTGAAAATCATAAAAACTACAGATTTTGCTAAGAAAAGGTGTAAAACAGCCCATTTGGGGCCTGTTTTTGATTGCTTAAGCTTAATAGTTTTAAAGACCTAAACCAAGAATAACATACTTTGTTTATGAGGTCTATGAGATGGCACAATTAGGAGATTCAAAATGTTACTATAGAAACTACTAAAAATCTCGAAACGTACCTCAAAAATCATATTTTTGTGTTTTTGAGTTATGTTGCAAAAGTAAAATTTAAAGCTCGTAAATGTCTTGTCATGACTAAATGAGATAATAAAGATTTTTTATGATCTAAGATCTATATCATGATATGTTGAGACTGAAACTTGTATGTTTTGGATGTATGCAAGTTATATGTGTTATATGTCTATGTGAACTAATTAAGTAAAAGTACTATATGTATCCTAAGATGTGAAAATGTGTTGTGGCAAGCTAAGTGCCTATGTGTGCTTAACTTTAGAATAATAGCTATCTATAGAACTGTTAATGTTAGTAAGTAGCTTATCTGATAATTATTGAATATAACTTTAATAGCCATAGTTGAGCTAATATAAACTTTGTGCTAAAAGATAACTAAGTAATTCAATACTGGATATATGTAAGTTACTCAATGGCAAAGCACTTCCTTAAAAAGTTTAATCGACGCGAGAGACTAGTACATCAACCTTCCTTACTCAATTAAGCTTATATTGCAAGTACTTAACTCGAAAGCTTATCTTTTCAAGTTATTGAAATTATTGAACTGCAATACTTCAAATTCAGTTATTCTTATGATATTGAAAGTATGTCAATGCCATTATTTCGGCTAGACAACTGTTGAGATATACTGATATTATTCATTCATGAAAATCCCATTTAATGTTCTCAAAACCATTTTGTTTTGGTGCACTCTTATATAATGATGTGAACGAACAACCCTTTTATAGGGGCATATGATACTGGACATGATTCTGAAGGACATGTAATGTGTCATTTGAGTGTTATGTTGTGCACAATATAGGGTACTTAAGATGATCCCCTAAAGTACAAGTCTAGGATATAGTTCAATTTTAATAACTGTTTGTATCCATGGATTGTAGTTTTAGTAAAAAGTTCACCGGTCATTTGACCTTATAACATGCTAAAGTTTGATTCTTTAAACTCAAAGCTCATAAAGAACTGTTTTGCTCAGTATCTCTTGATTTTATTTTTCTTGTTGTAATATTCTTATTCCATTATATTCAACTGCTTATTTCCTTACTGAGCAAACTTTTGTTCACCCTTGCGTTGAATATAATATTTTCAGTTAAAACCGAGAACGCTGGTACCTTAGGGAAAGATAAGGGAAGGCAAATTTGCAGAATAAGTTATTATTAAGTGCATGTGCTTATATGAACTTAATGAGTTATTGTAATAATTACCTTATTATTATTGTCTTGTATTATTATGTGGTATTATAATATGTAAAGGTCTATAAAACCTGGAATTTAAGCTAAGATTAATATATAATCTCAGACATGTTTAAATTAGTAATATGTTGATAAGTATGGATATGATAAGGAACAAAGTGTTTATTTCTTTTTGTTCCATTAACTCATTAACGTAATTAGCTCTAATTGGCTTGATAAGTTATTACACATTCATATAATCACTTTATATAAGTAATACTAATTAATCATTTAAAGATTATAAATCTTTTATTTACCATTCAAAGCTAACATTCAAGCTATGTTAATTTTTAACATAAGCTTATCTTATTTTCCTTAATCAAATTGTTTAAGTATTCATCTTAATTAACTTAAAATAAATAAATTAACTATCTTGCTTAATTAACATATTCACTTATATGGTCCAAATAAATTTTGTATATTAAAAAAATTATTCGTAATATATATATATATATATAATCATGTAAAATTCTTGGTCCTTGCACCTTTCATCAAATAGAAATAAAGACTCTTTATTATTTCCAATTTTTATCCTAGAAGTAATCTAATAAACTAATTTGATTCAATTTTAAAAGATCTTACAATTTCGTTTGAAAATCGTTTTCGTATGTTAAAAGATAAAATCAAGCATTGAACATAGGGTGGGAGTCACTTGTTGACATGTAAGCCATCCTAATAACTCTAAGCAGCTCGCAATAATAAAATCAACTACCAAGAGACCTTAAATCAAATATTCGCGGGATGGAAACCCTTGATATTATTTTAAGGCCCGAATTTACAATCATTGAATCGCAGAATTACAACCGTTACCAAAATCCATCGTGGGAAAAACCTTCGATTCTCGTTAAACATAACATTTAAGAGTCTTGAATTCATTCATAGTCTCACATAATTCATAATCATACACAACAATGCATCATGATCTATAAACAAAGTTTAGAGTCTAGGAAAGAACTTCCATAAACCTTAAATCCATAGATCACACAACAAATCAATAACTTCACAATTATATCGTTAATTATGTCGTATGAATCGAATTATATCACCAATTAACTAATATCGAAATCACAAAAATTTATTACATATCGACCAGATCTATTAAAGACTTAGAATCTAGGGAATGAAACCCATAGATCTAGAAAATAATACATCGAGATCTAATATATATATATATATATATATATATATATATATATATATATATCCTAGATTGGCTATAAGAAGATTTTATTCATGAGAATTCCCTCGCTGGCCAAAAGGTAGGATTCCCTCACTACTAGATATTAATCTAGGATATTTAGATGACCTAGAAATCAATAGAAAACAACTTCCAAGCAAAAAATAATCTGTAAAAGGAATATTAAATCAAAGTCAAAATTGATAAATTGCTAAACTGATATCCTCAGTTAGTTAGGAGGGGATTCCATCAGTGAGAAATCATCTCTAACCATAATCCCAAAAATAGGATTCAAATACCTTTAAATAAGATTTATGATGCTATGATAGTCTTAAGTGAAGAAATAACCATAAACAAAAAAAGCCTAAGCATAATAATTGACAAAATAAGCTAGATCTAGTATACAGATGAGAAATAAACATTGGGAGTAGAAGTCGCTTCCTCCTTAAGTTTTGTATGGATGACTTGACTATAGATTAGTGGGAGATATGATGAGAAAAAACTAGATCTAGATTAAATTTAGAGAGGTTTTTTTATTACTCTCTATTTCTCTTCATAGATAACATATTTTCTCTCTCTAAAATGCCTTCTTCTCTTAAAAAATAATCCAGAACAACCTAATATAGGCACCCTAAACTTGTCGCATGTCCACCAGACTTAGGGCGGCGCCCACCTGCATCGATTTTTGTGTCGCGTAGTCGGTTTATTGTGTTGTGCACTGAACATCCATAACTTTCAAATCGTGAAGAGTTAGAAAATGTGTCATAGCAATCTGAAAAGTTGTGTCCGAGAGCTACACAATGGAATCAAGTTTGATCAAATTTGAATTTGGGAAGATGGAGAAAAAGGGGAAAACGCCAACTAGTCGTTCGTCTCCTTTTCTATAGCTTACTGCCTAAAGGTCATTATGCGGACTCCAAATAATCGTTTTGAGCCTTGTAATGTGACACCCCCAAAACAGGTATACATCACCCATCTTGGGTCGCCAGATACATGGTACAGTACTCAAATAAAAACTTAATTATACAACTGCTTGCAATAATATATCTGACGTAACATAATTTGAGTTTTTACATGAATATTGTCTCATGGTAAGATATACAAACTCAAATTCAATCCTCATTACACATATTATCACACTAAGTAGTGAGGATCTGCTAAAACAACCATCTCGCATCATCACTCCATTCCCCAACTAGTCCCAAATTTATATTCTCATTTCAAGAGTAAAAGAAAGCAAAAAGGGTGAGCTCAACTAGCCCGAAGAAGAAATATTATGACTAAGATAATGCAGAATAAATTATCCTTAGCCTTCAACAGTGTTAAACTGATAAAATACAATAAACATCAAGTTTAACTGCAGCGGAATAAGCAATCCATTAGAAGAGTCAAGTAGAAAATAATGTCTACTATCTCTTCTAGATTAAAAGACCATCGTTAATATTTCATTCATGTAATACTCATCAACAGTTATTTGTTATACCCAAGACAAAAAGAACTATCATCACATGTCTTCACCTGAACCACCAAAGATTATAGTTAAATCCATATTTCATTTTTATAATCATGTAATAAACAATTTCTCCTTGCCACAAAGGCTTAATAGAACTTTACTCAATATCCTTACCCCAAAGGCTAAGATATTCAAATGTAATAACAATGATCATACCAATCAATTGTCTACCTTTACACTACGGGCCAAAGATATTCAACTATAAAACCAATGGTCATGATCATACCAATCAATTGTCTGTCAGTGCACTACGGCCAAAGGCATTCAACTGTTACCTATTAGTCATAATCCTTCCAATCACATCATCGAAATATCCATGCACTACCGGCCAAGGATATTCGTTATTATCACCAGTGGTTATGATCATGTCATACACCTGTCCATCTTTGCACGTAAGCCAAAGATATACGACTATAAAACCAATAATCAACAGTCCATCTTTGCACGTAAGCCAAAAATACGTAAGCCAAAGATATACAACTGTAAAACCAATAATAAACAGTCTATCTATGCACGTAAGCCAAAGATATACAACTATAAAACCAATAATCAACAATTCGTTTTTGCACGTAAGCCAAAGATATACAACTGTAAAACTAATAATCAACAGTCCAACTTTGCACGTATACCAAAGATGACTTTCATCACAATATAAGCATGAGGATGATGACAATGATATAAGCATTAATCAAACGAAATCAAGGATAAATATTAAAAACTTTAAATTTATCTAGAGTTTAAAAATATCTAAATTGTCAACATGATACTTCTTTTTGGAGTAAAATTCAAGAATAATATTCATGTACCGAAAATAATTTGAACAGAAAAGAAATATATTTTTCGGGTAAATAGTACCTCGTGAATAGTAACTCATGAATAGTAACTCGTGAATAGTAACTCGTGAATAGTAACTCATGAATAGTACTAAGAATATATTAGATTCGCACATAATCACAGTATACATAAATAATGTCATATACGCAAATAGTGCCATATACATGAATAGTGCCGTATACGTGAATAGTGTCGTATACGTGAATAGTAATCCCGTCACAAAAAGATAAAGTTTCACAATAAAATCCATATCAATATTTATAACACCTTAATCCAAATGTTATAAATCACTTAATAATCTCATAATCTAATATTATCAATATTACCACAATATTTTAATCATTTCTTAAACTTATAAATAATTTATTTTAATTGTTTACACTTTACTAATTAATGCATTTAATCATCCTAAAATGTCAAACTCATAAGATTTCATCACAATTAACAAAAACTCTCATCAAAAATCTGCATATACCTTATATAGGATTCTGAAGTCATAAAATCCTATTTTTCAATTTTCTTACTTCACATAACATATTTAATTCATTTACTCATAACTAGTCCATTTTTATGAAAAATACCAAATCAGTACAAACAAATTTTTTTTTCTAGAATTTAGCAGAATATAGTCCCATATTGAACATATATTTTTCTCAGAATTTTTAAAATTCATTTACTATTTTCATATGGCTAAAATTGCGAATATTTAGACATTTATCATAAAGCTGTACTTTTGTCCAAAAATTCGAAATTTCTGAGGTATACTCTGTTATATACATGTACTCCCAATAAAAATTTTACCTATTTTGGAGTTAACCACAAGGAGTTATAAGGGTTTACTTTTAAAATAATCTTTTTCCATAAAATTCATAACTCCTAATCTATACATCCAAAAATCGTCATTTTTGGACACAATATAGAAAACTCATCAAATTATCATTTAAAATTTTTCCAAATTTTTTGAGGGTCGAAAAATTTACGAAACTACCCATGGCAGAAACCCCTTACTTATAACGGTTGAACAAAAATAATATTCCTTACGAATATTGGACGGAAATAATATTTCTTACGAATATTAAACGAATATAATGAATATTGAACGATAATAATATTCATATGAATATGAAAAATAATTTCTCTTCAGAATATGAAATAAATAATACCCCTTACCTCAGAAGAAGACTGGATACTGGAGTAGTGAAGTAGCAGACTACTCTTCTTCTTTCTCTCTATAGCTTCTATCTCTGTAATTGCTCTTTTGAGACTTAGTGAATTGGTGAGAAATGAAGGAAGAATGAGCTTCTATTTATAGGAAAATATAGTTTCGATAATTGCACGTTTTGGGGCTCAAAATATTACAGTATAATACCTTCAACTTTTCTTTCATTTTTAATTTAGTCCTGCAAGTATTATCAAACTTGTACCATCTCCCCTAATAGTAAATCATGTGAATCAATAGTAAATCATGTGACTCAATAGTTCTAATCATGTAAAAAAATCAATTACAGTATAGTACCTCCATCTATACCTCCATTTTTAACTTAGTCATGCAAGTATTATCAATCTTGCACCAAGTCCCCTAATAGTAAATGAATGTGAATCAATAGTACACATATGTGAACAAATAGTTATAATCATGTGAATCAATAGCAATTAATTGCTCATTTATCTAGTTAATTACCCGATTGGTCAATATAACCTCCAGACATCAATTATTATCGAAATAAATGTCGATTTTCACTAACACTAATAATTCCAACACAATGGAACTATCAATTTCATCTTTAATCAGCACGAACTTATTCATCATTATTAATATTATAACTCACAATATTTAACAACCAGGTCGTTCCCAAGAAAAAAGGGGCTTTCCGATAAGGATTTCTCCCTATTAGCGCCATGATTAGATTATCTAACCTCTCCTTGACAGAACTTCTAGACATTGTCAATATTGCAAATAATAATATGAATAACTTTGTCATCTCAATTATTGATTTAATAAAATAACATATTATACATATGATACTGTGACAATAATTAAATCAATAATATGAGAGATATGATGCAACAATTATTGTGGCAATAATTGAGTATAACTGAGTGACTTCTTACGTAAGCATCAATAATCAATATCGTGTACTACTATGCAACCAAGCGTATTACTGTACTTTTATCACCGATTATTTTATGAAAACTTTCTTACTTTGATTTTTTTTTTTCAAATATCACCCTTAACTTTAACCTTTTATCAATTTAACCATTTACTAAATAGAATAATTATAAGAAAATTGAATACTTTCATTTCATAAAATTCGGGGTCTCACATGTAATATTTGATTATACATCTTTGCCTTGAGTTTATTTGACATTTTTGCTCTCTTGTCATTGTTAGAGAAAAGATGTGCAAATTTTGGGTGTCTACAGATGCCCTTCTTTGTCGTGCTTTTGCAATGCAATGAAATAAGCATGACAAAGATATAGACGCCCAATGCATGATTGAATATAATGATGCATGGATACATGACAATATATAATGATATAATAATGAAAGTGTCGAACCCCTGAAGAGGTTACCTATGTATCTCTTCAATCGAGAATCAAACATGATTGTAGTTAAAATGCGACGATGAATAACAACTTAAATGCGGATGAGTACCAATTTCACACTAATTGGAATGTTTCAAAATTTTAAAACGAATCATGACTTGTCTAATTTAAGGAAAAGAATGACTCAAAATAAAGAATCACATTTAAAAGGGAGTTAAATTATGGAAAGTCGTGGTTGTATCGTCATCTGGATCATCCCTGTGTGGAAAATTGTTATCACATCGTCACTGGTATCGTCTTTGAGGGAATCATATCATCACCGGGGGAGTCATATTTTCATCGGGGACATTGTTGGGGGAATCGTATTGTCGTCGGGGACATTGCCGGGAGAATCGCATTGTTGTCGGGGAAAATTGTATCGTCTTCGGGGAAATCATGTCATCACCAGGGTCGTCATTGGGGAATTGTATTGTTACCGGAGAAATTATATCATCTTCGATGGAATCTTATTGTCGTTGGAGAATTGTATCGTCGTTGGGGTTATCATTGGGTGAATTGTATCATCCCCAGCGTTGTTATTGGGGAATTATATAGTGGTTGGAGTTGTAGCCAGTGGAATCGTATCGTTATTGGGGAATCTTATCTTCGTCGAGAATATTTTATCGTATGATGTATGACATGCTAATATTATGAGAGATTCTTAACTAACAAGATGAGTAAATATGGCGCAAGCTAGAATTTTTAGCACGCAAGACATGCAAATGTTGTACAATGCTCTTAGCGAGAAAGATGTGCAAATGTTATGGAAGGCTCTTAGGGAGCAAGACGCGCAAATATCATACAAGATTTATATTGCAAAATTGACGGTAGAGGAGGGTGAACCTTTCCTTTATTCGTCTTCTAGGCAGAGATCCTGTAGAGGCATATGCTAGCGACTTTAAGAGATCCTGTTTTGGCTCTGGTGGTGCCGATATTTATGGGGCATACATTTTAACATCTTATCTGTCGGATATGAACCTTAATGCATGAGGCCCAAGCTTTGAGGATCTGGAGAGATTTGACTACTTTGATGAGGCCTCATCCTTTATAGATAAGCTCAACTTTGTTTAAATAGATTGTATTTGATCCATAGGGTGCATATGCCCCTGTACTTTATATCCTCCTATATATTTTATTTTGATCTTTACATTTACGTATCTATGCACATTTATTTTATATATGGAACAACAAATATTTTATATATAGATTTGTTTTATTATTTATCATCATTATGCATACTTATTCATTTTATCATTATCATGTATGTTTATTCTCTATTTAATTATTGCCATGATACATACTCATGATTCTTTAATGTAATACAATATGTATGCTTAATAGAATTGACCCCTGGTTAGACTTATTGATACTACTTTCACAGATGTCATCATCAACTACTCATTACATAGATAGCTCTCCCTAGGGATTGGTAGATTACAGATTGAAGGGGATTTTGGTGAATTAGATGGATGAGCCGAGGAGTACATCAGATGATGAGTCTGTGACGCCCCCAAAATAGGTATACATCGCCCATTTTGAGTTGTCAATAACATGGTACAGAAACAACTACAACTTTATTAATACAACACATAAACTGTGAGTTTAAATACAAATATTGTCATCTAGACAATATTCACACCCAAATAAGTCCTATTAAAATTATTTATAAATTATTTTAAAAAAATGGTGAGGACTACTAAAACGACTTTCTAGAACCTTCATTCCATACCCCGAGACTAGTACTCACTACATTCTCGCCTCCTGAGAAGAAAAATGAAACAAAAAGGAAAAGGGTGAGCTCAACTAGCCCAGTAAAGAATATTATGACTAAGATAATATAGAACAAATTATCGTTAGTCTTCAACAGGGAAAAAAATCTGATAGAATATAATAGACAACAAGTTTCAGATCAATATTCGCAGCGGAAATAATAATTCATAAAAGAGTTATGTAGAGAATGAATCTACTATTATCTATGAATTTAAAAGTCCATCATCAATATTTTATCCCTGTAACATCAATCAACATACATCTTGAATCGAATATTCATCTTTGCACTACAGGCCAAAGATATTCATAAGAAAATCAACCATCTTTGCACTACAGGCCAAAGATATTCAGTAATATCATCATTTAGGACTGAGGATGATGAAAAATATTTTAAAGAAAATGAATCCACTGAAACAAAAGAATAAATATTAAGGATTCGTACTTTAAACAGTCAAAGTTCAAAAATACTTCATAAATAACCATAGTGAAGTAAAATTCAAGAATGATCAAAACATGGATACAATCAAAGCTAGTATCCATAATCGATATTTTGGAAAAAAAACAAAAATTTAATTTTTTTTGTGAATAGTGCCGTATAAGTGAATAATGTCGTATACGTGAATAGTAACCCCGACACTAAAAGACAAAAATTTCACAAGAAAAATCTTACCAATAATCTGGCCTAATGATATTAGAAGAAATAATATCATTTTTTAAAAAAATAACATCCCTTACCTCGAAAAGAATAGTACTTCTGGCTGGAATATCAGATATAACGCTGAAAGAACTTGCACCGTATAGCAACACTCAAAGTATCAAAATACTCACAAGAATAAGCTCGATAATATAGAGAGAGAAAACTTCAGTTTCTGGTGTGATTTTCAATTCTAACCTAAGCACCCTATTTATAGGAAAATGCTTAGAACACCAAAGTAGAAAATTTAATAAAATATTAATATATAAATAAAATTTTCTACGCCAACCTTTGAATCATCAAATTCAGCATGTTTAACAACAATTGAGGCCCACCCACTTGCAAAAAATGTTTTTATTAAAAAAATATTTAAAACTTCCAAAAATCAATTATTTTGGAACTTCAGAACTTCAATAATTCATAATAAATAGCCATTTTATCAGAAAAATTCAAACCTTATGTCTTTTCTATAGGAAATTCAATTATCTACAACTTTGCAGAAGAAAGTTTTTCCAAATTACAAGCCAAAATTAACCGAAATCCACATACGGACGATTTTACAGGCTATAATCAAATTTCAGTCAAGAAATGGGGTCCACAAACATGAAAAACATGTTTTAAATATTTTTAGTAACAAAAATACTCTTCCTCCTCATTTATTCATATATCACACATTCATTGTAAAAATATCACCATTATTATATTATTAAAATATAATAATATATTTAAATGAATTATTTTATCAGAAAAGATAAAATATCAATTTTTCAACAATTGTCACTTTAAAAAAATTTCTCCATCTATATCCACATAAAATGAATATTTTCTTTATCATATAAATCAATAATTAATTATTCACAAATAATATTACAGAATTACAATATTGACAACCGTGCAGGTTAAAGGAAGAGGGGCTTTCAATAAGGATTTCTCCTTAATGGCGCGCAATTTGGTGACCAAACCTCTCCTTAGACAGAACTTTCTAGACATTGCCAATAATGCTATCTAATAATATTATTCAAATAATATGAATTATTGCTCCGATAATGGAAAATACTGTGTAGTGACAATTATTGAAATAACAATAATATAAAATATCAATGTAGCAACTATTGAATCAATAAAATAAAATATTGAACAAGAATTATCGTGAACCATTATTGAGTAGTGCCTTCTTACGTAAGAATCAATAATTGGTGCTACTCGCGTGTTTTAACCATAAGGGTATTCCAACAAGATTAATCGTAATAACCACGCCAGATTATTTATAAACAACTTATTCTTATCGTTTTCTTCATCTAATCGCTTTTCCGTTATAGGGGCCCACAACAAGGTCAAGGCTTGCGCCGCACGAATATTCTACAGCAAGTAAGAATATTCCATGACCAAACGAATATTCTCCGACAACAATGAATATTTTCTAACCACTTGCTTATTTAAAATATTTGCGCATTTTACCCATAACTAACCACATTAATCAAATCATCCCTTACTATTTCAAAATAATAAATAGAGGAAATTTAATTTTATTTATAATAAGTTAGGGTCTTACAGAGTCCATGGAGACGTTTGAGGATGGCTCCATCAACCCTACTGAGGATGAGCTTTATGTTGGTTTGACCGAGGTATTAGCTAAGGATACAGTTCCTATTAACATTTCTTCTACTGCCATTCTTATTGCTGAGCTGGAGAGCCGCATTAGGGTTCTTTCCTTTACAAGGGATCATGCTCGAATTTTGATGCAAACTGCATTTACTTGTTTTGAGGAGTTGCTAGCCTGGATTCTATAGAGGCTAGTTGATCATGAGCAGGTGATTCGACCATAATTTTATTGGGGCGGATCGAGAGTACAAAGAAGATACTTAGAGGGCTTCCCCAGACCCTTGAGATTGTAGCCTAACTTGATGTCTTTAGGGGCTTGTTGGCTCACTACAAAAAAATGTCCCATCATCGACTAGATTTATCTGCGACCACCGTATTCGGTCGCTAATTATGGTAATAACAACCGCTATGAGCAACCGCTGTCACCAACCGTCGCTAGTTTTCGTAGCGACTGCCATATGGTCGCTGATCGGTCGTTAATCTATTTTTTGCAGCCTTAAATTTGGCACTGACGTTTCGGTTGGAGACTTATTGTGACTGATTCCTAATAGTGACCACTATTGGTCGCTAAAAAGTTAACGTCAATTAAAACAGCGACTACCTCCGGTTGTAGATAGCGATCGCTGATTCTTTTAAAACCATTAGCAGACGATCAGTCTAGGCAGAACAAAAACAGAAAAGGGGAAGAGAGAGCAGAGCTCAGAACGAAAATAAGGGGAAAAGGTATAGGGAGAAGAACTGATTGACGCTGGTATGCTATAGGTGGACGCCGTCCTTCCTCCACTATCTTGCTAGTAAACCCCTCTCTCAATCTCTTTATCTCTCTATGTATGTACAAGTATGTATGTATGTATATATATATATATATGTGTGTGTGTGTGTGTGTGTGTGTGTGTGTGTGTATATATATATATATATATATATATATGTATCAATTTTTTATTATCAATTGGATTTGGGGCTAAAAATTAGTAGAGAGCTTTAATTTGTTAACTCTATTACTATGTATGCAAATATTTGGTACTGTCATTTTGAATTATGTACGTGTATCCACTGTCATTTTGAATTGGTAGAGCTTCAATTTCTATCTCGATTGTCACTATAAATTATGTATGTGTATCCACTGTGTATGCAAATATTGAGTATATTATATAACATAAACTAAATTAAAATAAGATAATACATTTTTAAATTGAACATAAATTAATTAAAATAATATAATGTTCATTATTATATAATATAATAAAAAATATAATAAACTAAACTAAAACACATAATATAGTATAATATAATATAATAATGCTTAAAAAACAAAATTTAAAAATAAAAAATAAATTTCCTTAGTTTACTTAATTTTTCTCTACTAAAATCAACTAAGTAGCATTTACTTAGTTTTCACTACTAAATTTACATTAACTATATAAGTAGTATTTACTTAGTTAATATTACTTAGTTTCCCAATAATAAAATAAATTAAGTAGCATTTACTTATTAGTTTTACACTACTAAATAAAATAAAATAAAATAATATAATAACATAAACTAAAATTACGTTGTATAATATAAGATAATATAATATAAAATAAAATAATATAATATAACATAACATAACATGACATAGCATAAAATGAAATAAATTAATTAACTTAATTACATTCCTTAAATTTATTAATTTAAATAATAGTATCATGTACTATAATACAAAATAAAAAAAATAATTTTTTTAAAAATAAATAGAATGACAATGATTTAATTAAAATAAATAAAAGAGAGAACTATACTAGCTGATCGTTTTGTTAAAATACCAATGGGAATAGTTGAGGATGTACTCATTAAGGTCGTCGATTTTGTGTTCCCTGTTGATTTTGTTGTCCTTGAAACCCAACTTGTTTGCCAATCCCCAGGGTCAAATTCTTGTCATTTTAAGTAGACCCTTTCTAGCAGCCTGTATTGCATTAATCAATTCTAGAAATGGACTAATGAAATTGAAATTTGAATACATGACAATTGACTTAAATGTGTTTAATGTGGGGAAGCAACCTAGTGATTTTTCTAACCAGGCCGTTAAAGTGAACATGATTCAAGAAATGTCTAAAAATGAACTTACAGGAAAAGATGAAATTCTTAACTTTTGTCTAAATCATTTTGGTCAAAATTGGGATGAAACTGAATACTTGAATGAGGTCAATGAGATGTGTGACTCCACAACCCAAATGTATTACTCTATTTTGAAACCTATAGTTGAATCAAGTTTGACACATTTTGAGCATTTTCAAGAGAATCACATTTAACTTGAATTTAAACCCTTTTGTGATCTCACTCTAAGTCTACCCTAGGTCCTTCCAAAGCACTTTCCATAATCACTAAATGTGATTTAACAAATGAACCAAAGGTTTTGGACAATGAGAATCTTCCATCTTTAGACAATGAGATCATATCTCCCATTTCAGATAATGCATGTATCAATTAAGTGGTGTCTAAAAATCTTTTTATAATTGTTATTCAAAATGATGAAAATGTTTTAGTGCCCATTGGTAACGAATGTCGATGGCAAGTTTGGATAGATTTTATGAAGTTAGAATTTTTCAATAAGAACTATAATCATTTTCCTTTGTCATTCCCTGACTCAATTTTAAAATAATTAGTCGGGTATGCTCACAATTGTTCTTCTGATGCAAATTTTGACTATTTCCAACTACCCAAACCTCCTGAGAATCCTACGAAATCGACTCTAAGTTGTCTGTTTGCATAACTCATTTGTCGTCACATAGTTTTTAGGATGTATAAGATTTGTAAATATACACATTTGTTTTCATTCTCACCACATTTTCTTGTAGAACAAATGTCTCACCATACAAGATACAATTCTTTCACATCTCTGTTCTTCTTTTTTTTTATCATTTACATACATTGAGGAAAATTCACGAGTTAGGTACGGGGGGAGTTTTGCATTTTTATTATTAGATTTTTTATGTATTTATTTTTCTTCTTTTTAGGAAATATTTAATTCTTTTTGAATAAAAAAACCCAAAAAATTAATAATTAAAAAAAATTAAAATTTTGTTTTGACTTTTTATGGATTGAATTGATTCTAATAAGTATCAATGGAGCAAAACTCATGAATACGATTAAAAGATTTAGAATTCTTGAACCTTTGATTATATACAAAATCTTAGTTTGAAACACCATTTGGAATGAAATTGATTTCATAGGCATTTTTACACTTCACATTTGCATTAATTCTTAGTTGTGGGGTATAAACTATAATTCGAGCAATTTCAAGAAAAAAGTTGAAAAAAAGAAATAAATAACTGCTTCAATGTCCATTGAACGAAATAACTGGGTATCCAAGCCTCACGAAGCATCGATATTCACGTTGAAAAGTGTGATGGATAAAAGCAGCTTGACTAGTCTAATTGTGGCCTTTGTTACTGGAGTTAGTAAGATCTTAGAGGTGTCATTACACCTAGTGCCCTAAAGTTAACTGGTTTGGGAGTCATTGGTTCAACGCTCGCTACATGGGTAACCTAAAAAGCCTAAGAAAAATAGACATTGCAGAAGTCAAGAAAACAAAGGAAAAAAAAGAAAAAGACTACGAAAAAGAAACAAATGAGTTTGCTTGATTTTCATGGTAAAAATCCCTATTTAGAGTTACATCACATACACCATGCATACATCACACGAAATTAATTTAATGAACGATGGTGTCTAAAATGAAAATAGAGTATGTTAGATAAGTTGAAAGTGTACTTTTGAATTTAATCTTGCTTATGTATAATGCCCATGTATATTTAAAAGTTTTCTTTCGATTTCAAAACTTGTTGAACCGAAAAATATTTTATTTTAAATTTTGTGGGTATATTCACTGCAAACTCTCACGAGACACAACTCATCCACTTGGGGTAACATTGGGGTTTAAAGGTTTGTTGCACATGCTAAGTGCAATCGTGTTTTCTATGAAAATGGGGTAATATAATTTTTGTTTTAATTTTTTTCTTTTTATTTTACTCAATGACGAGCAAAAGCTAGGTATGAGGGTATTCGATAGACACATAATTCATACATTTTATTATCCATAATTTTGTTCTTTTAATTATATTAGTTTATGTAATTAATATGTTTAATTTTCTTTTGTAGGATTTAGGATTTTGTTACAATAAATTCAAAATCTAAGTGATCAAGCGATATTTAATGCTATTATTCATGTAAGGAAATATCCAAGAAGAATCCTATAACGAGAAGGAAATAGGTGGAATAATCTTGGTGTGCAAGTTAAATCTAACAAGAAAAAGAAAAATCTATCTAGAAGATATCTTTGAGAAATTGATTGCCACTAGGAAGTTGAAACCTATATTGAAAAGGACTATTGGGAGATTATCATATAGAGATTTAAGTCAAGAAGGAAAGAAGAGGAAAAAAGAGAACAAAAGAGACCAAGTTCAATGTATCTAAACTAGGGCACAAAATTATTTTGATTATAAATAGTTCTCTTGTTTTAGAGAGAGGGGGCACCACTTGTTATTTTATTTTCCTAAGTTTTTCGCTGGTGCAGATGGGAGTGAGATATTTAGCAATTGAGAGCTTTTGTCTTTCCTTTTATTCCAATCATGTATGGTACTAGTGTCAGGGAGTATTTATAACTTTCTTTTATTGATTTAATAGAATTTTTCTTTTTTAATTATTGTTATTATTTCATGCAATTATTAGTATTAATTTTTGATTCCATAACTAACTATATTTCTAATACCTAGGATGAAGATGAAACTAGGTATTTCATAATAATATTTTCTTTCCGTTCTGAAATTTGCGTCTAATTATTTTTGTGAGACCCTAAATTTTATGAATAAAGATTTAAATTTCTCGAAATATTTTTTTTATATTATGGTGTGGATTTGATATAATGTTATAGCTGTGGGTAATATTTATAAATTTTGCAAAGTATGCGATTTGTTATATAATATTCGATTGGTCGGGGAATATTCGTTTTAACAGGGAATATTCGTACGATGGCACAATCATTGGTGGACCCCACAACGGAATTATTGTCGAATTGAGAAAATGATAAAAATATCTTTTTATGAAAATAACGGCGGAAGTTTTATCGTTAATTGTTGAAACACCCGGTGTTAAAAGTACAGTATTACGTGTGGTTGTATAGTAGCACACGATTTTGATAATTGATGCTTACGTGAGATGTAAGACCCCGAAATTTTTAAATAAAAAGGAATTTCCTTTATTTATTATTTTGAAATAGTAAGGGTTGATTTGATTAATGTGGATAGTTAAGGGTTAAATATGCAAATATTTCAAATTAAGCAAGTGGTTATAAAATATTCATTATCGTCGGGGAATATTCGTTTGGTCGTGGAATATTCGTACTGTCGGGGAATATTAAATGCTGACTGTGTGACCATGTGTGGGCCCCATAACGGAAAGTGATTGGATGAAGAAAGCGACAAATATAAGTTGTTTTAAATAACGGCGTAGTTATTACAGATTATCTTTGTTGGAATACGGTGGTTAAAACACACTAATTGGCGTTGTTGAACAATAGCACTTGGTATTGCACCAATTATTGATTCTTACGTGAAAGGCACTACTCAATAATGGTTACGAATTAATTCGCATTCGATATTTTATTGAGTTAATAATTTCTGCGTTGATATTTTATATTCTTTGTTGTTTTGATAATTGTCATTACACGGTATCTTTCATTATCGAAGCAATAATTCATATTATCTGAATAATATTATTAGATAACATTATTGGCAATGTCTAGAAAGTTACATCTAAGGAGAGGTTTGGTCACCTAATTAATTGCCTTGATGAAGAAGAAATTCTTATTGGAAAGCCCTTCTTTCTGAGGGGCGCACGGTTGTCAATATTGTGATTACGTAATATTATTTGTGAATAATTAATTATTGATTTATATGATGAGGAAAATATTGATTTTATGTGGATATAGATGGAGAAAATTTTTAAAATGACAATTGTTGAAAATTAATATTTTATCTTTTTCTGATAAAATAATTCATTTAAATATATTATTTTAATAATATATTAACGGTGATATTTTTACAACGAATGTGGGATATATGAGTATACGAGGAGGAAGAGTATTTTTGTTGCAATAAATGTTTAAAACATGTTAAACATGTCGGTGGACCCCATTTATTGACTGAAATTTGATTATAGCCTGTAAAATCGCCCGTTTGTGGATTTCGGTCGATTTCTGTTTGGAATTTGGAAAAACTTTCTTCTGCAAAGTTGTAGAGAATTGAATTTCCTATAAAAACTCGCGAGATTCGAATTTTCTGATGAAAGGGCTATTTATTATGAATTATTGAAGTTCCGAAGCTCCGAAATAATTGATTTTTGGAAGTTTAAAATATTTAAAATTAGAAAAACGTTTTTTCTTATTTTTTTCTAGAAGGTGGCATGTGTTTGATGGCTGAAATCAGATTCTAGACGTGTAGAAAATAATATAATTATATTATTAATTTATTAAATTTTCTCTTTTTGGTGTTCTAGCAATTTCTATAAATAGGGTCTTGGGTTAGAATTGAGAATCACACCGAAGCTGAAGTTTTTCTCTCTATATTATCGGCGTATTCTTGTGAGTATTTTGAGTATACTTTGAGTATTGCTATCACTGGTGCAAAGTCAAGTCATAGCTTTATATCCAGGTGTTTCATTTAGAAATCTTGATCTTTCGAGGTAAGGGATATTTTTTTTTTTCAGTAATGATATTATTTCTTCAATATCATTATAATTGAAATGTTGATCTGAAGTTTTATCAAATTTGGAACTTTTTCATGTATGGGGTTACTATTCATGGGTTCTTATTCATGAGTTCTTATTCACGAGTTCTTATTCATGATTCTTATTCACGAGTTCTTATTCACGAGTACTATTACGTAAAGCGTGAAGATGTTTTTGTGGAATTTCTATCTTTTGGTGTGAGAGTTACTATTCACGTATCTGGCACTATTCACGATATCAACACTATTCATAGAAAAATAAAATTTCTTCTTTTTGTCAAAATATCTATTCGGATACTAACTTTCGATTGTATCCATGTTTTGATCATTCTTGAATTTTACACCACTATGATTATTTTTGAGGTATTTTTTTTGGGCGTGGATAAAACCAAGTACGAATCCTTAATCCTTAATCCTTGTCATTTTGTTTCCTTTGGATTCGTTTCTTTAAAAATATTTTTCATCATCCTCGGTCTTAAATGATGATATTATTGAATATCTTTGGCGTGTAGTGCAAAGATGAATGATTCTGAAGAATATCTTTGGCTGTAGTCAAAAGATGAGCAGTGTTGAGATGAACATGACCGATTGCTTAATATCTTTGGCACTGTAGTGCGAAGATGAGCAGGTGTTTAAATGAACATGATTAATGATGAATATCTTTGGCACGTAGTGCAAAGATGAATATTTGATTCGGATGCATATTGATTGATGTTACGAGGGATAAAATATTGATGATGGACTATTAAATTCATAGATTATAGTAGATTTCATTTCTCTACGTAACTCTTATGAATTATTATTTTCATTGCGAATATTGATCCGAAACTTGTTGTCTATTGTATTCTATCAGATTTTCCTGTTGAAGACTAACGATAATTTGTTGTATATTATCTTAGTCATAATATTCTTCTTGGGCTAGTTGAGCTCACCCTTTTCCTTGTTGTTCCATTTTTTCTTCTCGGGAGGCGAGAATGTAAGCGAGTACTAGTGGGGGTATGGAATGAAGGTTTAGAGAGAGTTGTTTAGTAGTCCTCACCATTTTGTAAAATAATGAATCAATAATTATGATGGGGATTTATTTGCATGTGGATATTGTCTAGAAGACAATATTATATTTAAACTCACATGATATATATTGTCGTATTTCACATGACATTTGTATTATTGAAGTTGTAGTTTGCTTTTTTGTACCATGTATTTGGCGACTCGAGAATGGGTGTTGTGTATACCTATTTTGGGGGCGCCACGGTTAATATCGAGCTTAGGATATGATCTCTGGCGGAGATCGGGGAATAAAACTAGGAGGGGAGAGATGAGTAAATCCTTCATTAGTGTGTCCTACTAAGCTTATTTGTTAGTTGGTCGATATATAGGGATATTATGTGATATATTGATTTCCTTAATTAACCCTTGTTTTATGACAATATTTGAGAATGTCGATTGAGAATATTAACAATGGAGTAAATGAGACCGTGGAGATACTGTACTCACCAACGAGGAGAACGTGCAACAGTCAGTGGCAATGTACCTCCCGTGAACAACACCACTTGAGCATATGATGAAGCGAGGGATGTTTAGAAGCTTTTTGCAGTTCATGCAAAATCGACGAGGAGACTCGTGTTCAAAATCTGAGGAGAGAAATGATAGTAACTCACGGGTGGTCACAAACCAAGCGATTCAAAGAGTTGGGACCACCGAGTGGGAAAGCGGATCCGATTAAAGGCGAGGCGTGGGTCAAACAAATTACCAAGATATTCGATGTCTTAGGATGCGGAGGAACAAAAAGTTCCATTCGCTACTTTTATGTTCCGTAACGATGCGATTCTTGGTGGGAATCGTGAGGCGTACCCATCCATTGCGCTTTCGGCATGTCGTAGGAGGCGTTTGAAGCAGTTCAATGACAAGTACTTCCACGAAAGTATTCGTCGTATGAAGGAAGTGGAGTTTATTAGACTAGAAGCGAGAATAACATGGCGGTGTCGAGACGAGGCGAAGTTCGCGGAGTTATCGAGGTTGCACCTCATTTGGTGGAGAATGAGGAGCGTATGGCGGATGTTTACGAGAGGTTTGAAACCCGACATACGTCGATATCTCATTCTCATAAATTTTCTCTATTCAGGATGTTGTCAATGGGCTCGGTTGTTAGAGGCGAGATAACGAGTACGTTCAACCGAGGGACCATAACGAGGATCATACCAAGAAGATAGCGATCATCGAATAACGATAACCGGCGGAGAAAGAAGAATACTGAGAATGAAAGCGGTAACTACTACTGTGGTAATCGTGGCCATGAAAATAGAAGAAAAGCGAGTCGGGAGGAGATTTTAAAAGAGGAGATTCAACAACGACCATATGTGAGCGTCGGCGCCTTGATAGCAACTAGTTTTAAGGGAGAGAAGCGACCACCGGTCATATATGTTACAAATGTGGAAAAGAGGACATATCGGTCAAAGCGCCCACAGCAGATTTAAGGTATGCTATAATTGTGGAAAAGAAGGACATATCGCTCGAGAGTTGTACGATATCGAAACCAGATCCAATGGGAATGGTGACTCAAAAGGATGTCCCGAGAAAAGTCAAAGTCAGCGGTTCTTGGAAGAAGCGTTTGTCGTGGCCGGTCAAAATGCAAGGAACCCGAACGAAGTTAGCACGGGTTAGTTAATTATAAATTCTTGCGAAGTTTATACCTTACTAGATACCGGTTCTACCCATTCTTTTATCTCTCTTGCTTGCGCTCAGCGTTTGAACTTGACTACGGAGAAATTAAACTTTGACCTATCTGTGGAGACTCCATTAGGAGAAACTTTCATTACATCCGTTGTTTAAAAATCTTGCTTGATTCAAGTTGGCACTATCACATTACCTGTTAACCTTATTTCTATAGAGATATTTGCTTTTGATGTGATTTTAAGGTTAACTACTCATCATTCCAAATTGATTGCTTTTGTAAGGTTGTTAGTTTTCATATTCCTAAGCAACCTGTTATTCGAATTCAAGCAATCAAACCATTGTAGTCAAACATTTTCATATCAAGCCATGAAGTCATTCGTTTATTACGGATGTCAAGTTTTCTTAGTCCATGTTATGGATTTGAATAAAGACACGTCAGATTTGAATAATATTCTGTTGTTATTGATTTTTCACGACGTATTTCTGAAGAATTTCTTCGCTTACTCCCAAAGCGATATTAAATTTTGTATCGACTTTGAAACGGTACAAAACTCATTTCTAAAATCTCATATCGAATGGCTCTATTGAACTTGGGAGTTAAAAATTCAACTATAGAATTTGGTACTGAGCCTTTATTTTGTGACTTCCTTTGTGGAATTCACTAAGCAGAACTCTTTGTAGGGGGCGTCGTATTCGATGCGATAGTAAAGGCGATAGGTGTCATTATGACGTCTTTATCAAGATTGGGATATGAGTCGCGATTGAGAGCAACCTAAGTCGATTATCGAAAGGCGTAGCTTTAGGCTTAGTTGGTTATTATCGGAGATTCGTTGAAGGATATTCTCGAATCGCTATTCCATTCTTGGTGACTCGTAGAGATACAAAATTCGAATGGAAGCGAGGAATGTGGGAAGAGCTTGAAGAACTCAAGAGGAGACTCATTTAAAGACATGTTACGATCATGCCATCTGGAAAAGCGAGCGTGGTAGGCGACGCGATGAGTAGAAGATCATATGCGAGGAGCGAGTGCGATGATGTCAAGTATACGATAGAGCCAACTTTAATAGAAAAAGTTAAGATTGCTCGAAGCCAGGCCGGAGTTGATGCGTATGAAGAAGAAAGTACAAGAAGGAGCTATTAGGGCGAGAATTGATACTTGAGTCCACTCTAGACTTTGTGTTCCTAATGACTACGATTTGAAGTACAAGATTATGATGGAGGCACACAAATCGCCATTTGCAATCCATCACGGAAGTACTAAAATGTATCGTGATCTTGACATACATTTTGGTGGAACAATATGAAGAGAGAGATTGCAAAGTTTATCTCGATGTGTTTAACTTGCTTAGCGTGTAAAGGCGAGCATCTTGTACTAAAGGGTCGTTGCAACCACTTGAGATTCCGGAATGGAAGTGGGAACACATTACTATGGATTTCGTTATGGGTCTTCCTGCGGTTTCTCAAGGCATCAATGCTATTTGGGTTATTAGATTAACCCAAGTCTGCTCATTTCTTACCGATCGAGAGACTTATTCCTTGAGCGTCTTTTTCTCGTATGTACGTAAATGAGATTGTGAGATTGCATGGCATGCCGGTATCCATAGTTTTAGATCGTGACCCAAGATTCACTTCATGATTTTGGGTTAGAAAGCTATGGGCGCAATTTCTGATTCGATTTGGCATACCATCCTCAAGCGGATGGGCAATCGAGAATGGACTACTCAAACTCTTGAAGATATATTAAAACTCGTGTCCTAGGTTTCAAAGGAAGTTGGGATAAGTACTTGCCATTGGTGGAATCCTCATACAATAATAGTTATTAAACAAATATAGGCATGGTTCCATTTGAAGCATTATATGGACGAAAATGTCGTTCTCGATATGTTGGGATGAGGTGGGTGAAGCAACATTGTTGGGACTAGAGTTAAATACGTATGACTAAAGAAAAGATCCAAATGATTCGACAGCGTATACAAAGCGGCACAAGATCGACAAAAGAGTTATGTGGATCTTCATCGAAAGAGCGTGGAATTTAATGTAGGGATCATGTATTGTTGCGAGTTGCCCCGTGGAAGGGTGTTACAAGATTTGGGAGAGAGAAAGCTCGATCCATGATTTATTGGTCCATTTCAAATTCTTGACCGAGTAGGAAATGTAGCCTATAGACTTGCGTTACCTCAAAGAATGTCTCGTGTTCATAATGTGTTTCACATATCATACTTCCGTAAATATGTGAAAGACCCGAACCACGTTATAGAGTTAGAGGCAGGACGAGAGATAGAAGACTTAACGTATGAGGAGGTACTGTCAAGATTTTGGATAGGAAGGAGCATGTCCCCTACGCATGAAAGGTTATACCACAAGTTAAAGTTTTGTGGAGGAATCATCTTTATAGAGGAAATGACACGGGAGTTGGAAAGCGGAAATGAAAGCGAGGTATCCTCACCTTTTCAAAACACAGTACGTCGTCGATTTAGAGACGAAATTTCATAAGGAGGGAGGTTGTAAGACCCGAAATTTTTAAATAAAAGGAATTTCCTTTATTTATTATTTTGAAATAGTAAGGGTTGATTTGATTAATGTGGATAGTTAAGGGTTAAATATGCAAATATTTCAAATTAAGCAAAGTGGTTATAAAATATTCATTATCGCTTGGGAATATTCGTTTGGTCATGGAATATTAAATCTTTGTCGGGGAATATTAAATGCAACGTGCCTTGACCATGTGTGGAGCCCATAACGGAAAGTGATTGGATGAAGAAAAGCGACAAATATAAGTTGTTTTTAAATAGCAGCGTAGTTATTACAGATTAATCTTTGTTGGAATACCCGGTGGTTAAAACACACTAATCTGGCGTTGTTGAGCAAGTAGCACTTGGTATTGCACCAATTATTGATTCTTACGTGAAGGCACTACTCGATAATGGTTCTGATAATTCTTTATTCGAGTATTTTATTGAGTTAATAACGTGCTGCGTTGATATTTTATATTCTTTGTTGTTTTGATAATTGTCATTACACAATATCTTTCATTATCGAAGCAATAATTCATATTATAGAATAATATTATTAGATAACATTATTGGCAATGTCTAGAAAGTTACATCTAAGGAGAGGTTTGGTCACCTAATTGTGCGCATGTGAAGAAGAAATTCTTATTGGAAAGCCCCTGCTCACAAGGCGCACAGTTGTCAATATTGTGATTACGTAATATTATTTGTGAATAATTAATTATTGATTTATATGATGAGAAAAATATTGATTTTATGTGGATATAGATGGAGAAAATTTTAAAATGACAATTGTTGAAAATTAATATTTTATCTTTTTTACGATAAAATAATTCATTTAAATATATTATTTTAATAATATATTAATGGTGATATTTTTACAACGAATGTGGGATATATGAGTATCTGAGGAGGAAGAGTATTTTTGTTGCAATAAATGTTTAAAACATGTTAAACATGTCGGTGGACCCCATTTATTGGTGAAATTTGATTATAGCTTGTAAAATCGCCTGGTTTGTGGATTTGATTCGATTTCTGTTTGGAATTTGGAAAAACTTTCTTACGAAAAGTTGTAGAGAATTGAATTTCCTATAAAAACTCGTGAGATTCGAATTTTTCTGATGAAAGGGCTATTTATTATGAATTATTGAAGTTAGAAGCTCAAAATAATTGATTTTGGAAGTTTAAAATATTTAAAATTAGAAAAACGTTTTTTCTTATTTTTTTCTAGAAGGTGGCATGTGTTTGATGGCTGAAATCAGATTCTAGACATATGTAGAAAATAATATAATTATATTATTAATTTATTAAATTTTTTACGCTTTGGTGTTCTAAGCAATTTCTATAAATAGGGTCTTGGGTTAGAATTGAGAATCACTTTTGAGCTGAAGTTTTTCTCTCTATATTATCGGCGTATTCTTGTGAGTATTTTGAGTATACTTTGAGTATTGCTATACGGTGCAAAGTCAAGTCATGCTTTATATCAGGTGTTCAAATTTAGAAATCTTGATCTTTCGAGGTAAGGGATATTATTATTTTTTTTCGTAATGATATTATTTCTTCAATATCATTATCTTTGAAATGTTGATCTGAAGTTTTTATCAAATTTGGAACTTTTTCATATGGGGGTTCTTATTCATGGGTTCTTATTCATGAGTTCTTATTCACGAGTTTCTTATTAATGAGTTCTTATTCACGAGTTCTTATTCACGAGTACTATTCATGAAGCGTGAAGATGTTTTTGTGGAATTTCTATCTTTTGGTGTCGGAATTACTATTCACGATACTCGGACTATTCACATATATCTGACTTATTATTCATAGAAAATAAAATTTCTTCTTTTTGTCCAAAATATCTATTACGGATACTAACTCGATTGTATCCATGTTTTGATCATTCTTGAATTTTACACCACTATGATTATTTTTGAGGTATTTTTGGGCGTGGATAAAACCAAGTCTGAATCCTTAATCCTTAATCCTTGTCATTTTGTTTCTTTGGATTCGTTTTTTAAAAATATTTTTCATCATCCTCGGTCTTAAATGATGATATTATTGAATATCTTTGGCTTTGTAGTGCAAAGATGAATGATTCTGAAGAATATCTTTGGCTGTAGTGCGAAGATGAATAGGTGTTGAGATGAACATGACCGATTGTTTAATATCTTTGGCTGTAGTGCGAAGATGAGCAGTGTTTAAATGAACATGACCGGTGATGAATATCTTTGGCACTGTAGTGCAAAGATGAATATTTGATTCAGATGCATATTGATTGATGTTACTGAGGATAAAATATTGATGATGGATTTATTAAATTCATAGATTATAGTAGATTTCATTCTCTACGTAACTCTTCTATGAATTATTATTTCATTGCGAATATTGATCTGAAACTTGTTGTCATTGTATTCTATCGATTTTTCCTGTTGAAGACTAACGATAATTTGTTGTATATTATCTTAGTCATAATATTCTTTCTTTGGGCTAGTTGAGCTCACCCTTTTCCTTGTTGTTCCATTTTTTCTTCTCGGGAGGCGAGAATGTAGCGAAGTACTAGTGGGGTATGGAATGAAGGTTCTAGAGAGAGTTGTTTAGTAGTCCTCACCATTTTGTAAAATAATGAATCAATAATTATGATGGGGATTTATTTGCATGTGGATATTGTCTAGAAGACAATATTATATTTAAACTCACAGTATATATTGTCGTATTTCACATGACATTTGTATTATTGAAGTTGTAGTTTGCTTTTTGTACCATGTATTTGGCGACTCAGAATGGGTGTTGTGTATACCTATTTTGGGGGCGTCACATGAGAAGTCACTCAGTTTTGTTCAATTATTGCTATAGTAATTGTTGCATAGTATCTCACGTTATTTGATTCAATTATTGTCGATATTTTATATATTATTAAATCAATAATTGAGATAACAAAGTTATTAATATTATTATTTGCAATATTAACGATGTCTAGAAGTTCTAGCAAGGAGAGGTTTGGTCACCTAATTGCGCGCCAATAGGAAGAAATCCTTATTAAAAAGCCCCCTCTTTCCTGGGAACGACCTGGTCGATTAATATTGTGAATTATAATAATGATGATAAATTTTGTTAAATATATTAAGGTGTCTTTTTATGAAGTCACGGAAGTTTATATATATATATATATATTATATAAATTTTATTTTATTAGTATTATTAATGTAATAAAACAGAAAAGCTTTTTATATAAAATAGAATACTTTTATAAAGTTATTTATTTTATTAGACAATAATTAGAATATATTATATTTTATTATGCATAATGTTTTGCATAGTGCTTGCATAGTATTTTGCATAGTAAAATCTTTTTATATAAAATGAATACTTTTATAAAGTTAATTGTTTTATTAGATTTTTTAAATATATATATATATATATATTATATTTTATTGCATAAGTATCCTTTCTATTTTCCTATAAATAGGATGCTTAGTTACCGTAAGTTCGAGAGAGTTCTCCTACATAATCTTGGCGTATTTCTTTAGAGTTTAAGAAAGCTTTGGCGTAGTCTGAGTTTTCTTCAAGTATATCCCCCCTACCCGTGAATAGTACTCTTCTTTATAAGGTAAGGGATATTATTTTTGTTGTACTCGTAAGGGGTATTATTTCTTTCGTATTCATGAAGAGAGCTATTGTTATTCCATTCCTTATTATTACTGTTGGAATAATCAGATATCGCGTGGACTCTAGTATACATGGTGAAATTTTGTTATTATTCCATTCTTTATTATTCTCTTTGGAATAACTTCATACATCATCAAATCTGCATACATGGTGAAATTACATTGTTATTCCATTCTTTATTATTCATTTGGAATATTACATCGGTGCAAATTTTGCGACCTAGTTCCGATTCTTTATTATTACGTCAAAATATTACATACGTGCATTTTATGCATGACCTGGTTCCATTATTTATTATTCTATCGGAATATCTCATGCGTGCATTTACGCGTGACTGGTTCCATTCTTTATTATTACATTGGGAATAACACATGCATGCAATCTATCACACGCATGGTGAATCATACATTATTCCATTCTTTATTATTCATTGGAATAACTTTTGTCATGTGGATTACCACATGCATGGTGAATGATCCTTTGTATTCATTCCTTATTAAATTGTGGAAATGATCTGTTTACGTGGATTATGATGAAAGTCATAATATAAGCATTGGACTGTTGATTATGATGAATGTCATAATAAAAGCATTGGAATAATGAAAATCACGGGTATATGTAATATTAGTAAGTATTATGATGAGTTATGTTGGTTATTATTTGAAAACATGAATGTTTCTTAGAAATCACAATGAGTTGAAAATCAAATTTTTGGTGAAAATGGAACATAAAATTCAATTGACCATATCTCCTATTATATTTCGAATTTTTGAGTGTGGTCAAGTTCTAGAGTTAGATCTATGAGTTTTCTAACTTATCCAAGTGGAATCACTGGAAAAGGTATTGTAGATTTTCGTGTGGACTGATTTTAGCAAAGGAGTCAAAAACTACAAAGTACCAAAAAGCTACTGCCTATAAATTCAAAAGGGCATTTTCAGCCACTTAATTTGTGAGAAAAATTTTGGCCTTTTGGGACATGGAAATATATGGTATAAAGTACCTCCTGTCCAAAAATGAGCTCATTCCGACTTAAAATGAGCAAGTTATGACCATTTCAATATTTAGGTTTTTCCGACGAAAAACGCTTATAACCGGAGTTCTATAACTCGGATGACCATGAAATTAAACTGAAGCTCACGTTAACATGTGTAAGATCCTGCCAAGATTTGGGAATTTCTGGAGTTAAACTTGAGGTAGATAATTTCTTAAGGAATTAATTAGAAATTGATTTTTGAAATATACTTAAGAGAGTTGAAAAATTATAAAAAAAATACTTGTTGTGTATGAAATATATGAATATATGTTTGGACAAAGGATAGAAAAATAATAAGTTGATTTGGTAATTTTTCATGAAAATGGTTTAGTTTCAAACATATGAGTTAAATATGTTATGAGAAGTTGAAGAATTGGTAAATAGGATTTTAGGGCTTGAAAATCATATATAAGGTATATGCAGATTTTTGATGAGTGATTTGATCATTGGTGATAAATCTTATGAGTATGGCATTTTTGAATGATTAAATGCATTATTTGGTAAAGTGTAAATAATTAAATTAAATTATTTATAAGTTTAAGAAGTGATTAAAATATTGTTATAATATTAACAATATTAGATTATGAGTTATTTAAGTGATGGATAATATTTGGATAAATTTAATTCTTTAATATTTATCCTTGTTTTCGCGTTGATTAATGCTTATATTATTGTCATCATCCTCATGTTTATATTGTGATGAAAGTCATCTTTGGCTTACGTGCGTAGAGATGGACTTGGTATGATTATGACCGAGGGGATTATTCGGTATAATTATGACCGTAATGTAACGAATGATGTGGTAAAAGTCCTCATCCCTTTGTAGTTCATTGGTGGACGAGTTGTTGGTATGATTATGACCAGGGATTATTCGGTATAATCATGACCATTGATGATTACATGAATATCCTTGGCCGTGGTGCAGGGATGATGTGGTTTATTTAATAAGATGAGTCTCAAATGATAAATTTTATGAAAATCTTTTTAAATCATAGAAGATAGTAGATTTTATGCTCTACTTAACTCTTCTAATGGATTTCTTATCCCGCTGCAGTTAAACTTGATGTCTATTGCATTTTATCAGTTTAACATTGTTGAAGACTAATGATAATTTATTCTGCATTATCTTAGTCATAATATTTCTTATTGGGCTAGTTGAGCTCACCCCTTTCTTTTTCACTATTCTCTTCGGAAATGAGAGCGTGGCGGGACTAGTCGGAGAACGGAGTGACGGTCTAGATGATAGTATTAGTAGTCCTCACTATTCTGTTAAATAGTGTGACGATAAATGTATTGAGGACTCCTTTGAGTGTGGATATTGTCTAGATGATAATATTCTTATTAAAACTCTCAATTTATGTTTTGTCATATTTTACACGACTGTTGCATAATTAGTTTGTATTTGTATTTTTGTACCTTGTATCTGACGACCCAGGATGGGTGATGTATATCTATTTTGGGGGCGTTACAGTTGGTATCAAAGCTTAGGGATATGATCCCTGGCTGAGATGTGAGATAAGAACTAGGAGGGGAGAGACGGGGAATTCCTTCGCTAGTATGACCTACCTGAGTTTATTTGGTATTTAATTGATCGGTCAGAGTATAGGGATAATATGTGATATGTTAATTAACCCTTGTTTTGTTGTAGTATTTGAAAATGGCATCCGAAAATGTTGAGATAAGCAATGAAGCGCGTGAGACCGTTGAGTCACCACATATCAATATCCAGGGTAATGTGCAACAGGAAGACAATAATCCTCATATAAACAATAACACCGATGAAATGGTGAACGATGGGATGGTCAGAGGCTTTATGCAATTCATGCAACATCGGTAAGGCGGCTCGATCCAAAATATGGTGGAAATCTGGCACCTACGACGGTCACCGCTAAGCAGTTCAAGGAGCTGGGACCACCGGAGTTTTTGGGAAAGCCAGAACCACTTAAGGCGGAGACGTGGATAAAGCAGATTACCAAGATATTTGATGTCTTGGGATGCTCCGAGGAGCAAAAGGTTCCCTTTGCCACCTTTATGTTGCGTGAAGAGGTAGATTACTGGTGGGAATCTGTAAAACGTACCCAGCCTGATGCACTTAAGATGTCTTGGGAGAAGTTCCAAGAGCTATTAAACGACAAGTACTTTCCTGAAAGTATTCGTCACATGAAGGAGGTGGATTTTATCAAGTTGGAGCAAAACAATATGACCGTGTCGCAATACGAGGCTAAATTTGCGGAGTTATCCTGGTTTGAATCCCATTTGGTCGATAATGAGGAGCGAATGACGCGAATGTTTCTAAGAGGTTTGAAACCCGATATACTTCAATACCTCATTTCTCACAAACTTTGTTTATATTTAGATGTTGTGAATAAGGCTCAGTTATTGGAGCGCGATAATGAGTCAGCACAACCAAAAGGCAACGACCAACAACACGATAATAATCATAGCGGTGGCAACGACAATCGAAACAATGATAACCATCTTGGGGGAAATTATCATGCCAAGAATGGTAACCACTTCGGTGGTAATCATGGCCAAGATAATAGAAGTGGAAATTTCAAGAAAAGGAGATTCAATAATGATGGAAACACGTCAGCACCAGCACCTGTTGTTAAGGAAGGAGAACGACCACCAGTTAGATGCTACAGATGCGGAGAGGAGGGACACATAAGTCCAAACTGTTTACAGCCTTCCAATGTATGTTTTAGTTGTGAAAAAAGGTCACATAGCCCAATTTTGTCGTGTACCAAAGTCAAGTCCAGCTTGGACGGTGGCACCAAAGGCGGATACGGACAAAACAAAGTCAGTGGTTTCAGGAAGAGCGTTTTTCGTGACTTCTCAAAAAGCGAGTAACCCGAACGAAGTTAGCACGGGTTAGTTAATTATAAATTTTTGCGAAGTCTATACCTTATTAGATACTGGTTCTACCCATTTCTTTTATCTCTCTTGCTTGCGTTCAACGTTTAAATTTGACTCCGGAGAAGTTAGACTTTGACTTATCTGTTGAAACTCCGTTAGGAGAAACCTTCATTACGTGTGGTATCCAAGTCTTGAATGAGAGTCACAGTTTTGAATGATATTTTTATTGTTAATAAATTTCCTGGCGTATTCTTGAAGACTTCTTAGCCTAACCCTAGAACGTGAAATCAAATTTTGTATTGACCCCAGTACAAAACCCATTTCTTAAAACCCTCAAATATTTCTTCAACCAAAATGAACGTATAATGCGCCAAAGACGTTGGCTCGAGCTGTTGAAGATTACGATTGTATCACTCAATATCATCGTGGAAGAGCGAACGTGGTAGCTGATGCGTTGAGTAGAAGATCGTATACATTTACGAGTGCGATGTTGTTAACACAAAAACCCATTTCGTATAACTTACAGATGATGAAGATAGAGTTAAAGACTCTAAGGACCCACGTGAAGATAACGAATATACGAGTAGAATCAACTTTAATCGATAAAGTTAAAGCCGCTCAAGCTACACACCCGAATATGATGAATGTGAATAAGAAGGTTTAAGAAGGCGTTATTCTAAAAGCAAGAGTCGATGAATAGAGGAAATCTCAACCCTCGATTTAATTGGCCCATTTGAAATCCTCGATCGAGTAGGAACTGTGGCCTATAGACTCGTTTTACCGCCAAGTATGTTGCGTGTTCATAACATTTTTTACGTATCGATGTTACGTAAATATGTGGATGACCCGAACCACATTATTGAATTAGAACTAGACAAGATAGTAGAAGATTTAACGTATGAGGAGACACGTGTTAAAATCTTGGATAATAAGGATCACATTTGACACTCAAAGTCCTCAAGAGTTAGAATCTGAAATGAAGTCAAGGTATCCTCAGCTCTTCAGCATACCAGGTACGTACGTAAATTTCTAGGGCAAAATTTCATAAGGAGGGGAGATTGTGAGACCCCAAATTTTATGAATAAAGATTTAAATTTCTCGAAATATTTTTTTTATATTATGGTGTGGATTTGATATAATGTTATAGTTGTGAGTAATATTTATAAATTTTGTAAAGTATGCGATTTGCTATATAATATTCGATTGGTCTAGAAATATTCATTTTAACAGGGAATATTCTTACGATGGCACAATCATTGGTGGACCCCACAATGGAATTATTGTCGGATTGAGAAAACGATAAAAATATCTTTTTATAAAAATAACGGCGGAAGTTTTACCGTTAACTGTTGAAACACCCGGTGTTAAAAGTACAGTAATACGCGTGGTTTCATAGTAGCACACAGTTTTGATTATTGATGCTTACGTGAGAAGTCACTCAGTTTTGTTCAATTATTGCTATAGTAATTGTTGCATAGTATCTCATGTTATTTGATTCAATTATTGTCGATATTTTATATATTATTAAATCAATAATTGAGATAACAAAGTTATTAATATTATTATTTGCAATATTAACGATGTCTAGAAGTTCGCTAAGGAGAGGTTTGGTCACCTAATTGCGGCTTGATAGGGAGAAATCCTTATTGAAAAGCCCCTCTTGACGCCCCCAAAATTAGGTATACATCACCCATCTTAGGTCGCCACTTACATGGCATGCGAGAATTTAAATACAACTTACTAACATAAGCGTCAGTGTACAATACGACATAAGCGTGAGTTTAAATACAAATATCGTCTACTAGATATTATACAAACTCAAAAAAAGTCCTCATTACAATTATTATCACACTATTTCACAGAATAGTGAGGACTACTAATGCTATCTTCAGGACCATCACTCGTTTCCCCGACTCGTCCCAGCTATATTCTCATTTCCTGAAGAGAACAGTGAAAGAAAGGGTGAGCTCAACTAGCCCAAAGAAGAAATATTATGACTAAGATAATGCGAGAATAAATTATCAATAGTCTTCAACAATGTTAAAGCGATAAAATACAATAGACAACCGGTTTAAGCTGCGGTGAATAAGCAATCCATTAAAAGAGTCAAGTAGAAAATAAAGTCTACTATCTTTTAGGTTTTAAAAGGTTTTTCATCACTGTTATAGCTGAGACTCAGCTTTAATAAATATTCCACATCATCGAATCACCCCTGCACTACGGCCAAGGATATTCTTTAGTATCACGACCACAATTATTCATGCACTACGGGCCAAGAATATTTGTGTATTCATTAATGGTCATGATCATGCCAACAATCGGTCCACCAATGCACTGCTACTCGGCCATCGAGGATTTTTATCACATCATTTGTAACATTACGGGCCATGATTATACCAAGAATAGTCTCAGTCATAATCATACCAAGTCCATCTATGCACTGAAGCCACAGATGACTTTCAACATAATATAAACATGAGGATGATGACAATGATATAAGAATTCAATAAAACATGTTCAAGAATTATTTTATCCAGAATTATTAACATCCAAATTATCAACATGATAATCTTGTTTTGTAGAGTAAAATTCAAGAATGATCGGAAGAATATTTCCATGAAAGATCTTTGGATGAAACGCAAATATCAAGGATATTCCACTAATTTCATGGAGTATAGAAGTCAAAGTTTTAACCAATTGGGTATAATAAAGAATAGAATAATAAAAAGAAATCACCGTAAATGCGATAGACCGCATTGCGCAAAAGTTATTCCAACAGAATAATAAATAACGGAACCGGTTAGGCCAGAAACGCATGCATGTGACGAGGATGTTCAACAAGAATAATAAAGAATGGAACCAGGTCGGCAAAAAAACACACACAGATGAGGATGTTCCAATGAATAATAATAAAAAGGCGGAACCGTGGTCGGTGTAAAACACATGCACAGGATGTTCCAACGAGAATAATAATAAAAAGGCGGAACCAGTCCAGGTGTAAAAACACACATGCATGGATGTTCCAATGAATAATAGAAGAATGTCACCAAGTATAGGGTAAATCAGCGTATACAAAAGTTATTCAACGAGAATAATAAGCAATGGAATAACAATTCTTCTCTTCATGAATAAGAAAGAATAACACCCCTTACATTTGGTAGGAGATTGAATCTTTATGCAGGTGTAAGTAAAAAAATACTCTTCTTCTTTCTCTCTTATTCTCTCTATACTTTCTCTCTCTATAGCTTGAATGAATTCGTGAAAATAATGAAGCCCTAGACCTCTATTTATAGAAGATTTCTAGCTTAGCTTTTCTTAGTGTGAAAAGGCAAGAGTGATTGACGACTAATGATGTGAAAAGAAAAGTGGTTTGGCGCCTTTAATGTGAAGCGACAAGTGGTTCGGCGCTTTGTAATGTGAAACGACAAGTGGTTCGACGTCTGGTAAAGGTAATTACTATTAACGAAGGTAAATACTATCGATGAAGGTAAATACTATTCACAAGGGTAATTACTATCGACGAAGGTAATTACTATTGACGAAGGTAAATACTATTCACAAGGGTAATTACTATGTGAAGGTAAATACTATTGACTAAGAGACTCTTAGATGATGACATATGAGTCCCCATAAAATAATCAAACTTACCACACATCATTTTTTTTTCATCAACACATATTTAATCTTTCAACAATTATTAATCATTAATAACTTGTCGTCTCAATTATTGATTTAATATTATAACATATTATACTGATGATCTTTGTGACAATAATTGAATCAATAATATAAGAGATATGATCAAAGAATTATTTGTAGTAATAATCGAAGCATATTTGAGTGACTTCTCACGTAAGCATCAATAATCAATCCGTGTATTACTTGCAACCATGCCAGTATTCTTTGTACTTTTACCCCGGGTAGTTCAACAGTTTTAACGGTAACACCTCCGTAGTTATTTTTATAAAATATTTTGTCATTTTCTCAATCCAAACAATAATTACATTGTGGGGTCCACCAATGATTGAGTTGTTATGACGAATATTCCTAACAAAAGAATATTCCCGACCAAAACTAATATTTTATAACAACTTGCATACTTTGAAAAATTTATAAATATTACCCACAACTATAACATTATATCAAATTTATTCCATAATATTCAAAAATAATATTTATAGAAAAATTCATCTTTATTTATAAAAGTTGGGGTCTTACAACCTCCCCTTCTTATGAAATTTCGCCCTCGAAATTAGGGTACGTACCTGGTATGTCGAAGAGGTAAGGATACCTTGATTTCATTTTGATTCTAACTCCCAAGTCATTTTCTCAACATCGTGGTTCCTCCACAAAACTTTGACTTGAGGTATAACTTGGAGCGTAGAATATGTTCCTTCTTATCAAAATTTGAACAGGAACCTCTTCATACGTCAAATCTTCCGCTATTTCGTCGGTTCTAACTCAATAATATGGTTCGGGTCTTTCACATATTTACGTAATATAGATATGTGAAAAGCGTTATGAACACGAGACATATTTGGCAGAAAGCGAGTCTATAAAGCCACGATTCCTACTCGATCGAGGATTAAAATGGACCGATGAATCGAGGATTAAGTTTTCTTCTCTTTCCAAATCTTGTAACTCCTTTCTATGGAGCGACTCTTAACAACACATGATCTCTATATCGAATTCCACGTCCTTTCGATGAAGATCAAAGATAACTCTTTTTATCGATTTTGTGAGGGTTTTTATCGTTGTCGGATCGTTTGAATCTTTTTAAAGTAGTCATGCGTACCAACTCCAGTCCCAACAACGTTTCTTCACCCACCTCATCCCAAAGATATCGAGAAGCGACACTTTCTTCTATACAATGCTTGAATGGAGCCATGCCAATACTTGCTCGATAAGCTGTTGTTATAGGAAAACTCCACCAATGGTAAGAACTTGTCCCAACTCCACTTGAAATCAAGGACACGAGTCTTAATAGATCTTCAAGAGTTTGAATAGTCCTCTCCGATCGTTGTCTGGTCGATCGAGGATGATATGCCGAAGCTAAATCGTGAAAGTCTGTGCCCATAGCTTTTGCAAACTAACCCAAAATCGTGAAGTGAATCTTGGGTCTCGATAAAAAACTATGGATCTTGGCATATCATGCGATCTTACAATCTCGTTTATGTACATACTGAGCAAGAGGCGTTCAAGTGTATAAGTTTCTCGTGTCGGTAAGAAGAAATGAGCGGACTTGGTCAATCTATCAACAATGACCCATATCGCATCAATGCCTTGAGAAACCTTAGAAAGGCCGAACTTGAAATCCATGGTAATGTGCTCCCACTTCCATTCTAGAATTTCAAGTGGTTGCAATGGACCTTTTGGTACTTGATGCTCCGCTTTAACTCATTGACAAGTTAGACACCTTGAGATAAGCAATAGCTATCTCTCTCTTCATATTGCTCCACCAAAATGTATAGCGAATATCATGATACATTTTGGTACTCCCGAGATGGATTGCAAATGGTGTGTTGTGCGCATCCATCATGATATTATACTTTAAATCAAGGTCGTTAGGAACACAAAGTCCGGAGTTGACTCAAGTATTCCTTCTTCATCGATTCTTGCTTCCTAAGATAGCACCTTCTTGCACTTTCTTTCCTCATACGCATCGCCTCCGTGTCCGTAGCTTGAGCGGCTTTAACTTTATCGATTAAAGTCGGTTCTACTCTTTCATATATACTCGCTATCATCACACGCGTCCTTCGAGTCTTTAACTCTATCTCCATCCTTTGCAAGTCACACAAAATGGGCCTCATGCGTTGACAATATCCTTTTCGTACTTGCATATGATTTTCTACTCAATGCGTCCGCCATTACCACGTTCGCTTTTCCAGGATGGTATTGGATGGTATGATCATAATCTTTCAACAGTTCAAGCCAACGTCGTTGTCGCATGTTGAGTTCCTTTTGAGTGAAGAAATATTTGAGGCTTTTATGATCCGTAAAGATCTCCACTTTCTCCCCATACAAGTAATGCCTCCAAATTTTAAGTGAAGACAACAATGTACCGCTAACTCTAGATCATGAGTAGGATAATTCCTCTCATATTCTTTGAGTTGTCGCGAGGCATAGGCTATAACTTTTCCATGTTGCATAAGAGCACATCCCAACCCTTTGCCCGAAGCATCACTGTAGATGACAAATCCCTCCGAGCCAGATGGTATTGTCAAAACAGGTGCTGAAATAAGTCTCCTCTTGAGTTCTTGAAAACTCTTCTCACATTCTTCGCTCCAACCGAACTTTGTATCTTCCGAAGTCATTTGAGTCAATGGAGTAGCGATTCGAGAAAATCCTTCCACGAATCTCCGATAATAACCATTTAAAGCGAGAAAGCTACGCATTTCGGTCATCGATTTAGGTTGTTCCCGACTTTGAATAGCTTGATCTTTCTTTGGTCAACGGATATTCCATGACTTGATACCACGTGCCCAAGGAATGCTACTTCTTCAAGCCGAACTCACATTTCTTCAACTTGGCATAAAGCTTATATTCACGAAGCTTTTGGAGTGTCGACCTCAAGTGTTGCTCATGATCTTCACGGCTTTTGGAATAAATAAGGATGTCATCAATAAAGGCGACCACAAAGTGATCTAAATATTCCTTGAATACTCGGTTCATCATATCCATGAAGGCGGCGGAGCATTAGTCAATCCAAAGGACATGACTAGAATTCATAATGCCCGTCATAGGAGTTAAAAGCCGTCTTTGGAATGTTAGCGGTTCTAATCTTCAATTGGTGATCCTCGGAATGAAGATCAATCTTTGAAAAGAATTTGGCTCCTTGCAATTTGGTCAAACAGGTCATCAATACGTGGCAATGGATACCTATTTTTGATGGTGACATGATTCAACTCCAGATAATCAATACAAAGTCGCATACTCCCATCTTTCTTCTTCACGAATAGAAGCAGAGCACCCAAGGAGAAGTACTTAGGACGAATAAAGCCAATGTCTAACAATTCCTGCGATTGGGTCTTTAACTCACGAAGTTCATATAGAGCCATTCGATATGGGGCTTTGAAATAGGTTTTGTCAGACGGGTTCAAGGTCGATACAAAATTCAATTTCACGCTCTGGGTAGGCCAGGAAGTTCTTCGAGGAATACGTCAGGAAATTTATTAACAATAGCAATATCGTTCAAAACTGACGTATTTTTGTTTAAATCTGTGACATGAGCTAAGAAAGCTTGACATCCATTTTTCAATAAACGAATAGCTTTATGGCTTGAGATGACCGTGATTGATTTTAATGGTTTGGTCGTTTGAATTCGCATAATAGGTTGATTAGGAATATAAAAGCTAACAACCTTACGAAAACAATCAATTTTTGCATGATAAGTAGTTAACCAATCAATCCCTAGAATCACGTCGAATGCAAGTATTTTAATGAAATAAGATCGACGGTAATGTGAGAGGGTACCGATTTGAACCAAACAAGACTTATAAACGAGTGGATGTAATGAAGGTTTCTCCCAACGGAGTTTCCACAGATAAGTCAAAGTCTAATTTCTCGAGTCAAATTTAATCGATGGTATGCAAGTAGGAGAAATAAAAGAATGGGTAGAACCCAGTATCAAATAAAGTATAGACTTCATTAGAGTTTATGATAAGCTTACACCGTGATGACCTCATTCGGATTCCTTGCTCTTTGGGAGGTCACAACAAACGCTCTCCCTCAGACTACTCTGGGTTTTGAATTTTACGGGATGGCCTTTGGTGCCTCCATCCTAATTTGAATTTGTCTTGAGAAACGACAAAATCGAGCTAAGTGACATTCTCTTCCACAATTATAACATGCTTTGGACGGCATGACGCAGTTTTGACTGATGTGTCCCTCTCCTCCGCATTTGAAGCATATGATAGGTGGTCTTTCTCCTTCCTTAACAATGGGTCTTTGGTTTGACGTCTTTCCATCATTGTTGAATCTCCGTTTCTTGAAATGTCCATTCTTATTATTTTGGCCACGATTACCCGAAGTGGTTACCATATCCGCCTGTTGATTCCTCCACGCTTGTTGTCACCGCCCGATGACTACTACTCGCCGGTATTATAATTTTGCTTACCGCTCTCTTTTAGTTGTGTTGACTCATTATCGCGTTCCACTAATCGAGCCCTATTTACAACATCCGAATACAAACACGGTTTATGAGAAATAAGATGTTGGCGTATCTCCCGCTTCAAACCTCTTAAAAACATTAGCGCCATTTCTCTTCATTATCCACCAGTGGGGACTTAACCGTGATAACTCCGCAAATTTTGCCTCGTATTGCGACACGGTCATATTGTTTTGTTTCAACTTGATAAACTCCACCTTCTTCATATGGCGAATACTTTCGGGAAAGTATTTGTCGTTGAAACGACTCTCGAACTTCTCCCAAGATATCTTGATCAAAGAAGTTGAGTATGTTTTACCGATTCTCACCAAGAATCTGCCTCTCTCCGCAACATAAAGGCGGTAAAGGGAACCTTTTGCTCTCGGAGCATCAAGACATCAAATATCTTGTGTCTGCTTTATCCATGCTTCCGCCGTGAAGTGGTTTTGGCTCACCCTTAAACTCCCGGTGGTCCCAGCTCCTTGAATTGTTTAAGCGGTGACCTCACCGAGAGTTTTCCGTGTTTCCACCTACGTTTTGGACAAGAGTCGCTCTCGCCTGCTGTTGCATAAATTGCATAAAGCCTCTGAACATTTGATCATTCATCATTTGGTCAGTGTTGTTGTTTGCATGAGGATTGTTGCCTTCCTGATGCACATTATCCTGATTATTGATATGTGGTGAATCAACGATCGCCTGCGCTCCATTGCTATTCTTAACATTCTCAGATGTCATTTTCAGATACTGCCACAAAACAAAAGGTTAATTGACATGTAACAAATTATCCCTATCTTCTGACCAACCAATAAAATAGCACATAAACTTAGGTAGGTCATACTAGCGAAGGTATTTCCCGTCTCTCCCTCCTAGTACTATTCTCACATCTTAGCCAGGATCATATCCTAAGCTCGATATCAACCGTGACGCCCCAAAATTAGGTATACATCACCCATCTTAGGTCGCCACTTACATGGTATGTAATTTAAATACAACTTCTTAACATAAGCATGGGTACAAGATTCGACATAAATCGTGAGTTTAAATACAAATATAAATCTACTAGATATTATACAAACTCAAAAAAAGTCCTCATTACAATTATTATCACATTATTTCACGAATAGTGAGGACTACTAATGCTATCTTGAGGACCATCACTCATTTCCCGACTCGTCCCGGCTATATTCTCATTTCACGAAGAGAACGGTGAAAGAAAGGGTGAGCTCAACTAGCCCAAGAAGAAATATTATGACTAAGATAATGCAGAATAAATTATCAATAGTCTTCAACAATGTTAAAAGCGATAAAATACAATAGACAACACCGGTTTAAGCTGCGGTGAATAAGCAATCCATTAAAAGAGAAGTAGAAAATAAAGTCTACTATCTTTTAGGTTTTAAAAGGTTTTTCATCATTATATAATTGAGACTCAAACTTTAATAAATTTTCCACATCATCGAATCAATTTACGCACTACTGACCAAGGATATTCTTTAGTATCCGACCACAATTATTCACGCACTACGGCCAAGAATATTTGTGTATTCATTAATGGTCATGATCATGCCAACAATTTGTCCACCAATGCACTACTACTAATCGAGGATTTTTATCACATCATTTGTAACATTACGGTCATGATTACAACCGAATAGTCTCTCGATCATAATCATACCAAGTCCATCTATGAACTACAAAAGTGCACGAGATGACTTTCAACATAATATAAACATGAGGATGATGACAATGATATAAGAATTCAATAAAACAAGTTCAAGAATTATTTTATCCGGGAATTATTAACGTCCAAATTATCAACATGATCTTTGTTTTGTAGAGTAAAATTCAAGAATGATAAGAAGAATATTTCCATGAAAGATCTTTGGATGAAACGCAAATATCAAGGATATTCCACTAATTTCATGGAGTATAGAAGTCAAAGTTTTAACCAATTTGGGTATAATAAAGAATAGAATAACAAAAGAAATCACCATGCATGCGATAGACCGCATACACGGAGTTATTCAACAGAATAATAAATAACGGAACCGGTCCGGCGAAAGCGCATGCATGGGATGTTCCAACAGAATAATAAAGAATGGAACCGGTCCCACAGAAACACACATGCATGGATGTTCCAATGCAGAATAATAATAAAAAGCGGAACCAGTCCGGGTGTAAAACACACGCACGAGGATGTTCCAAGCAGAATAATAATAAAGAGGCGGAACCGGTCGGGTGTAAAACACATGATGCAGGATGTTCAATGAATAATAATAAAAAGCGGAACCGAGTCAGGTGTAAAACACATGCACAGGATGTTCCAATGAATAATAGAAGAATGTCACCAAGTATAGGGTAAACGGCGTATCTGAGTTATTCCAATGCAGAATAATAAGCAATGGAATAACAACAGTTCTCTTCATAAATAAGAAAGAATAACACCCCTTACATTTGGTAGGAGATTGAATCTTTGCAGTGATTGTAGTAACAAAATACTCTTCTTCTTTCTCTCTTATTCTCTCTATACTTTTCTCTCTATAGCTTGAATGAATTCGTGAAAAATAATGAAGCCCTCAGCCTCTATTTATAGAAGATTTCTAGCTTAGCACTGCTAGTGTGAAAAGGAAAAGTGGCTTGAGCGACTAATGATGTGAAAAGAAAAGTGGTTTGGCGCTTTTGTAATGTGAAACGACAAGTGGTTCGACGTCTCGGTAAAGGTAATTACTATTAACGAAGGTAAATACTATTGACGAAGGTAAATACTATTCACAAGGGTAATTACTATTATTGGCGAAGGTAATTACTATTGACGAAGGTAAATACTATTCACACAAGGGTAATTACTATCGTGAAGGTAATTACTTATCGATGAAGAGACTCTTAGATGATGACATATGAGCCCCCATAAAATAATCAAACTTACCACACATCATTTTTTTTTCATCAACACATATTTAATCTTGCAACAATTATTAATCATTTATAACTTGTCGTCTCAATTATTGATTTAATACTATAACATATTATACGGATGATCTTGTGACAATAATTGAATCAATAATATAAGAGATATGATGCAAAGAATTATCGTAGCAATAATTGAGCATATCTCGAGTGACTTCTCACGTAAGCATCGATAATCAATACCGTGTGCTCTTATGCAACCACGCGACATTATTATACTTTTACCACGGGTAGTTCAACAGTTTTAATGGTAACACCTCCTCGTAGTTATTTTTATAAAATATTTTTGTCGTTTTCTCAATCAAACAATAATTACATTGGTAGGGTCCATGATGATTGAGTAGTTATCGAATATTCCCTAACAAAAAGAATATTCCCCGACCAAACGAATATTTTATAACAACTTGCATACTTTGAAAAATTTATAAATATTACCCACAACTATAACATTATATCAAATTTATTCCATAATATTCAAAAATAATATTTATAGAAAAATTCATCTTTATTTATAAAAGCTGGGGTCTTACAACCCTCTTTCCTGGGAACAACCTGGTCGATTAATATTATGAATTATAATAATGATGATAAATGTTGTTAAATATATTGAGGTGTCTTTTTATGAAGTCACGAAAGTTTATATATATATTATATAAATTTTATTTTATTTAATTATTAATGTAATAAAACAGAAAAGCTTTTTATATAAAATAGAATACTTTTTATATATTATATTTTATTGAATAGTATCCTTTCTATTTTCCTATAAATAGGATGCTTAGTTAGAATTGAAATCACACCATAAGTTCAGAGAATTCTCCTTCTATAATCTTGGGCGTATTTCTTTAGAGTTTAAGAAAGCTTTGAGTGTAGTGCAAGTTTTCTTCAAGTATATCCCCGCCCTACCCGTCGGAGTACTCTTCTTTATAAGGTAAGGGATATTATTTGTTTTACTCGTAAGGGATATTATTTCTTTCGTATTCATGAAGAGAGCTATTGTTATTCCATTTCTTATTATTCTGTTGGAATAATCAGATATCTGTGGACTTCTAGTATACATGGTAAAATTCATTGTTATTCCATTCTTTATTATTCATTGGAATAACTTTATACATGTAATCTGCATACATGGTGAAATTTCATTGTTATTCCATTCTTTATTATTACGTTAGAATATCCCGCTTGCGGTCTTAATTTACTTTGACCTGGTTCCGTTCTTTATTATTCTCGTCGAATATATATATGCATGTGATACGTTACGCATGACCGGTTCCATTATTTATTATTACGCCGAATATCGTCATGCGTGCGTTCTACGTGACCTAGTTCCATTCTTTATTATTATATGGGAATAACACATGCATGCGATCGCATCGCACGCATGATGAATCCTTCTGTTATTCCATTCTTTATTATTCTGTTGGAATAACCTGTCTATGTGGATTACCACATACATGGTGAATGATCCTTTGTATTCATTCCTTATTAAATTATGGAAATGATCTGTTTACGTGGATTATGATGAAAGTCATAAGCATTGGACTATTGATTATGATGAATGTCATAATAAAAGCATTGGACTGATGAAAATCATGGGTATATGTAATATTAGTAAGTGTTATGATGAGTTATGTTGGTTATTATGTGAAAACATGAAAGTTTCTTAGAAATCACAAAGAGTTGAAAATCAGATTTTTGGTGAAAATAGAACATAAAATTCAATTGACCATATCTCCTATTATATTTTGAATTTTTGAGTGTGGTCAAGTTCTAGAGTTAGATCTATGAGTTTTCTAACTTATCCAAGTGGAATCACTGAAAAAGGTGTTGTAGATTTTCGTGTGGACTGATTTTAGCAAAGGAGTCAAAAACTGCAAAGTACAAAAAAACTACTACTTATAAATTCAAAAGGGAATTTCCGGCCACTTAATTTGTGAGAAAAATTCATGCCTTTTGGGACATGGAAATATATGGTATAAAGTACCTCCTGTCCAAAAATGAGCTCATTCCGACTTAAAATGAGCAAGTTATGACCATTTCAATATTTAGGTTTTTCCGACGAAAAACGCTATAACCAGAGTTCTATAACTCCGATGACCATGAAATTAAACTGGAAGCTCACGTTAACATGTGTAAGATCCTGCCAAGATTTGGGAATTTCTGGAGTTAAACTTGAGGTAGATAATTTCTTAAGAAATTAATTAGAAATTGATTTTTGAAATATACTTAAGAGAGTTGAAAAATTATAAAAAAAATACTTGTTGTGTATGAAATATATGAATATATGTTTGGACAAAGAATAGAAAAATAATAAGTTGATTTGGTAATTTTCATGAAAATGGTTTAGTTTCAAACATATGAGTTAAATATGTTATGAGAAGTTGAAGAATTGGTAAATAGGATTTTAGGGCTTGAAAATCATATATAAGGTATATCTGAGATTTTGATGAGTGATTTGATCATTGGTGATGAAATCTTATGAGTATGGCATTTTGAATGATTAAATGCATTATTTGGTAAAGTGTAAATAATTAAATTAAATTATTTATAAGTTTAAGAAGTGATTAAAATATTGTTATAATATTAACAATATTAGATTATGAGTTATTTAAGTGATGGATAATATTTGGATAAATTTAATTCTTTAATATTTATCCTTGTTTTCGTTTGATTAATGCTTATATTATTGTCATCATCCTCATGTTTATATTGTGATGAAAGTCATCTTTGGCTTACGTGCAGAGATGGACTTGGTATGATTATGACCAGGGATTATTCGGTATAATTATGACTGTAATGTAACGAATGATGTAGTAAAAGTCTTCATTGGCCTGTAGTTCATTGGTGGACAGTTGTTGGTATGATTATGACCAGGGATTATTCGGTATAATCATGACCATTGATGATTACATGAATATCCTTGGTCGTGGTGCAGGGATGATGTGGTTTATTTATTAAGATGAGTCTCAGCGATAAATTTTATGAAAATCTTTTTAAATCATAGAAGATAGTAGATTTTATGCTCTACTTAACTCTTCTAATGGATTTCTTATTCCGCTGCAGTTAAACATGATGTCTATTGTATTTTATCAGTTTAACATTGTTGAAGACTAATGATAATTTATTCGCATTATCTTAGTCATAATATTTCTTCTTGGGCTAGTTGAGCTCACCCCTTTCTTTCACTTCGTTCTCTTCGTGAAATGAGAGCGTGGCGGGACTAGTCGGGGAGCGGAGTGACGGTCAGATGATAGTATTAGTTGTCCTCACTATTCATTAAATAGTGTGACGATAAATGTATTGAGGACTCCTTTGAGTGTGGATATTGTCTAGATGACAATATTCTTATTAAAACTCTCAATTTATGTTTTGTCATATTTTACATGATTTTGATAATTAGTTTGTATTTGTATTTTGTACCTTGTATCGACGACCCAAGATGGGTGATATACCTATTTTGGGGCGTTATGATTAGTAACAAAGCTTAGGATATGATCCCTGGCTGAGATGTGAGATAAGAACTAGGAGGGGAGAGACGGGGAATTCCTTCGCTAGCATGACCTACCTAAGTTTATTTGGTATTTAATTGATCGGTCAGAGTATAGGGATAATATGTGATATGTTAATTAACCCTTGTTTTGTTGTAGTATTTGAAAATGGCATCCGAAAATGTTGAGATAAGCAATGAAGCACGTGAGATCGTTGAGTCACCACAGATCAATACCCAGGGTAATGTGCAACAGGAAGACAATAACCCTCATGTAAACAATAACACCGATGAAATGGTGAACGATGGGATGGTTAGAGGCTTTATGCAATTCATGCAACATCAGGCGAAGGCGGCTCCTGTCTAAAAAGCAGGTGGAAACACTGGCAACCAACGGTCGGTCACCGCTAAGAAGTTCAAGGAGCTGGGACCACCGGAGTTTTTGGGAAAGCCAGAACCACTTAAGGCGGAGACATGGATAAAGTAGATTACCAAGATATTTGATGTCTTGGGATGCTCCGAGGAGCAAAAGGTTCCCTTTGCCACCTTTATGTTGCGTGAAGAGGCAGATTACTGGTGGGAATCTATAAAACGTACCCAGCCTGACGCACTCAAGATGTCTTGGGAGAAGTTCCAAGAGCTATTCAACGACAAGTACTTTCCCGAAAGTATTCGTCACATGAAGGAGGTGGAGTTTATCAAGTTAGAGCAAAATAATATGACCGTGGTCGTGCATGATACGAGGCTAAATTTATGAGTTATCCCGGTTTGCATCCCATTTGGTCGATAATGAGGAGCGAATGACGCGAATGTTTCTAAGAGGTTTGAAACCCGATATACGTCAATACCTCATTTCTGACAAACTTTGTTTTTATTCAGATGTTATGAATAGGGCTCAGTTATTGGAGCGCGATAATGAGTCAAAACAACCAAAAGGCAACGACCAACAACACGATAATAATCATACCGGTGGCAATAGCCATTGGAACAATGATAACCATCTTGGGGGAAATTATCATGCCAAGAATGTAACAATTGTACAATAAATATCATCAAAATTTAACTATCTTGTTATACAAATGTAAGTCATTTCACTGAAGTTGACCGTCACTTGGAACACAACTTGACCAAACCAGATTCGAGGGCAGCACTCCCAAGCCATGTTTTTTAGATAATATTATGTTTTTCGGCCGATTGCGTATGTAAAATATGTATTTGACTATAATATTGTTAGTATAACAAGTAGTAACATTATATATATATATATATACACACACACACACACACACACCTTATTGACCCCTACTACGACTTTTTAATCACAAATTTGTTAATAAATATTTAAATTTCTTATGTTATAAAAATAATATAAATTAGATTATTATTTATTTTAAAAATATAGAGGAAGATGTATACATCAAGGAGTAGAAGTGCTATGTAATTGAGAAAGTTATAAAAAATTAAATTTGACCCCGTATATTAAAAAATTTATAAAATTTCAGTGGGGTCAATTTATTCATTACACTTAAATTTCTTCTAAATTTATCATATATTATAAAATATTTTTTTTCCAATGGGGTCAATTGACTTCACACTCTCTAATGTGGCTTCGCCACTTAACATACGCACATGGGCGGATCTAGCATAGGGGGCAATGGGGTCAATTGACCCCGCTGAATTTTCAAGGGTAAAAAAAAAAGAGAGAAAAATTTTAGGGTGTTTAATAAAAAAAATTTAAAATTGAGATTGAAAAATATTATCTCCATTATAAAATTAGAGATGGATACATTTTGACTTTTTAAAGTTAATTCGTGAAATTCTAAAATTCAAAATTAATATAATGTTTTTTTAGTTTTAATACAATAAATATAATAATTGTAAACTAACTATAAAACACTACTAATTATTATCTTTGTTGGCTTTAAAATTTGAACGAACTTATTGTTGGAAATGGGTTTGAAACATTAAATGTTAGAGCATTTTGAGGCTCAATATAATGAGGGACCCACACTCCGAAAAATGTCGGGTCCATGCACCAATGAGTTCTCCCCCGCGAGAAGTATAAAGTGGTATATTTATGTGTTCAAATCCATTAAGAATTGAATCAGAAAATTGACTCCAAAGTCACCTACTTGAAATGTTCAAAATTGCAAAAGTCCCACATAGGGCATTAGTGGAAAAAATGAAGAATTTATATATGAGATGTTTGCTTAATGGGAAGGGCCCCAAGGGGCACCCCACTTTTGTGGAAGGGAGAGGACCTAGCCAAGGCTTGGTTCAAAACCACACACGCGGGCCATGTCCGAGCTTGCGGCGGGGCGGGTGGGTTAGATCGTGATATATTTATTTTTGGACAAAATCTGTTTAATTTATTATCATCATACTACGTCATTTTGAGAAATGGATTTTTTTAATTTTATTATCACGATACTACGCCATTTTGACGAATGCGCGCCAACGGTTATATCCTGTCTTACAAATTTATTCTATAAGTAACCAGTGTGGGACGCATTTCTGAGATATAAAAATTTTCCTTCCCTTTCTGCAGTTTGTTACTGGCAAGCGTTTTGTTCTTCCATTCCATTCCCAGTATATTACATTCCCTCATCACATACACATATCATAACAGTATCATATTATCACGTTCGAGTACAGAACATAGAAATTGTGTTCGAAGAATTCTTAATTTCGAAGTGCTGCCAATTAAGAATTGAAATTCGTTTTATCTTGGGAAACAATTATTCAAAAACCTTTAGCATCAGTGAGGGAATAAATTTGCTTCAAGGAGACTATGTGAATTCAAAGGACTTGGATTTGTCTGTTTTGTAAATCTAGAATCTAATTCCGTCAAGTAAGTACAATAAATTCTTAATTCTGTTTTTGTTCAAACTAAGTTTGATATTGTATATTATATATAAACTATATTTACAGAATTATAATCTTGAAGTAAATTTACTAATTCTGTAATTGTAGTATTATTTAATCTGTTTATTTATGTGAACAGAAAATCGGTTTTTAAAATAAATTTTCTATAGAAATATTATTCGTAGAAAGCAGTAATTAAATGTAATAAAATTACATATTATTATGTTAATACACAGTATTATGGAAATTGATTGCATGTTAATATGTACTATTACGTTATTATATATATTATAGAAATATTATATATATTACATGTTAAGCTGATTTATATAACGGTGAGTAAAATAAGGGTATGCACTTGATCCCTGTTAGTATATATATATATATATATATATATATATATATATATATATATATATATATATATTCCATTCTATTTTAGTAACATCCTCTTCCATAATTTCCCTTCATTCACACATTCAAAACCAATAATATATGTTGGAATATGGAGTAGAATTAACAACACGAATAGAACAGTAAATTGGAACAACTTATTTGGAAGCCGAGGCGTAGCAAAGCTACTGTCCTAAAAATTGATTTTACCCTGATTGGTTATAAACCTTTGGTACAGATGAGCTCCATGGCGTTCACCCTCTAGGATTCAACAGCGAAGCCTTCAATTGCGTGTACTCGCAGAACAAGACTTTGGACTCGTCTCTATGGATTGGCCAAAAAATAATAACAGCGTATATAGTGAAGAGAAGAATAATTATGTTGAGTGTATTAACTCTGAAAAACTGATTGATATTTATAGGAGGAAAAATATATACGTTAGTAGTGAACGTTGGTGAAGAAAAATAGACATTATTGGAGAACGTTACAAAGAAATAGTTACGAACATGACTGGAGATGGAGAAAGATGCGGCAACGTTCAGAACGTTGGGTTAGGGCTAGGGTTGCAGCTAATAATAAATGGTAGGCAGGCTGGATAAATAAAAGAAATAAAAATTAGGGATTTTAACAAAATAGTGGGCTACTTGGGTGGACCCGCGAGGCATAATCGACTGTATCAGCACCCCCCTCCGCGGGCGTAATGCGCACACACACGCACTAAGGTTTTCTGATTGAAAGTCCAAGATCCAAGCTTGGTCTAGCCCAATTCTTTAGCCATCCTCATGTGCGCGAGCCCATCCTTTTTTCTCAACCATGTTACTAAGCCCATACCAACATGTACTAATATACACAATGAATGTTTTCAAAATAGACAATGTAGGACTTTGTCAAAACTATAAATTTTGTAGCATAACCAACAATCCCCCACATGATTTAAAATCATCAAAGAGTGAAAAATTAAAAGAAATTAAGAAGGGCGTTAGATTTTAGATACATAACGTCAATATCTTGTGGGTTTGAATCGACACTTAGTGGAACAAGCTCATGATTGTAGATTATAAGTGAACTATATTCTTGAACTCATTATCTATGATACAAATAATTGAACTCGCACACATATCCAAAAATCTTGAATCCACACAAGTCTGCAGTTTGGCGCGTTCTAGGCCATGCACCATATCCCAGATTTTCATATAGGCTCTAGAGAGTTTGCCAAAGACTCTCATAGGAAGCGACCTACACACCTCCACCTTTATATAGGTGAACCCATCAAGTGTAAACTGACATACACCACCCTTTAGGGCTATGAGTTTCATTAAGAATCTAAATGATTCATCCTATCACAATTTATTAGTAAGCACCACATGCACATAAGGAGAAATATAAATAATTGCAATGCTTTAATTAAATAATTACATGGCTTGTTATTACCCATTAAACCCAATTCATGGGATCTCCAATCACATGGGTTGGGTTTCCATCACTTATTATTTACTCAAAATGTTGGCAACAGTCTCATCCCTCTGGATGCTTCTTGGAAAACCTTTTTACTCAATCCCTTAGTTAGCGGGTCCGCTAGGTTCTTTTCAGACCTCACAAATTCCATGGAAATAACATCGTTACTGATTAGTCCTAGTGAATATGTCTCTGTTTCCCATTATAAACATAGTTCATTGCCTAGCCAATAGCTGCTTGAGAATCACAATACAGGGAAATAGAAGTAATTGGTTTAGACCACAACGGTATGTAAGCCAATAAATTCCTTAGCCATTATACTTCTATACCTGCCAATTCTAAAGCAATAAATTCAGATTCCATAGTAGATCTAGCAGTACAAGTTTGTTTAGTAGATTTCCAAGAACCAGCTCCTCCACCTAAAGTAAACACATAACCACTAGTGGAGTTTGTCTCATCATTATCAGATACCCAATTAGCATCACAATATCTTTCTAAAACACTAGGATGACCAGTGAAATGTACACCTACATTAACTATTCCTTTTAAATACCTCATTAGTCATGATAATGCATTCCAATGATCTTATGAAGGATTATGTGTATATCTACTAAGTCTACTAACGGCATATGCAATATCAGGTCGAGTACAATTCATTAAATACATTACATTACCAATGATTCTGACATATTCAATTTGTGCAATACCATTCCCTTTATTTTTCTTTAAATGCACATTAGAGTGATAAGGGGTTCCTAATGGCTCTTCATTAAAGAAATTAAATTTCTTAAGAATATTTTCCACATAATGGGATTGTGATAAAACTAAACCATTTGCATGTTTATTTATTTTCATGCCAAGAATCAAATCCGTTTCTCCTAAATCTATAATGTCAAATTTAGAAGATACAAAATGTTTAGTAGTTTTTACAACTTTCTCATCAGTACCAAATATTAGCAAGTCATCCACATATAAACAAATAATCACACCACAATTTCCATTGAATCTACTAAAGACACAACAATCAAATTCATTTGTCACAAAATCATTAGACAAGAGATTTTTATTAAATTTGTCATTCCATTGTTTTGGTGATTATTTCAAACCATACAAGGATTTTACAAGTCTACACATTTTTTGTTCGTCTCCTGGAATTACAAATCCTTCTAGTTAACACATATATTTCTTCATTTAACTCTCCATTCAAAAAAGCAGTTTTAAAGTCCATTTGGTGGATTATCAATTTATGAATAGATGCCAAAGAAATTAAAATTCTTATGGTTGTCATTTTAGTCATTGGTGAGTAAGTGTCAAAATAATCAAAATTTTCCTTTTGAGTAAACCCTTTTGTTACAAGTCTTGCCTTAAATTTATCAATAGACCTATCAGCTTTTAACTTCTTTTTAAACACCCATTTACATCCAATATGTTTACAACCTCTAGGCAAATTAACTAGTTCTCATGTATGGTTAGACATAATAGAATCTAGTTCACTATTAATAGCATCTTTCTAAAAAGTTGCATCAATTGATTTCATTGCTTCTTCATAAGTTTTAGGGTCATCTTCAGTTATAAAAGCAGTTATAAAATCAGGACCAAAGTTTTTTTCACAACGTTGCCTTTTATGTCTAGTAGATGCAACTATAGCTTCTTTATCTTTCCTTTTAAGATGTTCATTTGAAAAAGGACTTGTCACATCTCTTATTTTCATTAGAAATATATTTTCAAAAAATTATGCATCCTTTGTTTCCAAAATTGAATTATTTTGATAATTATTAGTCGTATCTTTTATTATCAAAAATCTATAAGCAACACTATTAGAAGCACGCCCAATATAAATGCAATCCATTCTTTTAGGTCCAATTTTATTCCTTTTAAATTATGGTATAGCTACTTTAGGTAGACACCCCCACACTTTAAGATACTCCAAATTAGGTGCATGTTTCTTCCATAAATGATATGATTTAGAGTCTATCTTTTTATGTGTAACTCTATTCAAAATATGATTTACAGAAAGGCAAACTTCTCCCCACATATTAGAAGGTAAACTAGAACTAATTACCATAGCATTCGTCATATCTTTAAGTGTTCTATTTTTCCTTTTCGCAACTCCATTGGACTGTGGAGAATAAGGAGGAGAAGTTTCATGTATAATTCCATTTAGTTCACAAAATTTTTTAAGACTTCCCGAATCATATTCACCTCCACGATCATATCTAAGCCTTTTAATTTTTCTTTCTAACTAATTTTCAACTTCTTCTTTATATTTAATAAAAATTTCTTCTGCTTCATCTTTAGAGGAAAGTAGATAAATTCGAGTATATCTAGACATATCATCCACAAAAGAAATAGTCACATTTTTCGTAGTTAAGAATTACGTCTCTATTCGCGCAAATGTGTCTCGTGGCACCGGTATCTACTACCCATTCCGTGAAGTTGTCAACTAGGTTTACTTTCAAAATAACAGCAACAATAATGTCATCAGATTAAACTAAGTTCGCTTGGGGCTTAGTGTGAGACCCCAAATTTTATGAAATGAAAGTATTCAATTTTCTTATAATTATTCTATTTAGTAAATGGTTAAATTGATAAAAGTTTAAAGTTAAGGGTGATATATGAAAATTTTTCTAAGTAAACAAGTTGTCATAAAATAATTGGTGATAAAAGTATGGTAATACGTGTGGTTGCATAGTAGCACACTGTATTGTACAATATCTTTTATTTTTTATGCTTACGTGAGAAGTCACTCAGTTTTATTCAATTATTGTCATAATATTTTTAATAATTGAGATGACAAAGTTATTCATATTATTATTTGCAATATTGACAATGTCTAGAAGTTTTGTCAAGGAGAGGTTAGATAATCTAATTGTGCGCCAATAGGGAGAAATCCTTATTGGAAAGCCCCCTCTTTCCTGGGAACGAACTGGTAGTTAAATATTGTGAGTTATAATATTAATGATGAATAAGTTCGTGTTGATTAAGGATGAAATTGATAATTTCATTGTGTGAGAATTATTTGAGTTAGTGGAAATAGACATTTATTTCGATAATAATTGATGTCTGGAGGTTATATTGACCAATCGGGTAATTCACCGGATAAATGAGCAATTAATTGCTATTAATTCACATGCTTATAACTATGTGTTCACATTTGTACTATTGATTCACATGATTTACTATTAGGGGAGTTGGTTCAAGATTGATAATACTTGCATGACTAAATTAAAAATGGAGGTATAGATGAAGGTACTATACTATAATTAATTTTTTCACATGTTTAGAACTATTGAGTCACATGATTTACTATTAATTCAAATGATTACTATTAGGGGAGGTGGTGAAAGTTTGATAATACTTGCAAGACTAAATTAAAAAAAAAAGACGAAGGTATTATACTGTAATATTTCGAGCTCCAAAATGTGCAATTATTGAAACTATATTTTCCTATAAATAGAAGCTCATTCTTCCTTCATTTCTCACAAATTCACTAAATCTCACAAGAGCAATTATAGAGATAGAAGCTATAGAGAGAGAAGCTATAGAGAGAAAGAAGAAGAGTAGTCTGCTACTTCACTACTCCAGTATCCAATTTTCTTCGGAGGTAAGGGTTATTTTTTTATATTCTGAAGAGATATTATTTTTCGTATTCGTATGAATATTATTATCGTTCAATATTCATTATATTCGTTTAATATTCGTAAGGAATATTATTTCCGTTCAATATTCGTAAGGAATATTATTTTTGTTCAACCGTTATAAGTAAGGGGTTTCTGCCAGGGGCAGTTTCGTAATTTTTCCGACCCTAAAAAATTTTGGAAAAATTTGAAATGATAATTTGATGATTTTTCTAGATTGTGCCCAAAAATGGTGATTTTTGGATGTATAGATTAGGAGTTATTATTTTTATGGGAACATACTATTTTAAAAGTAAACTCTTATAACTCATTGTGGTTAACTCCAAAATTGGTAAAATTTTTATTGGGAGTACATCTATATAACAGAAGTATACCCTATAAATTTCGGAATTTTTGGACAAAAGTACAATTTTTGATAAATGACTAAATATTCGGCAGTTTTAGTCATATGAAAAATAGTAAATGAATTTTAAAAATTTTGAGAAAAATATATGTTCAATATGAGACTATATTCTGCTAAATCTCAGAAAAAAAATTTTGTTGGTACTGATTTGGTATTTTTCATGAAAATGGACTAGTTATGAGTAAATGAATTAAATATGTTATGTGAAGTAAGAAAATTGGAAAATAGGATTTTATGGCTTGAGAATCCTATATAAGGTATATGCAGATTTTTGATGAGAGTTTTGGCTATTGGTGATGAAATCTTATGAGTTTGACATTTTAGGATGATTAAATGCATTAATTAGTAAAGTGTAAACAATTAAAAAAATTGTTTATAAGTTTAAGAAATGATTAAAATATTATGGTAATATTAATAATATTAGATTATGAGATTATTAAGTGATTTATAACATTTGGATTAAGGTGTTATAAATATTAATATGGATTTTATTGTGAAACTTTATCTTTTTGTGTGAGATTCTTATTCACGATCGACACTTATTCATATATCGAATTATTCATGTATATGGCTTTATTTGCGTATATATCATTATTTATGTATCGATACTATACTACGTAACGAATCACGAAGTACTATTTATGAGTTCTTATTCATGAGTTACTATTTATGAAGTTACTTATTCACGAGTTCTTATTCATGAGTTACTATTTGCTAGAAAATATATTTCTTTTCATCCAAATTATTTTTGGTACATGAATATTATTCTTGAATTTTACTCCACAAAGCGAAGATCATGTTGACAATTTAGATATTTTTAAACTCTGGATAAATTTAAAGTCTCGTAATATTTATCCTTGATTTCGTTTGATTAATGCTTATATCATTGTCATTATCCTCGTGCTTATATTGTGATGAAAGTTATCTTTTAGCTTACGTGCATAGATGGATTATTGATTATTGGTTTTACTGATTGTATATCTTTTGGCTTACGCGCAAAGATTTAATTATTGATTATTAGTTTTATAGTTGTATATCTTTCGCTTTACGATGCAAAGATGGGTATTGATTATTGGTTTCTGATTTGTATATCTTTGGCTTACGTGCAAAGATGGACTATTGATTATTGGTTTTATAGTAGTATATCTTTGGCTTACGTGCTAAGATGAACTGTTAATTGATATCTTTGGTCGTAGTTCAAAGATGAACTATTAATTGATAGCTTTGGCCCGTAGTGCAAAGATGGACAAGTGTATGACATGATCATGACCACTTATGATACTAATGAATATCCTTGGTCATAGTGCAGGGATAATTCGATGATGTGATTGGCAGGATCATGACCATTAGTTAACAGTTGAATATCTTTGGCCGTAGTGTACTGACAGGCAATTGATTGGTATGATCATGACCATTAATTTTATAGTTGAATATCTTTGGCCAGTAGTGCAAAGATAGACAACTAATTGGTATGATCATTGTTATTACATTTGAATATCTTTAACCTTTGGGGTAAGGATATTGAGTAAATGTTCTATTAAGCCTTTGTGGCAAGGAAAAATTGTTGATTCACATTATTATAAACATGAATTATGAATTTAACTAACATCTTTGGTGGTTCAGGTGAAGACAGGTGATGAAAGTTCTATTTGTCTTGGGTATAATAAAGAACTATTGATGAGTATTACAGGGATAAAATTGATGATAAACTTTTAAATCATAGAAGATAGTAGATATCATGCTCTACTTGACTCTTCTAATGGATTGCTTATTCCGCTGCAGTTAAACTTGATGTTTATTGTATTCTATTAGTTGTTATACTGTTGAAGGCTAAGGATAATTTATTCTTCATTATCTTAGTCATAATATTTCTTACTGGGCTAGTTGAGCTCACCCTTTCTTTCACTGTTCTCTTTAGGAAATGAGAATATAGCTGGGACGAGTCGGGGAATGGAGTGATGGTCCGAGATGATGGCTATAGTAGTCCTCACTATTTTTATAAAATAGTGTGATAATAATTGTAATGAGGACTCCATTGAGTGTGCATATCGTCTAAAAGGCAATATTCATGTTTAAACTCTCAACTATGTTTTGTCATATTTTACCCGACAGTTGTATAATTAAGTTTGTAGTTGAGTTCTGTACCATGTATCTGGCGACTCGGGATGGGTGATGTATACCTGTTTTGGGGGAGTCACACTTAGGCTGAGAGTTATTATTATTATCTTGCCCCTTGCGAAAGTGACATTTCATAGCAATATGGCCAGGTTTGCCGCATACGAAGCAAGGACCTTTAATGAAAGGTTTCTGAATTTGATTGGGATTCTTGAATCTTTTATCCTTCCGTCCCATTGATTTATGATTTTTCCCTTTGTAGTTTTTGGACTGATAATTTTGGTTCTTCCATTGTGGATTTTATTCTACGAAATTAGCCTTGACAGTATGACTTAGAACTGTTAGTTTTTGATTTTATGATGTTTTGAATGATGACTAATTTAAGTATATTAGACGTGTGTATGGTTTATAGTTTTTTATTATATTATTAAATATGCATGAATTATGGTCTATAAATGGTTTATAATATTATAATATGCATGGGTTATAGTTATTTACATTACAACTTATATTTGCGTGAATACGTGTTGCTGATTTCCTTCAATGGGTATGTTGGAATGGTTTAAAATCATTTCAAATTTTAATTGGAGTTTATTAAGGAAGGTTGGTATTCTAAGAAATCTGTTTTGATTTTAAAATGTCCATCTATTAAGGAAAGATGTATTAACAAATCTTTAACAAATCCTAACAATCTCCTTTAATCAAGTTTGGATACAGATTTACATTTATGACTCCTGATATTATGGGATTCTTTATAGCTGTCAAGGAATATATATATATCTTGGATAAAACAATTTGTTGGAATCATGTATTTCCAAGTGGACTAATCATTTGTACTATTGAATATATTATTCCCGTTATATATATATATATATATGTATATATATATATATATATCTTGGATAAATCAGTTTGTTAGAATCCAACTAGACTAATCTTGTATGACAACTTATTTTATTTGGACTCTTATTATATTCTTGATTTACCAAATCTGTTGGACTCTTTAAATGCTAAAATCATGGGGTATATCAATTGTGATATGTGGTTCCTATTCTAGCTTCTGTTTATATCCGTTGGTCAATATTATTAGTTTTAATTATGGGATTTAAATAATCTGATTTCTTGTTAACAATTATAGCTGTTGGCCTTCATCTTATATAAAGCTTCATCATGCTCGGTTATGAAGGAACCCAACGATTGGAATGCAGCAATTCATTCTTCTTAATTCTTATAGCTTTCTAATAGTCTTTCTAGCAATCAATGTGTTGTTATTCTTAGGCTAGAAAGTTGATATTCCATTGGAATCACCATCATTGTAATCTGAAAAATAAGCAACTGTTTGCTTTGGTGGTTTAGAGTTTCTAGAGTTTAGTGAGTCTGTTTAAAGGAAACTTCAAAGGTCTCAGAGATAAGAATAGGTGCAGAGGTGTACAAGTTGCAGAGGTGCAAAGGAGGCATTGGTGTCTAAAATCAGAATTGAAGCGTCTTTATAATAGGGAGTTATTTTTTGTATTAAGGTTTAAATAATAATAAAAAGTGTCTCCAATCCTAGTTGGGATTGGACGTGGATTAGGCCACTAGATTAGAGGATAGGGGCTGAACCACGTAAAAATCTTGGTGTGTTTTTTACTTCTGTTTATCTCTTTAACTGCCATTCATGTTCTGCACATTTTTGTTCATCACGCTAATCCAGACCTTTGAAGCGCATGTGTCTAGTTGTCGATAATAATAAACGAAGAACAGACACTTAAGCAGACAGGTGTAGTTGTCTGATTTAAACCTGTTGTAGAAAATTTCAAAAAGATTTCACCGTTTATCACTTTTAGCTTAAACACTTATTCACCCCTCCTCTAGGTGTGCACATACACAGAATTACATTTAGTATCATAGCATGGCTCTACTAATATTGATCGTTACAGGTCATAGGGGAAGATCCTATAACACACATAAACTTTCAAGAAGATCAGTCCACAAGTAGGCCACCGTTGTTGCTCGGAAGTGAGAACTTCAACTTTTGGAAGTTCAGAATGAAGATCTATCTCAAACGAGACCCATGGGAATGGTGGGTAGTTGAAAATGGACCATTCATTCCGTGACATGATGATGGCAAGCCAAAGAATCTCATGGAAATGGACTCAAATGAATCGTATATGGTATCTTATGATTCCAAGGCCATGAATACACTTCTAAGTGGCATGGCTCAGTCAGAGATAAATAAGGTCTCCTCTTGTACTAAGGCTAAGGAAATTTAGGACACAGTCATCTTGAGCCATGAAGGTACTACTAAAGTGAAGGAGGTCAAGCTGAGCATGCTAATGCACGAATATGAACTATTCAAATTAGAGAAAAATGAATCAATTAGAGATGCCCATGCAAGATTCCTCACTCTAATGAATTCCTTAAGCATGCTCGGACAAAAGATTGATCAAAAGGAAATCAACTGAAAGCTTCTCAGATTCATGCCAAAGCGATTCGCACCAAAGGTTACTACACTTCAAGACTCAATCACAATCAGCACAATAGAAACTCTTACTTTATTTGGAGAAATTGTATGATGTAGAAGATGAGGCACCTAAGAAGAAGACCTTGGCTCTACAAGCTGAAAACTACATAGAAGGCAATGATGAAGATTTTGATGAAGAAATTGAAATGCTCTCAAGAAAACTCGAGAGACTACTTCAAAGAAAGAAACAAAGGAAGAATCAAAAAGGTAGCTCAACTCTAATGAGCAAGTCCAAAACAGAACAAGATGAAGAAATTGGCCAATTATGTTTCATGGGACTAGAAGACAATGATCAACTTGAGGAAACGAATTTTCATGAAAATTTTAAAATATCTACATTTGATTATCTTGCTTTACAAAATAAAAATCAAAAGCTTAAAAAGAAAACTGCTTATTTTAAGAACTGCGTAAATGAGCTAATGAATGAAGTTGAGTCACTTATTGAAGAAAGAAAAGAAAATGAATATCTTAAAAATGAAAATCAAATTTTAAAAGAAAAATTAAAAATGAGAGATGTGTGCATAGATGCATTTAATGATGGAAAATGATGAATATGAAACATGATGATAATGTAACAAATGCAGAAATAACATCTTTAAAAAATGATCTTGCTAAATTTGTGTAAGGAGAAGAGAACCTAAATGTTATGTTAGGGGCACAAAGGTCCAGTCTTGATAAACACGAGATTGGGTATAATCCTATTAAAAATGTGGAAAATAGGACTAATAATAAAATTAGAATGATTAATAGTAAATCAAGGCATAAACCACTTTATTATTCACCATTTGTTACTTGTAAAAAATATGGTTTTAAAGGTCATTTTGATTCTAATAGCAATAAAATTAGAATAAAACAAATTTGGGTAAAGAAAAGTGATTCATATGCTACTAACCCGAAAGGACTCAAGAATATTTGGGTACCAAAAAGATAGAGACTATTTATTTGTAGGTGTCTCAAGATCAAAAAGGAGATGGCTGATTTTTTACTTTGAAAGAATAAGTTACCTATAAATTAATTGGCAAAATCTGTAAGTACCTCATGTTGTTTTTTAAATAGAGTTTTAATTAGATATATTATTATAAAAACTCTATGAATTACAAGGGTTCATAACATTATGTCAAATGCTCCATATTTAATACACATGATAATCTTGATAAAAGGTTGAGAAATATGTTCATATTTTATTTGATAATTTTTACCCTGATCTGTCAAAAGAAGATGATGGAGACTTTGTAGGAAAACAGTTAATGGATCTAGAATTTAGAAAGAAAACAGCTCAATCCAAACAGCCTAAGTCGTTTGCATCAGAAGGAAAAACAGATGAACCAGGAAAACATGCAGACACCTAAATCCGCATGTATTTCGATCAAAATACATTTTTGAAGGCAAATCAAATGAATATTACGATGCAAAATCGATATTCCGAAAGTGAATCGGATGAACAAATGACCAATGGCGATCTTCAAGAACAACCAGAATAGTGAAAAATTATCCTCCTAACCTGAGTTTTAAAGACCTCAACATTGGGATGCCAAAAGAAGTGCTATTGAAGAGATTTTTGATTCTGAAAATACAAAATCCAAATCTACATTAAGAAGCACAACTATCAAGCTTTCTACTGGTAACAGATTGTTGATATATAGGTAACAAATCACAAAGGTATGATTATATTGTTTACTTGCTATATGTGATTTTGTTATAACATTGCTCCAATGTCATTCTTTACCTTGCTATATGTGATATGAATTAATTTTTTTTATGACAAAGGGGGAGAGATATAACTTGATGATTTAATTATTTTTGATAATGACAAAGGGGGAGAGATATTTGGGTATATTTGAATTGGTTTGAATTGATATTCATGTTGATATTAAGATACTATATTGTGTTGGAATATGCAATGATGGTTATTTGGATAAAGTCATTTGCTTTTGCTCATTGATATGCATAAATTTAGAGGGAGCCATATATTTAGGGGGAACATGTTCGTGCATAAATTGTCATCATCAAAAAGGGGGAGAATGTTAGTTTTTGATTTTATGATGTTTTGAATGATGACTAATTTAAGTATATTAGACGTGTGCATGGTTTATGATTTGTTATAATATTATTAAATATGCATGGATTATGGTCTATAAATGGTTTATAATATTATAATATGCATGGGTTATAGTTATTTATATTACAGCTTATATTTGCATGAATACTTGTTGCTGATTTCCTTCAATGGGTATATTGGAATGGTTTAAAATCATTTCAAATTTAAATTGGAGTTTATTAAGGAAGATTTGAATTGGAGTACTCTATTAAGGAAGATTTGAATTGGAGTTTGTTAAGGAAGGTTGGTAATCTAAGAAATCTGTTTTGGTTTTAAAATGTCCATCTATTAAGGAAACATGTATTAACAAATCTTTAACAAATCCTATCAATCTCCTTTAATCAAGTTTGGATATAGATTTACATTTATGACTCCTGATATTGTGGGATTCTTTATAGCTGTCAAGGAATATATATATATATATATATATATATATATATATATATATATATATCTTGGATAAAACAGTTTATATATATATATATAGATCTTGGATAAATCAGTTTGTTAATTAGAATCCAACTGGACTGATCTTGTATGACAACTTATTTTATTTGGACTCTTATTATATTCTTGATTTACCAAATCTGTTGGACTCTTTAAATGCTAAAATCATGGGGTATATCAATTGTGATATGTGGTTCATATTCTAGCTTATGTTTATATCTGTTGGTCAATATTAGTAGCTTTAATTATTGGATTTAAATAATCTGATTTCTTGCTAACAATTATAGCCATTTGCCTTCATCTTATATAAAGCTTCATCATGCTCGGTTATGAAGGAACCCAATGATTGAAAAGCAGAAATTCATTCTTCTTAATTCTTATAGCTTTCTAATAGTCTTTCTAGCAATCAATGTCTTGTTATTCTTAGGCTAGAAAGTTGATATTCCATTAGAATCACCATCATTGTAATTTGAAAAACAAGCAACTGTTAGCTTTGGTGGTTTAGAGTTTCTAGAGTTTAGTGAGTATGTTCAAAGGAAGCTTCAAAGGTCTCAGAGGTAAGAACAGGTGCAGAGGTGTACAAGTTGCAGAGGTGCAAATGGGGCATTGGTGTCCAAAATCAGAATTGAAGCGTCTTTGTAATAGTGAGTTATTTTTTGTATTAAGGTTTATATAATAATAAAAAGAGTCTCCAATCCTAATTGGGATTGGACGTGAATTAGGCCACTAGATTAGAGGATAGGGGTTGAACCACGTAAAAATCATGGTATGTTTTTTACTTTTGTTTATCTCTTTAACTGCCATTCATGTTCTGCACATTTTTGTTCATCACGCTAATCCAGACACTAAAGCAGACATGTCTAGCTGTCTGATAATAATAAACGAAGAAACAGAACCTTTGAAAGCATGCATGGCGAATATCGATTTAAACTCATTGCAGAAAATTTCAAAAAGATTTCACCGTTTATCACTTTTAGCTTAAACACCTATTCACCCCCCCCCCCTCCCTCTAGGTGTGCACGTACATCGAATTACAAAAACTATGTCTCCTCTTTCTTTAGCCATGTTTTGTTCTTCAATACGTATGTGTGCCACTAGTTCCTGCATAGTAAAATCTTTAGTTTCATGTTTAAGGTTCATCTTATAATCTTTCCATGAGGGTGGTAATTTTTCGATAAGTACAGCAGCTTGAAACGTCTCACATATTTTCATTCATTCCCCAATAACTTCTCCCACAATTGTTTGATATGTATGAATGCTGAAGTAATTGTGATTCCATTACCATGCACGTGCTTTGGGAATAGTGATAATGGCATGACGGCAGAAGTGGACGTAGATTTTTCTGATTGTATCTATGTATCCTTTATTATTTATTATTTTAGACTTATTCTATTCGAATTGCTAACTCAACGGTAGAGTACTCGGCTTTTAAGTGCGGCTAGGATCTTTTACACATTTGGTTGAAGCAAGGACACTCTTTTAATTAAACTAAAAATAATAATATAAACTTATCAAATACAAATTTCAATTAAAAATGCATAGAAGTCACTACAATGGCATGACAACGTTTTCTGTTGTTCTCTTCTTCAGATCTTTCCTCTTGTCTCGTGTTTCTCTCTCTGTGTTTTAATTAGCATTTGAGTAATATTATGAACACAAACTAGACACAAAAAATTATGTACAACTAGTATAAAAAAAGAGAGAAAATAGGGAGCGCAACCTACCGTGGGATGTTTTAGACATTTTTATTAGTAAACAATATACGAGTCCTACTTTTTGTGTATAATTTTTTGTATACAGGTTGTGCATAAAGTATTATCTTTTTAACATTTTGTTCCTTTCCGTAGTGCCTGCTGCTATAAGTTAAAACATCATTTTAAAGGGGCACCATTTACTATATTACTCCTATACTAATAAAAATTTCTAAAAATCAAGGATGGGCACTTGCCGCCGTTGCCAATATGTATATCCGCCCCTGGTGGTGACGGCGGTATATTTGTCGTATGTGATTCAGAGGGGGGACAATTTGAGCAGCATTGGAGCAGAGTATGAGACTACTGTTAGTAAGTTGGAAGGTATTAATGGGCATGGCCAGCCACAAGTTGATCCTGGTGATATACTAGCTATCCCAATTTCCGGTGAGGAAACTGTTTCATTCATGTAAGTGGTCCCATTTTGAAACAAATCCCAATAAGTTACAGACCTAATGGTGCAAGGATGGAAAATGAAAGAACTTTCTCATCACATCCTAAGATAAAACTCCCAAACAGGCAATTAGTAATAAGAATGGTTGAATTGACTAGCATTACTGCTAAAATGATTAGGAACGGAGGGAGTATTTAGTAAAAACTAAATTCTACCCTAAGATTCGCTAAAAGATTAATCGTTTTAGAAGAAAAAAATTTGTTCAAAAAAAGTTTGTCGTTTACAACTTTCGAGGAGAATAAATTATTTACTTTCCTATATTACCCCTACCTTCTCTCATCGTTTAATAGAAATTCTCTCCTCAGTATTAATAGTTTAACTTCCCATAAAGGGTAGTGATTGAATTTTAAACAAATTTTACTTGATAAATGATACTTTCTTAATCCATATGCCAAAACCTTAAACGACAATCTTTTAGGAACGGAGGTAGTACATTCTTTGTCTCATTTTCGTTGTTCTCACATAAATGTCACACAATTTTAAAAGGGAATTGTTAAATTCACGAACACTTTTTGTTATTTCCACAACAAAAGTGTAGTTGTAGATGTATAGCGACGGTTAAAAACCGTCGCTATAGGATCTATAACAACATATTTTGTTTTGGAAATAACATTTTCTGTTGTGGATTTAACAATCTCCTTTAAAAATGAAGGGAAAACGATGTTCAAAATAAGCAAACTACCATTTTATCCTTGACAAATCTGATATTTGTAAATTGTAGTTCATTGGGTGATAGAGGTTTATGTGGTGAGAAAGTATGTCAAAAACCAAAAATTCAAATTTAAATGGGAAAATTACAATGTCAGTAATTTTTTTCCTGCTAAGCTAACTAATGTTTGACGTTGAACTGGCAAGCATTTGCTTCCGAATTCTGCAATGATGTAAATTACTGAGGTCAGATGTGATAGATGATAATAAAGTCAATCTCCGTAAATTAGTTACTAGCACATTTGGCAGTATGACATATACGTTGCCTGTATAATTAAGGCGAGGATAAACAGAAACTTCATAAAACTCAAAGGACTAAATAAGTACATATAAAAACTTTAAATTAAAAATAAAATAAAATATTAATATAACTAAACTTGTAGGACCAAAAGGGAAACAAATCGTTGTGAAACAAAGACAATTTGACGAGTCCATGCTGATCAAGAAGGGATAATCCCGGAGGAGGATGAACATGGTGGTCCCAAGAATTGTTGGGATATTTATCACTTGTTTACCTTTTTATCTTTTTTATTTACTTTTTACTCATTACAAGGTTATGTTTTGTTTATCTGTCAAATGAACTCATGTACCTAAAACGGTTTTATATATGAAATGACGAGTTATTTGTGTTTCATTCTCAGGTGCCCTGATTTGAATAATTCTAGTCTTGTTGACGATTTTCTAAATTTGAAAGATGATTATAACTTCGATATAGAACTGGACTTTAACTTGATAGGAATTGAAAATGAAGAGATGAATGATGACGAGGTGCCAGGAAATCAAAGGTTGGGTTGAAGAAAAATCTAAACCAAACCTCGAACAAACCATTACTAACAACATGGGAACCCCTGATAAACCCAAATAACTACAAATCGAAACCGACCTCACCGCGGAACAAAAGGCCGAAATGAGCAAACTCTTATCCTTATAAGAAGACTTTTTTTGTCTGTTCTCATTGGTCTCATGAAGATGTGATTGGGCTATCCACTGACATGGTTGTCCATCACTTGTCAATCAAAGAAGGGTGAATGGAGCCAGAAAATCAAAGAGGAAATCATCAAGCAATACAACGCAAATATCATTATGGTCTCTACTTATCCATAATGGCTCTAATTTTGTGTCAGTGTCGAAACCAGGAGAGAAAGTACAAGTATATGTTGATTATCGAGATCTTAATAAAGTCAGTCTCAAGACGACTTCCCGATTCCATTTATTCATATTTTGATCCACAACACGGCTCAATTCGAAATATATTCCTTTTTCGACTCTTTTACTGGTTATCATCAGATTAGGTAGCAGAAGTTAAGACAAAGAAAAAACTACTTTTATCACCCCTTCAGGCACATTCTGTTATAGACGTCTAGCCTTCGGCCTCTCAAATGGTGAAGCTACCTATCAGAGAGTCATGATGGATTTGTTTCACGACATGATGCATAAGAATTTTTTAAGTCTACGTGATATCATTGTAAAATCAAGGAAAGAGGAAAATCACATAGCCCACCTCAAGAAATTGTTCCAGCGCCTTCGAAAATATAATTTAAAGCTCAGTAGAGCGAAGTGTGTCTTTGGTGTCAAATCAGACATACTCTTGGGATTTCTCATAAGCAACAGGGGCATTTAAATAGATCCTGCCAAAATCAAAGCCATAACAGAAATGTCAGCACCTCGAATTGAGAAAGAGATACGAGAATTCTTGGAAAGAGACACTTTTATCAGTCGATTCATATCTCAGTTAACAACAACTTGCAAGCCTATATTCAAGTTTTTAAGAAAGAACTCCTCTGGGAAGTGGGACGAGAAATGTTAAAAGGCTTTCGATGTCATCAAGCAACAGTTGATCGAAGCACCCATACTAGTGCCTCCAAGGGACAGGATTCCCCTATTCATGTATATATATCTGTCAAACCCAATGCGATGGGATGTATATGGGATGTATGCTGGGGTAGAAAGACGAAATAGGCAAAAAGCAAGTAGTGTATTACCTCAACAAGAGATTCAGCAGTTGCGAACAAATTTACATCTTTATAGAAAACACATGTTTTGCCTTGACTTGGGCATCAATGAGATTGAAACACTATTTGCATGACCATACTTCTTATCTGATATCCCGCATGGACCCATTGTAGTACATATTTGACAAACCGATGCTGAATTACAGGTTATCTAGATGGAAATTAATTCTTCAACAATTTGATATAGTCTATATGACTCAAAAATTCGTGAAAGGTCAAGGAATTGCATATCAACTATTGAGATGTTTAGACAAAGATCAAACTTAAAGGCTCAAGAATGAAATGCATGGTAGGGTATGTGGGCCGCAGATGAGTGGACCATTACTTACCAAAAGAAAATTGAGAACGGGACACTATTGGTTACCTCAAAGGATGATTCTAACGACAACTTTAAGTGGTGTTATCAATGTCAGATTCATGCTAATGTCATTCACGCACCTCCCTACGAGACACTGCATGACCTCTTCTTCGACTTTTCTCTGTGTGGGGAATGAATGTGATTGGTCCAATCGAGCCTAAAGCTCGCAATGAACATCAATTTATCTTTGTTATGATCGATTATTTCACAAAATGGGTGGAGGATGCCTCTTTTCCAAAGGTGATTAAGGAAATTATTGTCAACTTTATCAAAAATAATGTCGGATACCGATATGGACAACCAGAAGTCATAGTGTCTGACAATGCTAAGAACTTGAATAATGAAATGATGACAGAGCTATGTGGAAAATTCAACATCAAACACCTCAATTTAGTCATCTACAGACCAAAGATGAATGGTTTCGTGGAGGCTGCGAACAAAAATATCAAAAAGATTATGAAGAAGATATCGACAAACTATGGAGGATGACCAAATTTGTTACCTTTTACTCTACTTGCGTACCAAACTTTGATGCATACTTCAACTGGGGCAAGTCATTATTCATGAGTATACGGCATGGAAGCAGTTTTGTCAATCAAAGTCGAGATGTCTTCATTAAGGATACTGTTAGATGTCAGAATTAACGAGGACGAGTGGATCCGACACAGATATAGCCAATTGTCCATTATTGACGAGAAGAGAATGGTTGCAGTATTCCATGGGAAATTATATCAACAATGAATTTTTCGATCTTAAAAGAAGAAAGTGCGGTCCTAAGAGTTTAAAGAGAATGACTTGGTATTGAAGAAAATCATTCGATGAGGCAAAAATAAAATTCACCCTGAACTGGAAAGGCCCTTTCGGTGTTAAAATGATTTAATCTAGCGGAGCACTAATCTTACGAGAAACAGATGGTGAAGTATTCCTACAATCACTTAATTGAGACAAGCTTGATGTCTAAGTTTTGCAGACCAGCTAGATAGTTGATGCATTTATGTTACAGTTGAATATTGGCTCCCATTTTGGTTTGTCAGTGGGAATCCCAATAAATGCATGTACATCAAAGTCTTGGAATAAGGACATTATAGTCTTCTTGTCAAAGCAAATCTTCTTAATTTGTTCCATGAAATCTCCTATGAGATCCGTCTATTTTTGAAAACTTTGCTTCTTATTTTAAGGGAGTGTCTCCTGAGTTTGTTCTATAAATAGAAGCTCTAATGAGCAACTAAAATACACCATCATATGAGGAGAAAAGCATCCGAGATAGTAGAAAAAATTCAGAGTATTTTGAGTGTGAGGGTGTAGAGAGAAGTTTATTTCTTAGTTGAGAGTTTATAATCTCTATATTATTTTTATAGTGTTTTTTTGAGATTTCTTTCCGTGGTTTTTCTCAGTTGGGTTTCCATGTAAAACTTTGGTGTTATTATTTTATATCTCATACAGTAGTGTGTTTATGTTTATCTTATTGTATTTGTGTGAGCCTGATTTCTCAACAATTGGTATCAAAGTTTGTTTTGTTTCACGTCGTTAGTGTCTAGGAAAGTGGTTCAAAAGGCAGTGCCTTTAAGAAATGTGGTTATTTAATTAGTCATCGTTGCAAAGCTCAAAGAGACTCCCACCCGACTTACACTTACATGGCCAACTGGTACGATCCGTTTAAAGAGAAATATCGCAGGTCACAAATACGAAGATGACAAACACGAGTATGAGGTACGAAGTTGAACCATTTGACGGAAAGTCAAATTTTAGTATTTGGCAATGTACAATCAAAGATATATTGGCTCAACAAGGATTGACAAAGGCACTAGAAGGGAAGAAAAAGAAACCAACGACTATGACAGATGAAAAATGGACGGAACATGAAGCAAAGGCCGTGGCAACAATCAGATTAAGTTTGACGCCACAGATCAAATATCAGGTTTTGATAGAAACCTCTTCAAAGGATTTGTGGGAGAAACTTGAGAAAGTTTACAGGTCAAAGTCTCTGTCAAACCGGTTATATTTGAAAAAAGAATTGTACCGGTTTCGGATGGAAGAAGGTTTAGATTTTATCGTCATTATACATCTATAGCAATACTTTTCATATAAAAATATCAAAAAATATTGTGGAAATATCAATTTCCTAAAATAATTACGGTCTACAATTTAATGGTACGGACTGTGAATTTCTAACTAGGGGTATTTTGAACATTTGACAAGTGAACCCATAATTTGTAGTTTTGTTTGTAATCATCCCCAATATTAAATTGCGGACAATAGCCCAATCTGACCATTGAATTATAAATTAGACGGTGAAAAGTCAGTTGTAGGATAATGTCATCTTTAGAACAATGGTTATAGATCATTTTCTATTATATATACTAGTTTTTAAACCCGTGTGAGACACGAGCTAATATAAGAAATACATTATATAAAGTCATGGATTTCATGATGAATAAATAATAATAATAACTAAAAAGAAACAAAAAAATTTGATAAATAGAAAAATAAAATAAAAACAGAACAGATAATCTTAGAATTTAAAAAGAAGTATAAGTGAGTCATTCAAATTTTTTTTAGATATTTTTAAGAATAGCTGCAATTCACACTATTTGTGGAAAGAAAGAAAATTGAATTCTATTGTTTGCTAGAAACGAAATGTATGTCTAATTTTTTTTTATAGAAAATAAATTCTCTTATATGCAGCTTCTTTGCTGTATAATTGTGCTTTCATCCAACATGTGTATTTGCAATTTATAAGGTTCATCTTGCTAAACAGAGGTTCATGCTAAACTGTATGAAACTGGTTTTAAAAGGAAAACTTATAACAATAAGAAGTCGTCCGTTTGAGTATAAATAAGTATTTATGGTCCTCTTTTTTTTTTTTTTTTGTAATGTGTACTTACTCATCAAAATATATTCATACATGCAAAATATATTCAGATGGCACATGTTGGTTAAGAACTAATTAATAAATGAATGAATTATTTATTTAAGTTGTCATCGGAAAACCAGACAACTCAGGATTATCGAAGTTGACTCATCTACCAATCTATAACATCTCATGGTTATCTGTGTTGATTCATCTATTCTTAGGTTATAGATGACATACAAACGGTCACTTAATTACATTAATAAACAAACCAAAATTTAAAATTTCAACTGAGATAGCTCGGTTATTTAAGAGTATTTTATATCGCTGTATCAAAAGCACTTCATTTGAATCCCAGCCTTTTCTCTGAACTATCTAGGGTTTCAACCCCATTTTCCCTCAAATCTCTCTCTTGATTCTCATCATCATTTTATCTATAGACCAACCAGTTGATAATGCTCTCTCTTCCGCCTATTCAACCCCACATCTAGACCCGAAAACACCAATTTCAACACAAAAGATTACACCCGAATCTCCAAATGGCCAAGGAACGAGTAATCGAAGACTTCCAAGTGGTAAGTATCTAAACCCAGAAAAACTAGAAGATATAATTTGTAGAATAATGGAAAATACACTACAAGAAAAAGATTTATAGTCGACGGAATTAATTTCAACAGAATCATTTCGGTCGAGGTTGTACCAAGTCTGACAAAATAATCCCTCGAAACTAATTCCCTCGACAATAAGGTATTATCGACGAATGTGTTAATAACCTCAACGGAAGTCCGTCGACAATATCAATACCAAAGGGCGCGCAGACTTGGCGCCAGTGCCAATACTAATTTCGACCGATGTATTAATAACCTCGACAGAATTCCGTCAAAAATACTAACTTTAATTAAAACATAATCAGTTCCTCCCCTCCACCTGTTGCATACTACATTTTCTCTCTCTTCGACAGCTCTTCTCTATCTCTCTCTCACCCCTGCACAGACCTCCCTCTTTCTCACCTCTTCCTTCCGCCGCCTCCACCTCTGGCTCTACCTCCGCCCTCCACCGCCTCTTCTTCCTCCGCCTCCGCCTCCTGCCTCCTAAAGCTTAAAGGTTAGTCTTAATTGGGTTGCCCTAATTTGTTTCCCCAATTTTGTTTCAAAAATTTGACTCGCAGCTTAAATATGTACATAGTTTTAAAAAATTGTTTGATTTATTGGCATAATTTGAGATTGGTAGTAAGGATTTTCCCCCAATTTTGTTCCTTAATGTGCAGTTTTGATAATTAACTTTGTTGTATGCTTTAAATTTGTTAGTGAATTTGTAGTGAATTTTTGTTGGAGCTTGTTAATGTTAATTACTGCCTAGTTTGCAAATTTGAGTATATACAATTGTTGAATTGTATTGTTGAATTATATATACTTGTTGGTTGTTTATCTCATTATAGTTGATTGATTGGTGTTGGTTCTGTTGGTATTGATATTGAATATTCTTGTTGTGATATATATGTGGATTGCCTAATGTCTTCATATTGTCATATTTGTTATTTCCGACGGAATTTCCGAAGGAATTTCTATCAGAATTCAGCTATTACAACATATGTGAACCCTTCTTTATCATATTAATGTATAGTTAGTTTCTTAATACTAAAATACACTAAAATGAAATGAACTAAGTAGCATTTACTTAGTTTTACACTAATAAATTAAAAAAATAATATTTAATATTATAATTTATCAAAAACATAAATAAATTAAAATTAAACAAATCACATATAAATAAAATGAAATAAAAAATAATGTAATTTAAGATAATAAAATTTAAATAAATTAAATTATATTAAATAATATAATATAATATAATATAATACAAATTAAATTAAAAATAAAATAAAATAAAATAAAAATTTTATATAATTTAATTTAAGATAATAAAATTTAGATAAATTAAATTATATAATATAATACAAATTAAATTAAATTAAGATAATAAAATTTAAATAAATTATATAATATTAAATTATATAATATAATATAATCAAAAATTAAATTAAATTTAAAAATTGATTTAATTTAATATAATTAAATTAAAAGTAATTAAAATTAATTAATTTAAATAATATAATATAATATAAATTTAAAAATAATAAAATCAACATAAATAAATTAATTAAATTAAATTAAAATAATATGATATAATAAAAATAATTTAAAATTAATTTAGAATTAAATTAAATTAACTATACTATAATATCATATAATTAAATGAACTATATAGCATAAACCTGAATAACACTTACTTAGTTTATATCATTGAAAAAATAAACTAAGTAGCATAAATTGAGTAGCAATTACTTTGTTTATATCATTGGAAAAATAAACTAAGTAGCATAAATTGAGTAGCATTTACTTAGTTTATTATTGGAAAAATAAGCTAAGTAGCATTTGCTTAGTTTTCCATAATTACAATAAACTGCATATATATTTGTGTATGTAATATACATAGGTAGGAGCTTAGAAACTTGTTTGACATTCACTCATTAGGAGTGAATGTCGAATAGTCCCCAGTTTGGGACTGTTACTAGATGTTATGTCTCACACTTAGGTCGGTGCCAATTCACAATGTGCGTTTTTATAAACTTTGGAGGATTTTTCAGCTGGTGTCTCTACATGTTCTCCAAGTGCATACTTAGACTAACTTGTCTTGGTCTATTTCGTGTACTTGGAGACCATGGGGAGGTGCTGCTAAAATTTTCTTAAAATAGAAGAAACGTGTTCAAGATTGGCACTAGTGAGGAGACGCATCCAGGAACGGGATAGAAGCCTAACCCTTGTAGAGTGGAGATATATACTAGGTAAACTAAATACATGCATGGACCACATTCATGATTATTCTTGATCTAATTGGGTATTTTCTTCAATTAAAGATGTCAGCCGACCGGAGTTGGATGTACCGTAGGATACAGATTGATGGGAGGGGATTAGTTGATGCGTAACGTGATGGGGTGTCCAATTTTGTGAACAAAGTAATAGAACATGTTGATGATCCGAATGGAAATTTGAGATGCGCCTGTTTCAAATGTAAGAAAATGATATAGAAGACTGCCGATGAAGTTAAATTTGACTTATATTCACGTGGGTTTGTGGATGGGTATTCGGTATGGATTCATCACGGGGAATCAGCTGAGTTTAGAGAACGAACAGATAGTAATGTAGACCAATCGATTCACGGGGATTTGCAATCAGATAACTATAATGTCGTGCATATGTTGGTTGATGTGTATGGCCCTACCAATATTGACTAGGTTGAAAACGAGCATGCGTCAAATAGTGCTCAACAAAAGCCAAATGATTCAGCAGTTGCTTTTTACAAGTTGTTATTTGAATCGGGTGTTTCATTATATCTTGGAAATGACAAGCACACCAGGCTTTCTGCAGTTACGAAGCTTTTACATTTCAAGAATGAGCACGAATGCAATGAGAGAGGATTCAATGATTTGCTTGATATTTTCAGTGAGTTCTTATCTAAGACCCCGAAATTTTTTTAAATAAAAAGGAATTTCCTTTATTTATTATTTTGAAATAGTAAGGGTTGATTTGATTAATGTGGATAGTTAAGGGTTAAATACGCAAATATTTCAAAATAAGCAAGTGGTTATAAAATATTCATTGTTGTCGGGGAATATTCGTTTGGTCGTGGAATATTAAATGCTTGTCGGGAAATATTAAATATTTGACACAAGTTACGACCATGTGGGCCCCATAACGGAAAAAGCGATTGGATGAAGAAAACGCACAAATATAAGTTGGTTAAAAATAACGGCGTAGTTATTCCAAGTTAAGACTATTGGAATACCCGGTGGTTAAAATACAAGAATCTGGCGTGGTTGCACAAAGAGCATACCGGTATTACTGCAGTGATTGTTGAATTATTGATCCTTACGTAAGAAGGCACTACTCAATAATTTTCACGATGAATTATTATTCAATATTTTATTTTATTGATTCAATAATTCTTTGCGTTGATATTTTATATTATTCTTTGTTCAATAATTGTCACCGCACATTATCTCCATTATCGGATCAATAATTCATATTATTTGTATAATATTATTAGATAGCATTATTGGCAATGTCTAGAAAGTTACATCGAGGAGAGGTTTGGTCACCTAATCAAGGCCAAGAAGTGAGAAAAATCTTATCTGAAGCCCCCTCTTTCCAGGAGCGGCTGGTTGTCATAATTGTGATTCGTAATATTATTTGTGAATAATTAATTATTGATTCATATGATAAAGAAATATTTATTTTATGTGGATATAAATGATGGATTTATTTATGTGGTTATAAATGAAGAAATTATTGTTGAGGTGTTTTATCATTATTTTATCGGATTGGAGGTATTAAAAATCAAATCGGGGTTTTTGAGATATATCATGGGGTTATAATTTTTAATCAAACCGTTGGATTGTGGTAATTTTTGGGTATGTTATACATACATAAGTTGAGTATATGTCAACAAATTTTGAACCGTTAAAAATGCACGAATGATTTGTTGTGAATTTTAAGAGGTGTCGGATTAGGAAATTAGGTTTATAATTGATTTTGGTGGAAAATTCTAGAATTGAGTGGGCCCCACTTGTGGTTGGTGAAGAAATGTGCTGAATTTTATTTCAAATGTGGTGGGTGGCAATAGTAGCGAGGTAAAGCCATCGGTAAAGAAAGTCAAATCCGCTTGGGTAAGGCTAACATTTTCCTATAAATAGAAGGGCTAAGTTAGAATTGAAAATCACACCGTAAACAAAGTTTTCTCTCTTTCTCTATATATTATTGAGCGTATTTTGTGAGTATTTAGATACTTTGAGAGTTGATGTTCAAGACAAGTTTCATTCAAAGATCACTTGAGCCTTTCCTTCCAAAATCTTCGATTCTTTGAGGTAAGGGATATTATTTTTTTTTCGTAATGATATTATTTCTTCAATATCATTATCTTTGAAATGTTGATCTCAAGTTTTTATCAAATTTGGAACTTTTTTCATGTATGGGGTTTACTATTCATGAGTTACTATTCACGAGTTTACTATTCATGAGTTACTATTCACGAGTTACTATTTACAGTACTATTCATGAAGCGTGAAAATGTTTTTTGTGGAATTTCTATCTTTTGGTGTCTTGAGTTACTTATTCAAGTATACTGAAGACTATTCACGATATCTGAAGACTATTCACGATATCTGGCACTATTCATCGAAAAATAAAATTTCTTCTTTTCGTCAAAATATCTATTCGGATACTAGCTTTGATTGTATCCATGTTTTGATCATTCTTGAATTTTACACCATTGTGATTATTTTTGGGGTATTGTTGGACATGGATAAAACAAAATACTGAATCCTTAATCCTTAATCCTTGTCATTTTGTTTCCTTTGGATTCGTTCTTTAAAAATATTTTCATCATCCTCGGTCTTAAATGATGATATTATTGAATATCTTTGGCCCGTAAAAAAAAGATGAATGATTTCTGAAGAATATCTTTGGCCAGTAGTGCAAAAGATGAGCAGTGTTGAGATGAACACGACTGATCGATTAATATCTTTGGCTCAGTAGTGCAAAGATGAGCAGTGTTTAAATGAACATGATTAAGTGATGAATATCTTTGGCCAGTAGTGCAAAAAGATGAATATTTGATTCGGATGTATATTGATTGTTGTTACGAGGATAAATGATGAGCGATGAACTTTTAAATTCATACATAGAAGATAGTAGTTTGCATTCTCTACTTAACTCTTCTAATGAATTATTATTTCGCTGCGAATATTGATTTAAAATTTGTTGTCTATTGTATTCTATTAAATTTTTCCTGTTGAAGACTAACGATAATTTGTTGTATATTATCTTAGTCATAATATTCTTCTATTGAGCTAGTTGAGCTCACCCTTTTCCTTTTTGTTCCATTCTTCTCGGGCTAGAATATATATAGCGAGTGCAGCCTGGGGTATGGAATGAAGGTTTTAGAAAGGATTGTTTAGTAGTCCTCACCATTTTGTAAAATAATGTATCAATAAATGTGATGAGGATTTATTTGAGTATAAATATTATCAGAAGATAATATTTGTATTTAAACTCACAGATTTTTATTGTTGTAATAATAAAGTTGTAGTTGTTTCGCATCATGTATCGATAACCTCAGAATGGGTGATGTATACCTATTTTGGGGGCGTCACATCTTACTTAGGAATAATACTCTACCCGCGAATTACTATGAAGTGAAGAAGATGGTTAAGGGGTTGAATCTCGGGTATGAGAAGATCGATGCTTGTGAGAAGGATTGCAAGTTATACTATGGGGAGGACAAAGATAAGGTGCAGTGTGATATCTGCAACTCGCCTCGGTACAAGATCACAAAACATGGGGGGAAGGAGAAACATGTTCCAAAGAAAATTTTACGGTACTTTCCTCTTGCGTCGAGGTTGCAGCGGCTATTCATGTCTGCGTACACTACTCAACATATGAGTTGGCATAAAACAAGGGATGTCGCGCCTGGTCAACTGAATCACCGAGCAGATGGAGATGAATGGAAGAATTTTGATGCCAATTTTCCATAATTTGCCGACGAAGTTAGGAATGACAGGATTGGCATGGCTACAGATGGCTTCTGTCCATTTAATAATTTTAGTCAGCCTTACTCTGTTTGGCCAGTGATTATGGTAGCTTACAATCATCCACCGTCAATGTGCATGAGGGATCCATATCTTTTCTTAACCTTACTTATACCGGGGGATAAGAGTCCTACAAAAGACATTAACGTGTACCTTAGGCTGTTAGTCGATGAACTTAAGATGTTGTGGGAAACAGATGTTCAAACTTTTGATAAATCTGTTGGGCAGAATTTTGTAATGAAGGCAGCCTTGTTGTGGACTATCATTGACTTTCCGGCACTAGGGATGATTAGTGGTTGGTTGACTCATGGTAAGTTGTCATGTCCAGTCTGTATGGGGGATGTGCAAGGCACTTAACTACGTCATGGCCGGAAAACTAGTTTCTTTGGAACTGCTCGTAGATTCTTACCTGCTGAGCACAATTATAGAAAGATATCTACACGGTTCAACAGAAAGACAGAGAAGAAGGGGGTTGTTGGTCGCTTGTCAGGTAGCGACCTATTGGGCTGGTTAAATGATCTAACATTTCCACCGCCTGGGAAGGAGCATGGTAAGTTGAGAGCAATAGGATATGGGAAAAGTCATAACTGGACACACTCGTCAATTTTGTTTGAGTTGTCATACTGGGTCACACTAGCACTTCGTCATTGTATAGATGTTATGCATACAGAAAAAAATGTATTCAAGAACTTGTTTTACACCGTAGTAGATATGAGTGTTAAAATAAAAGACAATGATAGATATGTGAGGCCGACAACACTGAGGCGGATGGTCACACTATTATTATTGCACACATCTCGAAGAACTACGTTTTTGGTCATACGAGATGCGACGCAGAGGCGTATCCCAAAGAGAAAAATCGCCAGGAGGACTACTATACGACAACATCGATCATTTGGCGATGTCGATGATCTGACATGAATACGCCATGTGTACGCATTAAGATGATGTTGCCTTCAAGACTAATTCCGAGAAAATGAAGAAAAATCGAGGCCAGCTACGGGTTGTACATACTTTTGGCTCGCAGTTGTTTCAGGAGGTTAAGTCGGTATGTATTTATATTTAGTTTAGTTTAATAATTAACTACAACTATAGTAAATTGAGGTAATATTAATTAATGTGCATGATTTAGGCCATGCGGAGTAGCTTGGGCCGACCTCCTACTATGATGGAGTTTTGGGATAGAGTCCATACGCCGAAGGATTCTACTTTGGGGTCGACGATGTCTCCAGCAGCACTAGCTATACAGGTAATACATTTACTATAATCTCTGTAATTTAGGGTCATATTACGTAATTTATAGGATGATGCAAAGTTAACTCACATGTACATATATTAAATTAAAGGACCGATTTGAAAAGCTCCGCAACCAGCATATAACAGAGTTGCAGGCTGCTAGGGGCGATGTTGAGACGGTTGATTCCATCATCCCTCCGCCCGAGATTAGTTTATCTCAGGATGAGGATACGACTCTTTGGGTCGCGTCTCAGGATACTCCCACTAGCACTACCGGTCGATATCGAGTGTTGGTGTTGTTGAGGATACCAGCCTATACACTGCTTGAAGGTATAATATTTTAGTTTATTTCTTGTTTATGAATAAAGTAAACTTAATTATAATATTATTCATGTTATATTTATTTTTGTAGGCTCTAGCCAACGTCTGCGTCTGAGAGCCCTCGTGGGACATTCATATACGGGCACTGGCTTAGACGATTCTTTGTTCCAACGGGTTATGGTTGCGGTGTCGGAGAGGTTTGAGACGAATCTACTATTTCGTCTTGGGATCTGCCTAGCCGTTCTCGCCTCCATCAGCTTGCGCAGGACGTTGTAGATGGTGTCACCGTCGATAGTATGGGTATCCCTCCAGAGCAGTTTGTCGCGATACGTGACGAGATTGTTCGGATGGTGGTTACCTTACTTATGGACGCGTATCGGCCGATGGTGAGTCAGCCCTTGATTACTCAGGTATACTATTCGTTTTAAATTCAAGTATATATTCTACATGTTATGTACTTTTCATTTAATTAGTTATCTTTAACTATATTATATATATGGACTAATGAGTTACATTATATTGTATCAAAGGGTGACGAAAGTGAAATTTGACGATCCGAAAGCGGTTGGAAGACGACGACCCGTGACTTAGTTTTGTAGATGATTTGTACATATTTACTTAGTTTTTAGCTTAATGTGATGTAAATTTATATAGTTTAGTTGATTTTTGATGTATTGTATCTTTTAATTATCATTACTTTAGTTTCACATATTTACGTTAGTTTAAATGCATATTTGATATACTTTAGTTGATTAGAACTTTAGTTTAATGTCATATTCATGTTGGCCTTAGAAATATTAATATTGTTGGCCTTAGATTATAGTTATGTTTTATATGTTGTTGGGCAAAAAACAGGTTTACAGGTACAAAAAATGTGGGTTATTACCCTAGATATTGCCAAAACAGTATAAATATTTTTAAAAAAAATAATAACCTCGACAAAATAACATTATCCTCGACGGAATTCTGTCGATATTAAGCCCCATATATTTTTTTATAGGATGCCACGTGGCAGGTTTAGAATCGACAGAATATTATCGACGGATATAATTAATTCAGTCGAGAATATCTTAATATCGACCGAATATTCCGTCGAGGTTAGGTCATTCGAGGATAGATATCTTCGACTAAAAGATCGGCGGACTTAATTTCGACTTGCTTATATCCGACTAAATTACCGACCGAATATTCCATCGGAATTAAGCATAATCTCGACGGATTATACTTAATTTCGACGGAATATATATTCCGTCGAAAATAACCCTTTTTGTTGTAGTGATAGAGCTTGGACTACTCATTTGCAGAACTCTATTCGTAGTTTAGTTCTTGAATTTGGAACTTCTAGGTTTATGATAATGGGGTTTTGATTTTTGAGAATTTGTTATTGTTATTGATTTAGGCTTTAGTTTTATGGGTTCAATCTGTGGTGGAATTATGATTGATATCTTGATGTTGATGGTAGAATCCGATGAAGGGTTGTATTCCGACGAGATTTTTAATCGGGATTGGAAAGGAAGATGAAAGGGGTGGATTCTGATGAAGGCTTTTGTTTTTTTTATATTAATTTTGGTTGTTGGATAATAATAAAAGTTTTTATTTAAAATTTTAATAATACTTTTTATTTTTTTAATTTTTGTCCTTTTAAAACACTAAAATGATACTAAAATTAACTTAAAAATGAGTTTTTTAACACCTCAGCGCTTATTTGTTTAAATAATTTTATTATTTTCTCTAAGTGTAATTATTTAATTTGTAATAAAATTTATATTTGTTTTTAAATTTTTTAATTTGTGTAAATAATTTTTATTAGTTTTTCTAATTGTAACTTTGTAATTTGTATAAATATCATTATTTTCTTACTTTTTAGCATATTTTATTATAAAATATTTTATTTTATTTTTAATTTTATAAACTTAATTTTCTAAAGATTATAATTTTCTCACTTATTTCTATTGGAGGAATTGATTGATTTAAGTATATAACTTATTTGTTGGGTAAATTAAACAATTAGACATTTGTTGCTTGGGTGGTCCTGTGACTAACATTTGAAATAGGAGGTTTTGAGATCAAATCCATGGAGAACAACAAGTTTTTGATGAAATTTGAGTCTAAGTACACGTCATCGGTGTCACATGCGCCACATAGACTTTGCGTTGACCAAAAGAAAGGGCTCAATACCCAAAAACACCTACAATTTAGTGGCCACATTTATATTTTACCCGATATTAGTATATATTAATGGTATTAATAACATTAATATTCTAACAACATTATAGTCTACATTAATGTTAAAAAAATGAACCTTATTTATTTTATTTTTATTTTATTATTTTTTAACAAATTAAATAATAATTGAAGTAATGTATGCTAATAAGAATAATTTATGGTAATAATAATATTACAATAATTACAATAAATAAATATTTTAATCTTATAACCGCGTATTTTGTTAAAATAATAAGTACTTTATTTATTCAATATATTTAAATGAATTTTTTGATTTCATCTTTTCCAATAAGTAACGAAGTTGGATAGCTAGAATTAATAGAATAACAAATAAATAAATAAATAATAAAAATTCTAAGATGACTTTTATTCACACTCTTGAATCTTCTCACCCGTTCCTACAGGATAAACTAGACAGAGAGAGAAAAATTGAATTTATCTCTTTCTTTTGTCAAAACTATCTTATTTTTTCATTAGCATTAATGTATATTAATAACAATAATATTGTAAGTATATTGATATTATTAATATATCCTAATATCTAATAAGTAATATTAATAAGATAATATATTTTTATTTAGCTAAGAAGCAAAATCATGTTAAAGAGATCAATTACTAATAACTATTAAGTAATTACTAACAACTTAATAATAATATTACTAATAACTAATAAGTTGTATTAATACTATTACTATTAGTAATAATTTTCTAAAAGATAACATTAATATTCTTTACTTAGTTGGTAAATAAATGTTTTGTTAGTTTTGGGAGTATGAGATTTTAGGTTCAAATCTTTGGAGAATAGATACTTTTAGCTCAAATGTGTTAAATTGACATGTCAACGTTTCATGTGTACAGTCAACGCCACATAACACAATAGAGTTCACAATCCAAGTTTTCATATAGTAAAGGTTCGTTTTGCGCATTGACTAAAAAAAAGAGGCGCAATATCCAAATACACATATAGTACATGGGTCATTTTTGCATTTTACTCGCATTTTAATGGGTGGACTCGCTATATGTATTTTGCAATTTTTCCTTTAGAACAACTCCAGCAGCACAATCTTAGACTATATTTAGTCTAAGATTTATTTTCCAACTCCAGCCGGTAGACTAAATATAGTATGTGACTATATTTGAAGCACCAACAAGACTAAATCTAGGAACGTGATAGTCCATGGACTATAATTTTAATTATATTTAAATGGGAAAGTGGAAGAAGATTGGAGATTTTTTGAATTCATACATTATTTTAATCTTTTTATATTATAGTCCACAGGATAGTCCATTTGCTAGAAAGATGGAAGACTAAAGAACATTTGTTGATGTCATATGGACTAAATATAGTCCATCAGATAGTCTAACTGCTAAAGATGCTCTTATAGATGGGAATATAATCTAAGGCAATATTATTCAAGTTTGGCTAAAGTTACTAATTAAATAAAAAGACATAATTTTGTATAAAATTTAAAATCAAAGATTTTTTGTATAATACCTAAAAATAAAAAATTTAACCGTAAAAGGATAAAATTATGTCATTTTATTAAATAGTTTTAGTCAAGTTTAACTATGGCATTGCTTTAAGTAATATTTTCCCTATATCTATGTGGACGAAAACAAAATATTAGTTTAATGATATAGTTGAAAAATTATTTTAACAATAAACAATTTGATAAATAAATAAAATTGTTTATTAAAGACCAAACAATTGTGTGTTCGATGCCTTAGACTAAAAATCAAACAATTTCTTAACACGGGACTAAAAATTGTTTCAAACTACAACAATTCCAGTAATACTGGACCGAAAATTAGTACAAAATTACAATTACGCTACTCCTACCTTACAGAACCTCCTGGCGACGACATATATTTAATTCTTCTCCTAAGATAAAACTCTGAAAAGAGTTTGTGTTGATTCTAATCTTGATGTGGTCATTTATAACTTTTCTCCTTCTTGTAAGTTGTATAACTTCCATGCCCATGACCTTCTTAATTTCTTAAGACTGTCGGTTAGTGGGAGTCAGGAGATTAACCGCTTCAAGCACTTAGATGCTTCAATTTTATATCTGTCGTTACCGTATTAGTCCTGCATTAAGTTCATGATGCCCTTAATAAATATTTGTGGGCTTTCATATTTAAAGGTCATTTAAGTTTTTCCCTTTTTTATATTTTATCAATAAATTGATAAAGTGTGGGTACTCAACACATGCCCCTTTTATTTAATACAATAAACATTATTTAATACGATAAATATAATTTATCGTATTAAATAAGTCGGCCTTTGTTTTGGCACGAGAAAGGAACCAAAATTTAAATTCGAAACCTGCCTAAGAAGAAACATAAAGTTGCGGAGGAAGTCAACAGCTTCAGCTAGTTTAAGTTTCCTCTTTCTTATTTCTAGTAGTGTTTTGGTTCGATTTAGGTTTATTTTGACAAGTATTTAACTGTTTTAATTAGGACATCATGTAAATACTCTCATTTTTATATATAAAAGTTTTTAGGTTATGTCCATTATGTGGTAACTGGCCTTTAGTATTGTTTGGTAAATTAATTATTCAACAGGTGTATCTGGAATTTCATATATATCCCAGATAATTGGATAGTAATTTTTTAGATACTTTCCTTTAATGAACTTTTGATGGATATTCCCATCCATAGAACCAAGTCTGTAAGCTCCACCTTTAAGGTCCTGATGAACTTTAAATTGTCCTTTCACAAGTAGAAGACCATTTTTCTAATTCAGGGAATTTAGTTCCCAAAGGCAAAATGACCTTCCAAATCATTCGATAGGTTAGAGGGACTTGAACTTTACCTTCTTGACCAAATTGAAACGTTGAAAAGAGTTGAACTTTACCTTCCAGACCAATTCGATAGGTTGGAAGGAATTAAACTTTACGTTGCACACCAACTCGACAGGTTGGAAGTGGTTGAACTTTACCTTCCAGATCAACTCGATGGAAGGACTTGAACTTTACCTTCTAGACCAATTCAACAGGATGGAAGGACTTGAACGTCACCTTCCAGCCCAACTTGACAAGTTGGAAGGACTTAAACTTTACCTTTTTTTTATTATACTATTTTGTTACTTTGCCTTTATCCATTTGTAGCTTGTTTAGGGAATTTTATCTCTTGCCATCCAATACCACTAAGTTAGCTTTTAATGAATCAAAATAATCAAATGTTGGAACATTGTTTTGTTCTAACACTGTAATGGATTTAACAGTGATCTCAACAGGTAAGACTGTCTCTTCTTGATCTTCTTGATAGAAACGTAAGTCATACATTTAATTATCTCTAATTTTGTCCTTTTAATTATATTAGTTTATTAAATTAATATGTTTTATTTTATTTTGTAGGATTTAATATTTATTGCAATAAAGTCAAAATCTTGGTGATCAAGCAATATTTAACGCTTCTTATTCATATATAAGGAATGCCCAAGAAGAATCCTATGAGGAGAAGAAAAGAGGTGGAACAATCTTAGTGTGCAATTCAAATCTAACAAGAGAAAGAAAAGTCTATCTAGAAGATCTTTTTTTGAGAAGTTGATCACTTCTTAGGAAGTTGAATCCTACATGGAAAGGGAATCAAAGTGTCCAAGTTGAAATGAATCTAAATTAGGGTTCAAAGTTATTTTCCTATAAACAGCTTCTTGTTTTTAGAAAAGGACCACTTGTTATTTTCTTTTCTCGGTTTTTTCACTAGTGTAGGAAGGAGTAAGATATTTAGAGTTTGTCCTTTCTCTTATTCCAATCGGCCATGGTACTACTACATGGAGTATTTGTCACTTTCTTTTATTTATATAATAGAAATTCTCTTTTTAATTATTGTTTTATTTCATGCTTAATAGTAGTACTAATATTATTTATTTTTGTTTTTAATTCCATGGCTAGCTAAATTTCTAATACCTAGGATTATGATGAAACTAAGTATTTCATAATAATATTTTCTTTTCGTTCCAAAATTAATGCCTAATTATTCTCACCTTCATATTTTCCTCCGCATAAATTGCATATGATTTTTATATTGATTGCGAGGTTTTGATAAGTTATAGTTAATCGTGAATTTTCATAACTTATCGTCGCCCATATTAATTATATGAATCATTATTTTTTTAAAGGAAGGGAAATAATTTGGGAATTGATTTAGAAAATAAGAAATTATTTATTATGTTAATATTTGGTGGATTCTAATTCCTAGGTATCTTTTCTCATTAATAGTTTCCGTCATTAATTAATAATTTGCATAATTTAGTTAAAAAATCTTCTCCACCATTTTTATTTCTAATTTGCCTAAAATATTAATTAAGGATATATATTGTTAATTAATTCTACGTAGGTTCGAATTGCATTTTGCCAGCTTCTTTAATTCGACAACAATGCAAGACTTCAGTAGTTATATATTTTATCACATCACTTCTGTTGTAATAATTTTTCACCTAGTTGCCATGGGCTCGACAGGTTGAATTGATTTGTGACCCCTTGTCTTTTCAAGGATATTTTAACAGTGATCCCGACAAATACGATTGCCTATTCTTGATCTTTTATGGTAAAAATTCTCACCTAGTTACCATGGGCTCGATAGGTTGAACCGTTACTCCCTTGTCTTCTTCTTCACTCCTTCCCGTAAGAGTATTATAAATCTTTCGTCCTCCCATATTGCCAAGTCCATAAGTGGATCTTGAAACATTAGGTTGAGGTGGGTATGTGGCCACATATGGTTGTGTCACATATATTAACGGAGTTGTCCAAAAACCTGGCGGATGATCACAATTTACCTAATTATTATGTTGTAGAACGCATTTCTATCGTCTGCTGATGATATTGGTTGAACATTCATTCTTGATATGTTCAAAATTTAATCAGTTTTCTTATTTATAGCATTTATGCATTCCTTTCTAAAATCACACATTTCTTGTCTAAGATCATATAAAGGTGTTTCTGGAGTACCACTTACTTGGTTCTGAACTTGAACCTCCTTCCCTTCTGGATTGCTTTCATCAGCGTGGCGACGTAACATTTTTCACAGTGATTCCAGTTACTGGTCTCACTGAGCATGCCAATTTAACATGGAGACAAAAAATCAAAATTATTGTTGAAAAATTATTTTAGACAATAAACAATTCGATAAAAAAAATATTTATTAAGGGCTAGACAATTGTGTGTTCGATATCTTAGACTCAAAGTTTCTTGGAACACAGAACAACTGGTACAATCAAACAGTTACACAAATACAATTTTTGGTTTTTAGTAACACATGACTAAAAAAAATTTCAAACTACAATAATTCCGGTAACACGTGACCAAAAATTATGCACATGATTTCAATTACATTACTCGTACAACACCGGTGATGCGTGGGTATCTAATTCTACTCATAAGATAAAACTCTTAGAAGAGTTGTTGTTCTGTTGATGAAGAGTTATGTTCATTCTAATCTTGATAAGTTGTATAACTTTCATGTCCATGACCAACTTAACTTCTTGAAACTTGGTTGGTGAGAGTTGTGAGCTTTCATTCTAACTTTCAAGTTGTGAGCTTTCATAATTTAAAGGTCATTAATTAAGCCTTTTTCTTTTTATTTATATTTTATCAATAAATTGATAAATTATGGTTACTCAAAAATATATTAATTTATTTGATATATAAATTAGAGTTTACATTACTTAAGTACGGATTTTACCCCACTCCATTATACGTTTTCTCCAATTTCATCCACTACACAAATTATTTAATTTTAATAATTTTGTTAGTAATGATCAAAATATGTTATTAGATAGTTGATAATATTAAAAACAATACTACAAAAAATAAGAATCATAAAAATATTGCCATCATTAAAAATCTAAAAGAATTTTAATCAATTGAAATTTTGATGAAAAATTCATATGTTCATCAAATGGTGAAAAAGTGTCGCATTTTTTTTTGAAATAATTATACTATTTAATATAATAAATAAGACTTAAATATGATTTACTACCCTAAACTATAGGCCATATTCTACTTCGGTGATCCAACTTTCAATTTTGTCAATTAAATTAAACTATAAATTTTTTTTGATTTCATTCAATTGGGCCTAAGGGTGAGCATGGTGCGGTTTAAAGTTCAAACCGTACACGAAACCGCTTAGGTGCGATTTGAAAATTCCAAAATCGCACATGAAACCATTTGTCATTGGTGCGGTGCGGTGCGGTTTGGTTTCATTTGGTGCGATTTCGGTTCCAAAACTAATTGAAATAACAAACTCATAAAATAGTTAACAAAATTATTCACACAAATGTATTATGCAGTGAATACAATCATGGAGCTAATTTAGCAAAATTAATACTATGTTATCACATTTGATTTAGAAAATACCAAGCCACTCTTGATTTGCAAACATAATTAATACTATTTATTCTTCATTCAACCCTGTAATATATGTCTTCTAAAATAAAATGAGGAGAATATTTTATAGTAGAGAAAATATATATACTTGTAGCAAATTTGAGAAAACATGATGATTATTTGGTGCGGTTTCGGTTTTATGCGTGTGGTTTTGACTAATAACCAAATCGAAACCGTAAATTTAATTTTTTCAACCCACATAAAACCGCCACATACGCCGGAACCGTTGGTGCGATTTTAATTGGTGCAGTTTGCGTGATTTTTGGTGCGGTTTTAGTTCCAATTTGGTTCCTTGCTCAGCCCTAATTGGGCTTGCCACGTCAGAAATAGCTGATGTGGCATCCGAATAGGCTAAATAAGTGCTTATGTGTAAAAAGAATATATATTTTTAATGAGACAAAGAACAAAAAAGGTAAAATAACAAATAAAACTATAAAAAATTACACAAATAATATAAATTATAAAATATATAAAATTAACATTAATAATTAAGTAAATTATAGAAAAGAAACATAATTATTAATAATTACACAAGTAATTTAACTTTAAAAATTAAACAAACATAAATTAAACTTAATAAATTAACAATTAAACTAAACTAAACTAAACCCGGCTTCCTAAAGAAGAAACGAATCCGTATGGTGAACCCGAACCCAGCCGACAAGACCAATCTGAATAAGAACCAACATCCAAATCCTCAACACAGGCAAACATCAAGATCTAAAAACCCCCAACCCAAAAAATTCATCCATCCTAACAGATCATAACTTCAAATGAGCATAATGAATAAATCATGGGAAAAGTAACAAGTATCATCAAAGGCATAGCCTTGACATAGTAAGGATCTTAAAGCAATTATAACATTGATCAGCAAGAAGAGCATAAATTCGTTTTCCACATCCAAGTAACAAGCCCAATTTGATTCCAGTCTTTAATCCTTATAACAGACTAGACACAGGTCGATCTAAAATTTTTTGGAATGAAGTAGAGCACTATCAACGCAAAAGAAACTTGGCTAGTAACTCTTATGATATGTAAACATAACAAAGGCTATGACAGAACTCACATTTGGTTTATAATAAGCATTTTTAAACTTTCAAACCAGCTTTGTGAACCATTGTTTCCTTGGATCGGATGCCATAGCCGGAGAACTCCAAACCATATCCAAAACCACTAAGACCCTACAAACCATCCCCAACCAAAATTCCATCCATCCTAACAGATCATACCTTCAAATAGATAAGAGATGGTGGGCCGTAAAGAGGAAAGGGAGGGGAGATCAGGTGGACTGGATACCATCGCCGGAGAACTCCAAACCCTACAAATCATCCTCAACCAAAATTCTTAAGCACGGTGATGTAATTTTTTTTGGCTCTAAAATGTAAATTTTGAAGATGGGTGGCGAAGAAGGAGAATTCAAGTTGGGGCTCTTTGATCGAATTTCAACGAGTCTTTGATAGTCAGAACATTTTTGAAGCTTTTGTTTCGATTAATTTTAATTAATTTAGGGTTGTGACCATTTTATCCTTCATTATATCAAAATTGTTTAATCAATAAATAAAATACTATTTTTTTATTACAACTCAATTGAATAATGGCCCACCCAGATAGCCACGTCAGTAATTTCTAACGTGGCAGGCTCAATTTGTTGAAATTGAAAAAAAAAAGTTCAATCATCTAATTGACAAAATTGAAAGGTGGATCACTGAAGTGGAATATGGCTTATAGTTTAGGGTATTAAATCATATTTAAGCCAATAAATAATTGATTAGTATCAATTTCAATTATATTATTCACAACTATAAAAATATACTACCTCCGTTCCTAAAAAATTATAGTTTAAGATTTTTGCATATGGATTAAGAAAGTCATTTAATACTACTCTCTATGTTCCTAAAAGATTGTCGTTTAAGATTTTTGTACATGGATTAAGAAAGTCATTTAATACTACCATTTAACAATTAAAATTTGTTTGAAATTCCATCACTACGCCTTTATGGGGAATTGAAAACTATTAATACAAGGGATAGAATTTCTTGGGACAATGAGAGAAGGTAGGGGTAATATAGGAAAGTAAATATTTTATTCTCCTAAAAAAGTTGTAAACGACAAATATTTTGGGACAAATTTTTTCTTCTAAAATGACATTCTTTTAGGAATGGAGGGAGTATCATTTAACAATTAAAATTTGTTTGAAATTTCATCACTACCCTTTTATGGGAAGTTGAAAACTATTAATACAAGGGAGAGAATTTTTTAGGACAATGAGAGAAGGTAGAGGTGATATAGGAAATTAAATAATTTAATATTCTCCTAGAAAGTTGTAAACGATAAATAAATTGAAACAAATTTTATTTAAAAAAACGACAATATTTTAGGAACGGATGGAGTAATATATTGAAGGAAATTGATATTTTCATATATTATTTTATATAAAAAGTATCGTTATAGATGTATAACAATGATAAAAATTATCGCTTAGGATCTATAACGACGATTTTAATGTGTAAATATCAATTTCCTATATTAAATCGTAGGATTAGTGTAACGGAAATAATTCAAATCCCTTAAGTTGGGTCCACTTTGATTATAATGTTGAAATTTTTTCCCCTCTTCAGCATATTTTTGTCATTTCGGAAAACTATTAGTTGGTCCACTGGCGCACTGGTCGATAAATGGTCCCTACTGTCACTTACTAACTTTTTGGATGCATTATTATGTTTTTAAGATGAATAACTCTAGACGGACAGGAATCCTAGACAGGAATATTGGTCCGGTGCACTTTTTTTTTTTTTTTTTTTCCTCTTAAAAAATATATAATATTTATTTCAACAGAAATTTTTATAAAATATAATGTTTTAGGTATAATTTGAATACATATACAAAAATATAGTGTCTGTATAACCCTGCTTTTATATATGTATCCAAATTATACTTAAAACACTATATTTTATAAAAAAAATTGTTGGAATAAATACTATACATTTTTTAAGAGTCACAAGAAAAAAAAAAAAAAAAGTGCACCGGTCCAATTTTCCTGTCTAGTAATCCTGTCTGTGTAGCAAAACTCTTTTAAGATATGCTTGATGTCTTTTTATGTTAAATTGATAGATTTTAAATTTTAAATTAATATGATTTTTTTATTTTTATTAATACAATTAAAAATATTAAAAATATCTCAAATTAAAAGCATAAACTTACTCTTTTTTAATTTTGAATGAATTATATTAGATTTATTTTTGAAAATATTTAATTGTCTTTAAAAATCAAAATTAATCTTATATATATCAAAAATGATGGAGTATAAATTATAAAAATTTCATGCAACTTAATTATATATCAATTGTAATTATATATACTACCTCCGTCCTCAAAAGAATGACTAAAGATACAATTTTTTTTTGTTAAAAATATATATATAGTGAAAGGTAAATACGCTATTTAGTGAGATTCATTTTTAAAAAAATTAAAAGTATTCCTTATTTTATATAATTTTGTGGGCCACTAAAGATAAGTTTAAAAATTTTTAGTCTTTTTTTTCTATTTTTATTTTTTTAATATGTATGCAAATTATACTTTACTCATTTTTAAGCACGGACGAAAGAAATAATCAAATGATGTACGTAATATGATCGGATTACTTGTACCAAATTTAATATCTCAAATTTGAATCCAATCATTAATGTACTTTCTCCGTCTCTAATTATTTGACGTTTTAGGATTTTTTATTTGTCCCTAATTATTTGACGTTTGTTCAAATCTAGGAGAATTAATGACAATTTTTCTAAAATTACCCCTCATTACTTTTCCTATTTTTTTGATACTTTAAACTATTTCTCTCTTTCTCTCTCCTTATCCCAACAAAACTCTTCTTATCCCAACAAAACTCTCCTTATCCCAATAAAAGATTTAAAGGTATTATAGACAATTGAGTATTATATTTAATGATTTCCAATTATTATCTTAATTCTTGTGTCCACCTCTAAAACGTCAAATAATTAGGGAGGGAGGGAGTATTTTTTTTTTTCTCCTTCATGTTCACCAAATACACTTGTGTTCTGTGTATAAGGGTATTTATCGGTAAGAAATCACACCGAGCTATTTTAAATTCTATCAAACTGATTACCGAATGTTTGAAAAAATAAGTATAAATATTAATATCCCGAACCGATATATGTGTCGGTTCAGTATAAGGATGGTACCGATAATTAGTACTCCATCCGTTTCTTAATATAAATCATTTTAGAGTTGTGCATAAGTATTAAGGAAATAATTATAAAACATTAAATATACTATCAATTGTCTATATTGCCCTTGTATTGGAAAAAGAGAGTATTATTTATTGGACAAAAAATAGTGAGAGAACCAAAGTTATATTTATTACTTGGGGTAATATTGAAAACTAAGCAATTAATGCTTACTTGAAATTCTCAAACGACTTATATTTAGGAACAAAAATATTTTTCTAAAACGATCTATATTTGTAAGGTTTTGTGAAAATCAAAGTAGCAATCAAATTGCAAAATATAGCGGAAGCAAAGTAAAATCAGATTTTAAAATTTTTCACAAACCAATTACCCGGATCATCATTTATGCATATTATTAATTAAAATGAAGAACAAGAAGTTATGGAATCATACCCTTGTAGATACGAGCTTTCACAGGTACGAGTTCACCTCCTACTTCTCCACGATCTCCTTAAATTTCCGGATAGATTCCTTCCTTTGATCAATGTTAGCCACCCAAGTGTATGACCTCTAGAGGTGATCCACCAAGAAAGAAGAATTTTTAAGAAGAATGGTGTATTGGCTCAAACCCTAGTATTTCCTATCTCTATAGAAAAGGGGGCGTACTCTCCAACTCTTAAAATTACGTATATTTTGATATCTGATATAAGACTCCTCTTATAAAGATATTAGGTAACCCTATTAAAATAATGTATTATTTATTTAATTAAACTCTTTTAATTAAATGGCTCCCTAATCCTATTAGGGATAATTAATTAAACTCCTTTAACTAATTTTCCCTCCTAATCCTATTAGGAATAAATGAGAGTACTTATATTAAATTAATTCCTAAACTCTTTTAGAAATGAAAATAATAATAATTGTAATAATATTAATAAGACTCCTCTTATTAATTTATATTTAATATTTCTAAAATATTAAATAATAATATTAAGCTATTTAATTTATTCTATCACCATAGATTAAATTAAATATACTTAAATATATTATTATGATTATGCCATTAACTTCTTAAATAATTATTCTTCCTTTTATGGTGTGACCCTTTAGGTTCTCCATATTAAACCGGTTGTGAATAAATCAATTAGAATAATTCTAATCTTATTGAAATAAATAAATTAAACGAATAATTTATTTAAATAAATAATATTTATTCTACAATAGGGATAAGCCTCCCTAGCGATTAACGACTTTTCAGATAATATAGATTTTAACATTAATCATAAAAGAACCTTTGAGTTAATAGTTACCGTACAATTCAATCCTTCCACCATATAATGTCCCAATTAAATATAAGACATGGAATTACTGTCAAGTCTTATTTTATTCAACTATATGTATTTCGATTCACAAATTCACAACTCCTAATGAATGCAAATTAGAAAGTACTTTCTAATTTCATTCCACCTTGGCCAAAGATTCATGGGTTGTCATTTATCGAATCACATAGGACATTTCTCTTCTTTTACTAGAAGTGGTAGATTCTTTATTAATCATTCATTATCTCCATATATAACTTATTACACCCAAGCATACCATTTGATATACTCTAAGAGTCTTAAGGAATAAGTCAAAGTGTAATTCATTATATATAAGATATTATGATGATCTCAAGTCTAAGGATCATTTGTACTACTATCACTACAGGAATTTCTATTGACAGACAAGTAAAACTCCATTAGGTATTCCTTAGCGAGTCACGTTCAGTGAACTTATTCTCTAATAAGCACCTACATACTTGCTTTAGTGTCTCCACACAAATGATCATGAGATCGATCATCCTCGTCAATGAGCAAGCAAAGAACGACGTATTTCAATCTATTCGGATTCACTAATCCCCTTTTAGTAATCCATTGATTGGGAACATGTTAGTTTTAAGCTATCTAAGAATTTAGATCTCATTAGCATGATCTCATCATGATTCTAAAAGCATTGCTTAAAACTACGGGTTTATCACATATTATTAAGACAACACCATGTAGATAATAAAATGCCTTTAATAAATTATTATTTTATTAATAAATAAATAAGATTGATTACAAAGTATATGTTTTATCATCATATATGATTGACTTGTATGCATACTACTTTCAATCTCCCACTTGCACTAAAGCCAATCGTCGTGGTATCTCATACACATCTTCTCTAAGTGACAATCAAACTGTTGTTGTATTAATGCTTTAGTAAATGGATTTGCAATATTGTCTTGAGAGTCCACACACTCAAGGGTGACGTCTCCTCTTTCAATGATCTCTCTGATCAAATTAAACCGCCGCAACAGTGTTTGGATTTCTGATGAGACCTTGGTTCCTTCGCCTGCACAACAACTCTAGTGTTGTCACAGAATAAAGGTACAGGTCCTGTAATGCTAGGAACCACACCAAGTTTAGTAATGAACTTCTTCATCCAAACAACTTTTTTTGCAGCTTCACTTGCAGCTATGTACCCTGCCTCTGTCACTAAATCAACAACTGTTTGCTATTTGTAACTCTTCCAACTCATTGCGCTACCATTCAAGGTAAACACATACCCCGAAACGGATTTACTGTCATCTTGGTCCATTTGAAAATTTGAGTTTATGAAGCCCTCTAGTTTCAATTTAGACCCACCGTAGACAAGAAATACATCCTTAGTTCTTCTAAGTACTTTAGGATATTTTTCACTGTCTTCCAATGCTCTTCTCCTGCTGGATTCGACTGATATCTGCTTGTTACACTAAGTGCATGAGCGACATCCGATCTAGTACATATCATACCGTACATGATAGATCCTATTGCTGAAGAATAAGGAATCTTACTCATACGGTCTCTCTCCTCAGGTGTCTTTGGGGCCTGTTTCTTGGAGAGATGTATTTCATGGCTCATCGGCATGAGACCTCTTTTGGAATCTTCCATGCTAAACCTCTTTAGCATCGAGTCAATGTACGTTTCTTGGGACAAGCTAAGCATCCTTTTAGATCTATCTCTATAGATCTTTATCCCCAAAATATAGGATGTTTCTCCCAAGTCCTTCATGGAGAAGTGTTTAGATAACCAAATTTTAATTGATTGTAGCATAGGAATATCATTCCCTATCAGTAATATATCATCAACATATAATACGAGGAATGAAACAACGCTCCCACTAACCATCTTGTACACAAATGGTTCATCCTCATTTTTGATAAAATTAAACTCTTTGATTGTCTCATCAAAACTGATGTTCCGCCTACGAGAAGCTTGCTTCAATCCATAAATGGATCGTTGTAGCTTACAGACTTGATTTTTTCTAACCTTTGAAACAAATCCCTCTGGCTGTGTTATATACACATCCTCCTCAAGTTTCCCATTGAGGAAGGCCGTTTTCACGTCCATCTGCTAGATTTCGTAGTCATGGTAAGCTGCAATCGCAAGCAAAATCCGAATAGACTTGAGCATTGCTACTGGTGAGAAGGTTTCGTCATAGTCAACTCCTTGTCTTTGTTTGAAACCTTTTGTGAATAGTCGGGCCTTATAGGTCTCTACCTTGCCGTCTGCTCCAGTCATCCTTTTAAAGACCCATTTACACCCAATAGGCATAATGCCTTCAGGAGGTAAAACCAAAGTCCATACTTAGTTTTCATACATGGAGTCCATCTCGGATTTCATGGCTTCTTGCCACTTCTCTGAGTCTTTATTACTCATAGCCTATTCGTAATTCAATGGATCATCATCATCTATGATGCGTACCTCATCGTCATCCTCTATGACAAGTCCATACCTATCAGGTATCTTTGGTACTCTTCCAGATTTACGAATAGCGTGTGGTGCAGAAGGAATCTCTACTTGGTTAGGTACCTCACTTTGATCTGTAGTATTTTGTGGTTCTTGAACCTCTTCAAGATATATCTTACTCCCACTGACCCCTTCAAGGATAAACCCATTTTCCAAGAAAGCAGCACGTTTCGCAACAAACACCTTTTGATTAGTTGGATGATAGAAATAATACCCCCGATGTTTCTTTAGGGTATCCCACAAATCTACATTTGTCAGATCTAGTTTGTAGCTTATCATTTTCAAAGTTTTTGACATAAGTTGGACAACCCCAAGTCTTAACATGCTTAAGATTTGGTTTTCTCCCTGTCCATAACTCATATGGGGTCTTGGGGACGGATTTTGCAGGTACCTTGTTAAGTAGGTATGTAGTCAATTCTAGGGCACATCCCCAGAAGGAAACTGGAAGGTCGGTAAAGCTCATCATGGATCGAACCATGTCCAACAATGTTCGATTTCTCCTTTCAGATACACCATTCATCTGTGGCGTCCCTGATGGAGTCCATTGTGAGATTATACCATTTTCTTTGAGACAATTGAGAAACTCACCACTTAAGTATTCTCCTCCTCTATTAGATCGAAGAATCTTAATACTCTTACCAGTTTGTTTCTCTACTTCACTTATGAACTCTTTAAACTTTTCCAATGATTCATATTTGTATTTCATTAAATACACATAACCAAATCTAAGGATTTAGATCTCATTAGCATGATCTCATCATGATTCTAAAAGTATTGCTTAAAACTATGAGTTTATCACATATTATGAAGATAACACCATGTAGATAATAAAATGCCTTTAATAAATAATTCTTTTATTAATAAATAAATAAGATTAATTACAAAGTATATATTTTATCATCATATATGATTGGCTTGTATGCATACTACTTTCAATACTAAGGAACGGAGGGATTTCCAATTAACCGGTTTTATTTTTATTTTTAAATTTTTTATTTTTAATAATTTTTATTATAATTTGTAGTCATAATTATGAGTTAAAGAGTAATAAAATTATACATGCACGAGCATGATACATATAAAAAAAAAGAACTAGTAAGCTTCCTTTTTTGGCTAGACAACAAACTCATGTGCCATTGTATTTTTGATTTTTTTTCTTATACATTTTTCCTCATTGTGTTAGTGGTATTAGAATTATTTTGGATAATTTTTAAATATAAATATGACCAATTATTTTGTTTTTTTTTAATTTTTATAATATTACTTAATGAGTAAATATATATATATATATATATATATATATATAGTATAAACGGTATATTTGGTATGGTATATACTGTGCTGAAAAAAATAGATACCGATACCGGGTAACCGATATATACCAAATTTTTATATCTTTACCAGATCGATTTAAATTTTATCGAATCAATCAATACTGATGAAAAATCAATTATACCAAATTTTTTGAACACCCCTACCGGTTGATATAATCTAGATTGGGCTCGCATCACAAAACAACAACTCAACTCGAGTTCCAATGGTTCAACGAATTATTGCAAATAGTTGGGCTGAATTCGACCCAAGGATGCATACATTAGAATTCAAGTCAATGGGTGTCGTGTATGTTACATGGATAGGAGTTTACAGTCTATCACGCGATAACACGAGGTTTGAATGGATGGAATGAAGAAGAAGGACTCCAGCGTCAAGGCAATGCGTTCATCATGCAACAGGGATCAAAGATTGGCATTTTCAGCTTGCCAAATACATATCAGTCACTTTAAACTCAATTTAGACCTTAATCCGGCCAGAATTTCTCAATCCTCATAGAATGAAAGTTGTAGAGCTTTTCTTTAGCTTTCCAGAGCTTCTTTAATCGCCTCAATCGAAATTCGAACGAGAAAGCTATGGCCATTTTACCAAAGGACGTTGCAGCAGAAATAGTGGATCCGCCCCGGCGGATTTTCAAGGCTAAAAAGTCCGCCCTGGGGGATTTGCCTCTGTTCAAACTCGCCCGAGAGGGTTTTGACTTCGTCCCAGCCCATTCCTCTCTGCCCAAGTCCGCCCTGGCAGAGTTTTAGGCCTAAAAATCAGCCTCGGCGGATTCGACAACTTCTAGTAAGATTTTTTTACATGTTTTGACAGATTTGGGACGCAGATTTACTTCCTTAATTAGCTATTTTCAGTATCTTTTAGATTTCTAATGTATCTAGGAGTTATATTAGATAGGATTTGATTTTCATGTGGATTTGGAAGCTAAGGTTTTACATTCCTTTTTGATTTCTTATTCCTTAAGGAATTAGGGTTATTGTTATTAATATAAATAAGCCACATGAATGTAATTCAATATACATTATTATTATTCAATACAATTGGTGGGTTTATTCTCTTTTGGTTCTTTGAGAACTCCTTAATTGTTCATAGTTTTCTATGAGATTCATTATCGACTTATCATACAACAATACATAGTTGTATGTGTCGTCTTCTATCCTACATCAATCATCGATTGTACTTTTGGTTCTTGTCTCGTTATAGGCATTGGTTTAAGGTGTCGTGGGTGTTCCATTAAACGCAACTTCTTTGCGCGATCGATTGTACCAAGGTTCTCGTCTCAATATAAACGTTGGGTTTAGGTGTCGTGAGCGTTCCACCTTACAACTTTGCTAGAAATGATCCGGGCGACGACCACTTCACGGAAGCATGTCGCGGAGTAGTCTATCATTTGGTATCAGAGCTAAGCCTTCTAGCGAGTTACTTATCTTTAATTTTTGTCGAAATATATATATTGTAAAAAAATCATGTATAAAAAAAAGTGTTAAGACAATTTTTAGATTTTATTTCAATTGTGCTAACAAATTTGTAGCACACCATCAATTCCATCCATTCCGATCAACCGAGATTTTATCCAAATCCATCATCATCAGTTCCGGTTAAAGTACAGCCGTACTCTAAAATTCAATTCGTGAGGGTTGTTCAGTTTTGAAGTTGGGTTATAACTGCTAAATTCGATAGATACAAGGTGTGACGCCACCAAAATAGGTTTACAACACCCATTCTGAGTCGCCAAATACATGGTACAGAAACAACTACAACTTTATTAATACAATTATCGTGCAAAATACGATAACACATAAACTGTGAGTTTAAATACAAATATTGTCATCTAGACAATATCAACACTCAAATAAGTCCTCATTACAATTATTGATATATTATTTTACAAAAATGGTGAGGACTACTAAAAAAACTCTCCAGAACCATCATTCCATACCCCGACTAGAACTCGCTACATTCTCGCCTCTTGAGAAGAAAAATGGAACAAAAAGGAAAAGGGTGAACTCAACTAGCCCAGTAAAGAATATTATGACTAAGATAATATAGAACAAATTATCGTTAGTCTTCAACAGGAAAAAATCTGATAAAATACAATTGACAACAAGTTTCAGATCAATATTCGCAGCGAAAATAATAATTCATAGAAGAATTACGTAGAGAATGAAATCTACTATTATCTATGAATTTAAAAGTCCATCATCAATATTTTATTCTTGTAACATCAATCAATATACATCTTGAATTAAATATTCATCTTTGCACTACAGGCCAAAGATATTCATCAGTTGGTCATGTTCATCTCAACACCTGTTCATCTTTGCACTAAAGGCCAAAGACATTCGTCAAAAATTCATTCATCTTTGCACTACAGGCCAAAGATATTCAGTAATATCATCATTTAGGACTGAGGATGATGAAAAATATTTTAAAGAAAAACGAATCCCAAGTGAAACAAAAGAACAAATATTAAGGATTCGTACTTTAAACAATCTGAGTTCAAAAATACTTCATAAATAATCATAATGGAGTAAAATTCAAGAATGATCAAAATATGGATACAATCAAAGTATCCATAATAGATATTGTGGACAAAAAATAAAAATTTAATTTTTCTATGAATAATAGTCAGTATCGTGAATAAGATCAGTATACATGAATAAGTAACCAAATCACTAAAAGACAAGAATTTCACAAGAAAAATCTTACCAATATTCTGGCATAATGATATTAGAAGAAATAATATCATTTTAAAAAAAATAACATCCCTTACCTCGAAAAGACATTACTTCTGATTGGAATACTGGATATATAGTGCTGAAGGGATCTTGCACCGTATATCAACACTCAAAGTATCAAAATACACACAAGAACACGTTCGATAATATAGAGAGAGAAAACTTCAGTTTCTGGTGTGATTTTCAATTCTAACCTAAGCACCCTATTTATAGGAAATTGCTTAGAACACCAAAACAAAAAATTTAATAAAATATTAATATATATTAAAAATTTTCCTACGCCCACTTAGACTTCTGAATTAAGCTCATTTACCACACATGTGGGGCCCACCAATAATGAAAAAACATTTTTCTTAAAAAAATTAATACTTTAAAAATCAACTATTCTAAAACTTCGGAACTTCAATAATTCATAATAAATAGCCCTTTTTCAGAAAAATTCAAATCTTATGTCCATTCCATAGGAAATTTAATTCTCTACAACTTTGCAGAAGAAAGTTTTTCCAAATTCCAAATAGAAATTAACCGAAATCCACATACGAACGATTTTATAGGCTATAATCAAATTTTAGTCAAGAAATGGGGTCCACAAACATGAAAAACATGTTTTAAATATTTTTAGTAACAAAAATACTCTTTCTTCTCATTTATTCATATATCCCACATTCATTGTAAAAATATCATCATTATTATATTATTAAAATATAATAATATATTTAAATGAATTATTTTATTAGAAAAGATAAAATATCAATTTTCAACAATTGTCACATTAAAAAATTTCTCCATCTATATCCACATAAAATGAATATTTTCCTTATCATATAAATCAATAATTAATTATCCACAAATAATATTACAGAATCACAATACTGACAACAAGGCCGTTCCCAAGAAAGAGGGGGCTTTTCAATAAGGATTTTTCCTTACTGGCGCGCAATTAGGTGACCAAACCTCTCCTTAGACAGAACTTTCTAGACATTGCCAATAATGTTATCTAATAATATTATTCAAATAATATGAATTATTAATCTGATAATGAAAAATACTGTGTAGTGACAATTATTGAAACAACAATAATATAAAATATCAACGTAGCAATTTTTGAATCAATAAAATAAAACATTGAACAGTAATTATTGTAACAATTATTGAGTAGTGCCTTTTTACGTAAGAATCAATAATAAGTGTAATACCGCGTGCTACTATATTTTAACCACTGAGTATTCCAACAGTATTAACGGTAACAACTACGCCGTTACTTATACTTGTCGTTTTCTTCATCCAATCGCTTTTCGTTATGGGGCCCACCCAAGGCTGCGCCGTCGTACGAATATTCCCCGACAGTAAGAATATTCCACGACCAAACGAATATTCCCCGACAACAATGAATATTTTATAACCACTTGCCTATTTAAAATATTTGGGCATTTTACCCATAACTAACCACATTAATCAAATCAACCCTTACTATTTCAAAATAATAAATAGAGAAAATTCAATTTCATTTAATAATAAGTTGGGGTCTTACAATCTCCCCTCCTTATGAAATTTCGTCCTCGAAATTGACGTACGTACCTGGTATTTTGAAAAGGCGAGGATACCTCGCTTTCATTTTCGTTTCCAATTCCCAGGTCATTTCCTCAATAGCATGGTTCCTCCACAAAACTTTTACTTGTGGTATGACCTTTGTGCGTAAGACATGCTCCTTCCTATCCAAGATCTTGACAGGTACATCTTCATATGTTAAGTCTTCGGCTATCTAGTCCGGTTCTAACTCAATAACGTGGTTCGGGTCTTTAACATATTTACGTAGCACAGATATATGAAAAACATTATGAACACGAGACATACTTGGAGGTAATGCGAGTCTATAGGCCACATTTCCTACTCGGTCAAGAATCTGAAATGGACCAATAAATCGTGGATTGAGCTTTCCTCTCTTCCCAAATCTTGTAACTCCTTCCATGGAGCAACCACGCAACAATACATGATCCCCAATACTAAATTCCACGTCCTTTCGATGAAGATCCGCATAACTCTTTTGTCGATCATGTGCCATTTGTATACGTTGTCGAATTATTTAAATCTTTTTAGTAGTCATACGTACTAACTCTGGTCCCAACAATGTTGCTTCACCCACCTCATCCCAACAAACTGGAGAGCGACACTTTCGTCCATATAATGCTTCAAATAGAGCCACACCTATACTTGCCTGATAACTGTTGTTATAGGAGAATTCCACCAATGGTAAATACTTATCCCAACTCCCTTTGAAGTCTAGGACATAGAGTCTTAATAGATCTTCAAGAGTTTGAATAGTCCTCTCTGATTGTTCATCCGTTTGAGGATGGTATGCCGAACTGAATTGTAAATTCGTGCCCATAGCTTTTTTGCATGCTAACCCAAAATCGTGAAGTGAATCTTGGGTCACGATACGAAACTATGGATACTGGCATGCCATGTAATCTCATAATCTCATTTACGTATATACGAGCAAGACGTTCAAGGGAATAAGTCTCCCGTATCGGCAAGAAATGAGCAGACTTAGTTAATCTATCAACAATAACCCAAATAGCATTTATGCCTTGAGAAACCGTGGGAAGACCCGTAACGAAATCCATGGTAATGTGTTCCCACTTCCATTTCAGAATCTCAAGTGGTTGCAATGGACCCTTAGGCACTTGATGCTCTGCTTTTACACGTTGACAAGTTAAACACCTCGAGATAAACTTTGCAATCTCTCTCTTCATATTATTCTACAAAAATGTATGTCAAAGATCACGATACATTTTGGTACTTCCAGGATGGATTACAAATGGTGTATTGTGTGCCTCCATCGTGATCTTGTTCTTCAAATCAAAATCGTTAGGAACACAAAGTCTGGAGTGTACTCGAAGTATTCCTTCTTCATCGATTCTTGCCTCTGGGATAACACCTTCTTGTACTTTCTTCTTCATACGTATCAACTCCGAGTCTGTGGCTTGAGCAACTTTAACTTTATCGATTAAAGTTGGTTCTATGCGTATACTTGACATCATCGCACTCGTTCCTGCATATGATCTTCTACTCAACGCGTCAGCTAACACGTTTGCTTTTTCAGGATGGTATTGAATGGTGTGGTCATAATCTTTTAACAGCTCGAGCCAACGCCGTTGCCGCATGTTGAGTTCCTTTTGGGTGAAGAAATATTTGAGGCTTTTATGGTCTGAATATATCTCCACTTTCTCCCCATATAGATAGTGCCTCCAGATCTTTAGCGAAAAGCATCGCCGCTAACTCTAGATCATGAGTAGGATAATTCCTCTCATACTCTTTAAGTTGCCGCGAGGCATAGGCTATGAATTTCCCACGTTGCATGAGAACACATCCTAACCCTTTGCCTGAAGCATCGATGTAGATAACAAATCCATCCGAACTAGATAGTATTGTTAGAACAGGTGCCGAAATGAGTCTCCTCTTAAGCTCTTGAAAACTCTTTTTGCATTCCTCGCTCCATACAAATTTTGTATCTTTTCGAGTCAGTTGAGTTAACGGAGTAGCGATTCGAGAAAATCCTTCCACAAATCTCCGATAATAAACAGCTAAGCCCAAAAATCTATGTACTTCGGTTACCGACTTCGGTTGCTCCCAACTTTGCCGGGTCAATAGATACTCCATGTTTTGACACCACGTGCCCAAGGAATGCTACTTCCTCAATCCAGAACTCGTATTTCTTCAACTTGGCATATAGCTTGTTTTCACGAAGCCTTTGGAGTACCAACTTCAAATGGTGCTCATGATCTTCACAACTTTTGGAATATATAAGGATGTCATCAATAAAGACAACAACGAACTGATCCAAATATTCCTTGAATATTTGGTTCATCATATCCATGAAAGCCGCAGGAGCATTAGTCAATCCAAAAGACATGACTAAGAATTCATAATGCCCGCATCGAAGTTCTCAAGGCGTCTTTGGAATATCCTCGATTCTAATCTTGGTGATGATATCGTAAGCGAAGATCGATCTTTGAAAAGAATTGTGCTCTTTGCAACTGGTCAAACAGGTCATCAATACGAGGTAACAGATACCTATTCTTGATGGTGACATGGTTCAATTCCTGGTAGTCAATACAAAGTCGCATACTCCCGTCTTTCTTCTTTACAAATAAAACAGGAGCACCCCAAGGAGATGTCTTTGGGACGAATGAAATCGATGTCCAACAACTCTCGTAGTTGGACCTTTAACTCCGAAGTTCAATAGAGCCATTCGATATGGGGTTTTAGAAATGGGCTTCGCACTGAGTTCAAGATCAATAAAGAATTCAACTTCACGCTCGGGGTAGACCGGGAAGTTCTTCAGAAATACGTCGGAAATTTACTAACAATGGAATATTATTCAAACCGACGCGTGTCTTTATTCAAATCCATAACATGGGCTAAGAAAGCTTGACATCCATTTTTAATAAACGAATAGCTTTATGACTTGATATGACGGTTATTGATTTTAATGGTTTAGTTGCTTGAATTGCACAACAAAGGTTGGTTAGGAATATGAAAACTAACAACCTTATGAAAACAATCAATTTTGGCATGATGAGTAGTTAACCAATCAATCCCTAAAATCACATCAAAAGCAAGTATCTTTAAAGAGATAAGGTCAACGGGTAATGTGATGGTGCCAACTTGGATCAAACAAGATTTATAAAGCTGTGGATGTGATGAAAGTTTCTCTAACTGAGTCTCCACAGATAAATCAAAGTCTAATTTCTCCCGAGTCAAGTTTAAACGTTGAGCACAAGCGGAGAGATAAATGAATAGTAATGCAGGTATCTAGTAAGGTATAAACTTCGCAAGAATTTATGATTAGCTTACCCGTGATCACCTCGTTTGGGTTCCTCGCATTTTGACCAGTCACGACAAACGCTCTTCCAAGAACCGTTGACTTTGACTTTTCTGGGACAACGTTTTGAGTCACCATCCCCTCTGGACTTGGTTTCGCTACTGTACAATCTCGAGCAATATGTCCTTTTTTTCCACAATTCTAACATACCTTGAACTGTTGTGGGAAGTTTGGGCTGATATGTCCCTCTTTCCCGCATTTATAGCATACGACCGGTGGTCATTCTCCTCCCTTAGAACCAGTTGCTGCTGGTGCTGACGTCTTTGCATTATCATTGTTGAATCTCCTCTTTTTAAAATCCCCCCCCCCCTGACTCGCTTCTTCTATTTTCATAGCCATGATTACCACCAGAGTGGTTACCGCCGTTGTCCATATTTTTTTTTCTCCGCTGGTTATCGTTGTTCTGATGACTGCTATCACCGGTATGATCCTAGTTGTGGTCCCTCGGTTGAACGTACTCGTTATCTCGCTCTAATAATTGAGCCCTGTTGACAACATCTGAATAGAGAGAAATTTATGAGAAATGAGATATTGACGTATGTCAGGTTTCAAACCTCTCAGAAACTTCTGCGTCATACGTTCCTCATTTTCCACCAAATGAGGTGAAAACCTGGATAACTCTGTAAACTTTGCCTTGTACTAGGACACCGTTATGTTGTTTTGTTCCAATCTAATAAACTCCACTTTCTTCATATGACGAATACTTTCATTAAAGTACTTGTCATTGAACAGTTTCTGAAACGTCTCCCAAGACATGCTGAGTGCGGCTGGATGGGTACGCTTCACAGATTCCCACCAGTAATCTGCCTCATTACGGAACATAAAGGTGGAGAATGGAACCTTCTATTGCTCAGTGCATCCCAAGACATCGAATATCTTGGTAATTTGTTTGACCCACGTTTCTGCCTTAATCGGATCCGACTTTCCCTAGAATTCTGGTGGTCCCAACTCTTTGAACTACTTGGCTGTGATAAACCGTGCGTTGTTATCATTTCCACCTGTATTTTGTACACGAGTCTCCCTCGTCTGATTTTGCATGAACTGCAAAAAGATTCTAAACATCCCGTCATTCATAGTCTGCTCAGAGGTGTTGTTTACAGGAGGAACATTGTCGGCCTGCTGCATGTTCTCCTCATTGGTGAGTAAAGGTGTCTCCACGGTCTCATTTACTCCGCTGTTAACATTCTCAGTTGCCATTCTCAAATACTGCCATAAAACAAGGGTTAATTAAAGAAATCAATATATCACATAATATCCCTATATACTGACCAACCAACAAATAAGCTTTGGTAGGACACACTAGCGAAGGATTTACTCGTCTCTCCCCTCCTAGTTCTATTCCCCGATCTCCGCCAGAGATCATATCCCTAAGCTTTGATACCAACTGTGATGCCCCCAAAATAGGTATACAACACCCATTCTGAGTCGCCAAATACATGGTATAGAAACAACTACAACTTTATTAATACAATTGTCGTGCAAAATATGACAACACATAAACTGTGAGTTTAAATACAAATATTGTCATCTAGACAATATCAACACTTAAATAAGTCCTCATTACAATTATTGATATATTATTTTATAAAAATGGTGAGGACTACTAAAAAAACTCTCTAGAACCATCATTCCATACCCCGACTAGAACTCGCTACATTCTCGCCTCCTGAGAAGAAAAATGAAACAAAAAGGAAAAGGGTGAGCTCAACTAGCCCAGTAAAGAATATTATAACTAAGATAATATAGAACAAATTATCGTTAGTCTTCAACAGGAAAAAATCTGATAAAACACAATAGAAAACAAGTTTCAGATCAATATTCACAGCGGAAATAATAATTCATAGAAGAATTACTTAGAGAATGAAATCTAATATTATCTATGAATTTAAAAGTCCATAATCAATATTTTATCCCTGTAACATCAATCAATATTAATCTTGAATCAAATATTCATCTTTGTACTACAGGCCAAAGATATTCATCAGTTGGTCATGTTCATCTCAACACCTGTTCATCTTTGCACTACAAGACAAAGATATTCATCGAAAATTCATTCATCTTTGCACTATGAATAGTGCCGTATTCGTGAATAGTGCCATATACGTGAATAGGTAGTATACGTGAATAGTAACCCCGTCACTAAAAGACAAGAATTTCACAAGAAAAATCTTACCAATATTCTGGCACAATGATATTAGAAGAAATAATATCATTTTTTAAAAAATAACATCCTTACCTCGAAAAGAGAGATCTTCCATTGGAATCTTTGGATATAGTCTTTGAAGGATCTTGACGCAGATATAAGCAACACTCAAAGTATCAAAATACTCATAAGAATAAGCTCGATAATATAAAGAGAGAAAACTTCAGTTTCTGGTGTGATTTTTAATTCTAACCTAAGCACCCTATTTATAGGAAATTGCTTAGAACACCAAAACAAAAAATTTAATAAAATATTAATATATAATAAAAATTTCCTACGCCCACTTAGACTTCTAAATTCAGCTCATTTACCACACATGTGGGGCCCACCAATAATGAAAAAAAATGTTTTTCTTAAAAAAAATAATTAAAACTTCAAAAATCAACTATTTTGGAACTTCGGAACTTCAATAATTCATAATAAATAGCCCTTTTATCAGAAAGATTCAAATCGTATGTCCATTCCATAGGAAATTTAATTCTCTATAACTTTACAGAAGAAAATTTTTCCAAATTCCAAACAGAAATTGACCGAAATCCACATACGGACGATTTTATAAGCTATAATCAAATTTCAGTCAAGAAATGGGGTCCACAAACATGAAAAATATGTTTTAAATATTTTTAGTAACAAAAATACTCTTCCTCCTCATTTATTCATATATCCCACATTCATTGTAAAAATATCACCATTATTATATTATTAAAATATAATAATATATTTAAATGAATTATTTTATCAGAAAAGATAAAATATCAATTTTCAACAATTGTCACATTAAAAATTTTCTCCATCTATATCCACATATAATGAATATTTTCCTTATCATATAAATCAATAATTAATTATCCATAAATAATATTACAGAATCACAATGCTGACAACCAGGCCGTTCCCAGGAAAGAAAGGGCTTTCCAATAAGGATTTTTCCTTACTGGCGCGCAATTAGGTGACCAAACCTCTCCTTAGACAGAACTTTCTAGACATTGCCAATAATTTTTTCTAATAATATTATTCAGATAATATGAATTATTAATTTGATAATGAAAAATACTGTGTAGTGACAATTATTAAAACAACAATAATATAAAATAACAACGTAGCAATTATTGAATCAATAAAATAAAATCTTGAACAGTAATTATTGTAATAATTATTGAGTAGTGCATTTTTACATAAGAATCAATAATTGGTGGAATACCGCGTGCTACTGTATTTTAACCACCGAGTATTCCAATAGTATTAACGGTAACAACTACGCCGTTACTTATACTTGTCGTTTTCTTCATCCGATTGCTTTTCGTTATGGGGCCCACCAAAGGCTGTGCCGTCGTACGAATATTCTCCGACAGTAAGAATATTCCACGACCAAACGAATATTCCCCGACAACAATGAATATTTTATAACCACTTGCCTATTTAAAATATTTATGCATTTTACCCATAACTAACCACATTAATCAAATCAACCCTTACTATTTCAAAATAATAAATAGAGAAAATTCAATTTCATTTAATAATAAGTTGGGGTCTTACACAAGGAATTCATGATTGTGTCGGTATTCTGAGATCTAAACTTCTATATTTGTTCTTTATAAGTTACTTTTGAATTGCATTGTAAATTGTGAATTAATTATTTTGTTAATTCAAAAAGAAACTATAAGAGGGAGTATTAAGAGGTAAAAGGAAAATATGTGAGCTTAATAGAGGGCAAAAGCCTATTGAGTGATACACGAGTGTAAAATTGAGCGATACATTGTTTTGAGTGAAACATGTAAGGGAGCGTGTGAGGAAAATTATTTTTATTATTAACCCTTGTTTTGAAGGAAATATGTCTAGATCAAATGACATCTTTTATACTAGATTTCTAGTGCAAGAAAAGGTGTGCATTGTGAAAATTGATTGTGATATTGGTACTAACATTGCTAGCACAACAATGGTGGAGAAACTAGGGTTGTCAAAAGTTGTACATCTTCGGCCTTACAAGATGCAAGGGATTTTCGATTGTGAGGAGGTAATGGTGATTAGACGAGTGTCAGTTTCTTTTCACGTTGGCAGATATGAAGATGAAATATTATGCGATGTAGTTCCAATCCATACTTGCCATTTGTTACTTGGGAGGCCATGGCGACACAACAGGCGCGCGAAGCATAAAAGTTGTACTAATAAGTATTCATTGGTACACAATCAAAGAAGAGTCACGCTTTGTCCTATGTTGTCCGAGCAAGTTCATGACGATCTAATGTACTTAAAAAAAGAATGTTATCAAAAGTAAGAAAAAAATTAACAAAAAGAAATTGTTCAAAATATTGATATTGCAAAAGAAAAGATTGAAAAGAATGAGAGAGAGAGAAAAGAAAAGAGAGATTGAAAAAAATGATTTTGAAAATAAACGAGAGAAAAATAAAAGAGAGGGTGAGCATAAAGAAAAAAGAGAAGAAGTATGTGACTATAAAAAAGAGAGCGAGTTGGAAAGTAATTTGTATTTTGAAAAGCCAATGAGTATTGTACATTCGTACAAGACTGCGCTTTTGAATACTAACAAGGTTAACTCTTCTTTGTCTAGTTCTGTTTTATCTCTTTTACAGGTTGTTGATGATGTACCACGTGCTATTATTCCATACCAATCAGCTGATAGTATTCCTAAGGAGACGACGAAGTTACCAAGGCAGGTTGAAGAGTTGGTGAAAGTGGGTATCGTGAGAAGAGACATGAGTTTGTGTGCTAATTATGAGATCATAGTACCTAAGGAGGAGGGGACTACGCGTTTGTGCATCGATTCATCGATTTTGAAATGGAAAACATGTATCATTATTCTTTTCTTTGTTTAGTTAATATGTTTGATAAACTACATAGTTCTTATGTTTTATCTACGTGTGGTAATGATCATGTGATGAGGGAATGTGAAAAATGGAAATTTGTTTTAACACATGTGATTTTTATAGATGGTTAGTTATTACTGTTATATTAACTTATCCATTTAGTGTGACGCCCCCAAAATAGGTATACATCACCCATTTTGAGTCGTCAATAACATGGTACAGAAACAACTACAACTTTATTAATACAACATAAAAACTGTGAGTTTAAATACAAATATTGTCATCTAGACAATATTCACACCCAAATAAGTCCTCATTATAATTATTGGTATATTATTTTACAAAAATGGTGAGGACTACTAAAATAACTCTCTAGAACCATCATTCCATACCCCGACTAGAACTCGCTACATTCTCGCCTCCTAATAAGAAAAATGGAACAAAAAGGAAAATGTTGAGCTCAACTAGCCCAGTAAAGAATATTATTACTAAGATAATATAGAATAAATTATCGTTAGTCTTCAACATGAAAATATCTGATAAAATACAATAGACAACAAATTTCAGATCAATATTCACAGCGGAAATAATAATTCATAGATGAGTTACGTAGAAAATGAAATCTGCTATAATCTATGAATTTGCCTATAACATCAATCAATATTCATCTTGAATCAAATATTCATCTTTGCACTACAGGCCAAAGATATTCATCAGTTGGTCATGTTCATCTCAACACATGTTCATCTATGCACTACTGAGCAAAGATATTCATCGAGAAAATCATTAATCTTTTGCCTTACTGGTGCCAAAGATATTGATCTTATCATCATTTAGGAATTGAGGATGATGAAAAATATTTTAAAGAAAAGCGAATCCGATTGAAACAAAAGAACAAATATTAAGGATTCGTACTTTTAAACAATCCAGGGAGTTCAAAAATACTTCATAAATAATTATAGTGAAGTAAAATTTAAGAATGATCAAAACATGGATACAATCAAAGCTAGTATCCATAATCGATATTTTAGAAAAAAAAAATGAAAAATTTAATTTTTTTATGAATAGTGCCGTATACGTGAATAGTAACCCCGATACTAAAAGACAAGAATTTCACAAGAAAAATCTTACCAATAATCCGGCATAATGATATTAGAAGAAATAATATCATTTTTTTAAAAATAACATCCCTTACCTCGAAAAGAATAGTACTTACATTTGGAATATCGATATAATAATCAAGTAATAGCAGGAAAATATAGCAATACTCAAAGTATCAAAATACTCACAAGAATACGCTCGATAATATATAGAGAGAAAACTTCAGTTTCTGGTGTGATTTTCAATTCTAACCTAAGCACTCTATTTATAGGAAATTGCGCAGAACACCAAAGCAGAAAATTTATTAAAATAATTTTATTTATTAAATATTCAAGCCCATCACCAAAGAATCTGAATTCAGCTCATTTAACACACATGTGGGACTGCAAAAAACGTTTTTCTTGAATAAAACAATTAAAACTTCCAAAAATCAATTATTCCGGAACTTCGGAACTTCAATAAATCATAATAAATAGCCTTTTATCCGAAAAATTCAAACCTCATGTCTTTTTCAAAGGAAATTCCATTCTCTACAACTTTGCAGAAGAAAGTTATTCCAAATTCCAAGCGAAATTGGTAAAAGAAATCCACAAACCAGGCGATTTACTGTTATAATTAAATTTCAGTCAAGAAATGGGGTCCACAAACATGAAAAATATGTTTTAAATATTTATTGCAACAAAAATACTCTTCCTCCTCATTTATTCATATATCACACATTCATTGTAAAAATATCACAATTATTATATTATTAAAATATAATAATATATTTAAATGAATTATTTATCGAAAAAAGATAAAATATCAATTTTAACAATTATCACATTAAAAATTTTCTCCATCTATATCACATAAAATGAATATTTTTCTTATTATATAAAGATAATTAATTATTCACAAATAATATTACGGAATCACAATCTTTATCAGGTTGTTAAAGGAAAGGAGGCTTTCCATTTCGATAAGGATTTCTCACTTCTTTGGTAGCTTGATTAGGTGACCAAACCTCTCCTTAAATGCAGAACTTTCTAGACATTGCCAATAATTTTATCAAATAATATTATTCAAATAATATGAATTATTGATCGATAATGAAAATCTTGTGTAGTGACAATTATTGAAACAATGATAATATAAAATATCAGCGTAGCAATTATTGAATCAATAAAATATTGAACAATAACTACTGTAATAATTATTAAGTAGTGCCTTCTTAAGTAAGAATCAATAATTGGTGTAATCTGGTAATCTTCTTATGTTTTAACTATCGAATTATTTTAACGGTAACAACTATGGCGTTATTTATAAACAACTTATATTTGACTTTTCTTCGTCAATAAGCTTTCGTTATCCATTTCTTGTGATCGTACGAATATTCCCCGACAGTAAGAATATTCCACGACCAAACGAATATGTCATATGTCATCCATTATGGTCGGAAGAATACTTACTGTAAGACCCCAACTTATCATAAATGAAATTAAACTTCCTCTATTTATTATTTTGAAATAGTAAGGGTTGATTTGATTAATGTGGTTAGTTATGGGTAAATGCATAAATATTTTAAATAAGCAAGTGGCTATAAAATATTCATTGTTGTTTGGGAATATTCATTTGGTCGGGAATATTCGCACGATTTACAAGCAAATTTTACGTGGGCCCTATAACTAAAAAGCGATTGGACGAAGAAAACGACATAAATATAAGTTGTTTATAAATAACTACGTAGTTGTTACCAAGTATAATATCGTTAAAATACCCGGTGGTTAAAACACAAGAAGACATTACCAGATACACCAATTATCGATTCTTACGTAGAAGCGCACTACTTAAAAATTGTTACAGAAGAGTTATCGCTCAATATTTTATCGATTCAATAATTGCTACGTTAATATTTTATATTATCGTTGTTTCAATAATTGTCACTACACAAGATTTTCATTATCGCATCAATAATTCATATTATTTGGATAATATTATTAGATAATATTATTGGCAATGTCTATAAATTTCGCATTTCAAGGAGAGGTTTGGTCACCTAATCATGCTACCAAGAAGGAGAAATCCTTATCGAAAGCCCTCTTTCACATGGGAATGTACCGTCATGATTTGATTTCGTAATATTATTTGTGAATAATTAATTATTGATTTATATGATAAGAAAAATATTCATTTTACGTGGATATAGAAATTTGATTATAGCCTGTAAAATCGCACATTTGTGGATTTCGGTCAATTTCTATTTGGAATTTGGAAAACTTTCTTCTGCAAAGTTTTAGAGAATGGAATTTCCTAAGGAAAGGACATGAGGTTTGAATTTTTCTGATAAAAGGACTATTTATTATGAATTATTGAAGTACCAAAGTTTCGAAATAATTGATTTTTGGAATTTTAATTGTTTTATTCAAGAAAAACGTTTTTTGCAATCCCACATGTGTTGTAAATGAGTTGAATTCAGATTCTTTGGTGGTGGGCTTGAATATTTAATAAATAAAATTATTTTAATAAATTTTCTGCTTTGGTGTTCTAAGCAATTTCCTATAAATAGGGTGCTTAGGTTAAAATTGAAAATCACACCAGAAACTGAAGTTTTTTTTTTCTCTCTCTCTCTATATTATCAAGTGTATTCTTGTGAGTATTTTATACTTTGAGTGTTGTTATACGGTGCAAGTTCCTTCAAATATATTTCGATATTCCACCCGTAAGTACTATTCTTTTTTCGAGGTAAGGATGTTATTTTTTAAAAAATGATATTATTTCTTCTAATATCATTATACGGATTATTGGTAAGACTTTTCTTGTGAAATTCTTGTCTTTTAGTGTTCGGGGTTACTTATTCACGATATCATTAAGGCACTATTCATAGAAAAATTAAATTTTCATTTTTTTTCTTCTAAAATATCGATTATGGATACTAGCTTTGATTGTATCCATGTTTTGATCATTCTTAAATTTTACTTCACTATGATTATTTATGAAGTATTTTTGAACTCGGATTGTTTAAAGTACGAATCCTTAATATTTGTTCTTTTGTTTCACTAGATTCGCTTTTCTTTAAAATATTTTTCATCATCTTCTCATCCTAAATGATGATATTATCGAATATCTTTGCCCAGTAGTGCAAAAAGATTACCGATTTTTCGATGAATATATTTTGCCCAGAAGTGCAAAGATGAACAAGTGTTGAGATGAACATGACTAATCGATGAATATCTTTGGCTCAGAGTCAAAAGATGAATATTTGATTCAAGATTAATATTGATTGATGTTACAGGGATAAAATAATGATGATGGACTTTTAAATTCATAGATTATAGTAGATTTCATTCTCTATGTAACACATCTATGAATTATTATTTCCGCTGCGAATATTGATCTGAAATTTGTTGTCTATTGTATTTTATCAGATATTTTCATGTTGAAGACTAACGATAATTTGTTCTATATTATCTTAGTCATAATATTCTTTACTGGGCTAGTTGAGCTCAACATTTTCCTTTTTGTTCCATTTTTCTTATTAGGAGGCGAGAATGTAGCGAGTTCTAGTCGGGGTGTGGAATGATGGTTCTAGAGAGTTATTTTAGTAGTCCTCACCATTTTTGTAAAATAATATACCAATAATTGTAATGAGGACTTATTTGGGTGTGAATATTGTCAAGATGGCAATATTTATATTTAAACTCACAGTTTTTATGTTGTATTAATAAAGTTGTAGTTATTTCACAGATTATGTTATCGACGACTCAAAATGGGTGATGTATACCTATTTTGGGGCGCCATAGTTGGTATCGAGATCTTAGGATATGATCTCCCATGAGATCGGAGAATAGAACTAGGAGGGGAGAGACGAGTAAAACCTTCGCTAGTGTGTCTTACTTAAGCTTATTTGTTGGTTGGTCAGTATATAGGGATATTATGTGATATGTTGATTTCTTTAATTAACCCTTGTTTTATGGCAGTATTTGAGAATGTTAACAGTGGAGTAAATGAGACCGTGGAGACATCTTTACTCACCAACGAGGAGAACGTGCAACAGGCTGGCAATGTTCCTCCTATGAACACCACCACTGAGCAGATGATGAACGACTGGATGTTTAGAAGCTTTTTGCTGTTCATGCAAAATCAGACAAGGGAGACTCGTGCACAAGTGGAAATGATAACAATGCACGGTTTGTCACAGCCAGGCAGTTCAAAGAGTTGGGACCACCAAAATTATAGGGAAAGCTAGATCCGATTAAGGCAGAAACGTGGGTCAAACAAATTACCAAGATATTCGATGTCTTGGGATGCACTGAGCAATAGAAGGTTCCATTCTCCACCTTTATGTTCCATAATGAGGCAGATTACTGGTGGGAATTTGTGAAGCGTACCCATCCAGCCGCACTCAGCATGTCTTGGGAGACGTTTCAGAAACTGTTCAATGACAAGTACTTTAATGAAAGTATTCGTCATATGAAGAAAGTGGAGTTTATTAGATTGGAACAAAACAACATAACGGTGTCCTAGTACAAGGCAAAGTTTGCAGAGTTATCCAGGTTTTCACCTCATTTGGTGGAAAATGAGGAACGTATGACGCAGAAGTTTCTGAGAGGTTTGAAACCTGACATACGTCAATATCTCATTTCTCATAAATTTCTCTCTATTCAGATGTTGTCAACAGGGCTCAATTATTAGAGCGAGATAACGAGTACGTTCAACCGAGGGACCACAACCAGGATCATACTGTTGATAGCACTCATCAAAACAACGATAACCAGCGGAGAAAGAAAAATACAGACAAAAGTGGCAACTACTCTGGTGGTAATCATGGCCATGAGAATAAAAGAAGCGAGTCGGGAGAAGATTTTAAAAAGAGGAGATTCAACAATGACCATGTGAAGACGTCAAGACGTGACAAAGAAGAATCGGTTCTAGGGAGAGAACGACCACCGGTCGTATGCTATAAATGTGGAAAAGAGGGACATATCAGCTCAAACTGCCCACAACAGTTCAAGGTATGCTATAATTATGGAAAAGAAGGACATATCGCTCGAGATTGTATGGTAGCGAAACCAAGTCCAGCGGGGATGGTGACTCAAAAAGGTCGTCGAGAAAAGTCAAAGTCAGCGGTTCTCGGAAGTATGCGTTTCGTGGATCGGTCAAAATGCGAGGAACCCAAACGAGGTGATCACGGGTAAGCTAATCAAAAATTCTTGCGAAGTTTATACCTTATTAGATACCGGTGCTACCCATTCATTTATCTCTCCTGCTTGTGCTCAACATTTAAACTTAACTCCGGAGAAATTAGACTTTGATTTATCTGTGGAGACTCCGTTAGAAGAAACTTTCATCACATCCACTTTTTATAAATCTTGTTTGATCCAAGTTGGCACCATCACATTAACTGTTGACCTTATCTCTTTAAAGATACTTGCTTTTGATGTGATTTTAGGGATTGATTGGTTAACTACTCATCATGCCAAAATTGATTGTTTTCGTAAGGTTGTTAGTTTTCATATTCCTAACCAACTTGTTATATTTAATTCAAGCAACTAAACCACTAAAATCAATCACTGTCATATCAAGTCATAAAGCTATTCGTTTATTGAAAAATGGATGTCAAGCTTTCTTAGCCCATATTATGGATTTGAATAAAGACACGTCGGATTTGAATAATATTCCTGTTGTTAGTAAATTTCCTGAAGAACTTCGCGGTCTACCCCCAGAACGTGAAGTTGAATTCTTTATTGATCTTGAACCTGGTACAAAGCCCATTTTTAAAACCCTATATCGAGTGGCTCCTATTGAACTTCAGGAGTTAAAAGTCCAACTACAAGAATTGTTGGACATCGATTTCATTCGTCCTAGTACATCTCCTTGGGGTGCTCTCCATTTTATTTGTAAAGAAGAAAGAGCGGGAGTATGCGACTTTGTATTCGACTACCGGATTTGAACCATGTCACCATCAAGAATAGGTATCCATTACCTCGCGTTGATGACCTGTTTGACCAGTTGCAAGGAGTACAATTCTTTTCAAAGATCGATCTTCGTTCTGGATATCATCAGCTGAATATTAGAATTGAGGATATTCCAAAGACTACCTTCAGAACTCGGTACGAGCATTATGAATTCTTAGTCATGTCTTTTGGATTGGCTAATGCTTCTGCGGCTTTCATGGATATGATGAACCAAGTATTCAAGGATTATTTTGATCAATTCGTTGTTGTCTTTATTGATGACATCCTCATATATTCCAAAAGCTATGAAGATCATGAGCACCATTTGAAGCTGGTACTCCAATGGCTTCGTGAAAACAAGCTATATGCCAAGTTAAAGAAATGCGAGTTCTGGCTTGAGGAAGTAGCATTCCTTGGGCACGTGGTGTCAAAACATGGAGTATCTTTCGACCCGGCAAAGATTGAAGCAATACAAAGTTGGGAGCAACCAAAGTCGGTGACCGAAGTACGTAGCTTTCTGGGCCTAGCTGGTTATTATCAGAGATTCGTGGAAGGATTTTCTCGAATCGCTACCTCGTTAACTCAACTGACTCGAAAAGATACAAAATTTTTATGGAGCGAGGAATGCAAAAAGAGTTTCCAAAAGCTTAAGAGGAGACTCATTTTGGCACCTGTTCTGACAATACCATCTGGTTCGGATGGATTTGTTATCTACACCGATACTTCAGGCAAAGGGTTAGAATGTGTTCTCATACAACATGGGAAAGTCATAGCCTATGCTTCGCGACAACTTAAAGAATATGAGAGGAATTATCCTACTCATGATCTAGAGTTAAAGCAGATTATTTTTTCGCTTAAAGATCTGGAGGCACTATCTATATGGAGAGAAAGTGGAGATATATTCAGGCCATAAAAGCCTCAAATATTTCTTCACCCAAAAGGAACTCAACATGCGGCAACGACGTTGGCTCGAGCTGTTGAAAGATTATGACCACACTATTCAATACCATCCTGGAAAAGCGAACGTAGTAGCTGACGCATTGAGTAGAAGATCATATGTGGGAACAAGTACGATGTTGTCAACACAAAGGCCCATTTTGTGTGATTTACAAAAGATGAAGATAGAATTCAAGACTCAGGGGACCCATGTAATGATGTCAAGTATACGCATAGAGCCAACTTTAATAGAAAAAGTTAAAGTTGCTCAAGCCACCGACCCGGAGCTGATGCCTATGAAGAAGAAAGTACAAGAAGGTGCTATTTCAGAAGCGAGAATCGATGAAGAAGGAATACTTCGAGTCCACTCCAGACTTTTTATTCCTAACGACTCTGATTTGAAATACAAGATCATGACGGAGGCACATAATACACCATTTGCAATCCATCCTGGAGGTACCAAAATGTATCATGATCTTTTACATACATTTTGGTGGAACAATATGAAGAGAGAGATTTTAAAGTTTATCTCGAGGTGTTTAACTTATCAACGTGTAAAGGCGGAGTATCAAGTACCTAAGGGTCCGTTGCAACCACTTGAGATTCTGAAATGGAAGTGGGAACACATTACCATGGATTTCGTTACGGGTCTTCCCACGGTTTCTCAAGGTATAAATGTTATTTGGGTTATTGTTGATAGATTAACCAAGTCTGCTCATTTCTTGCCGATACGGGAGACTTATTCCCTTGAACGTCTTGCTCATATATATGTAAATGAGATTGTGAGATTGCATGGCATGCCAGTATCCATAGTTTCGGATCGTGACCCAAGATTCACTTCACGATTTTGGGTTAGTTTACAAAAAGCTATGGGCACGGATTTACGATTCAGTTCAGCATACCATCCTCAAACGGACGGACAATCAGAGAGGAATATTCAAACTCTTGAAAATCTATTAAGACTCTGTGTCCTAGAATTCAAAGGGAGTTGGGATAAGTATTTATCATTGGTGGAATTCTCCTACAACAACAGTTATCAGGCAAGTATAGGGGTAGCTCCATTCGAAGCATTGTATGGAAGAAAGTGTCGCTCTCCAGTATGTTGGGATGAGGTGGGTGAAACAACATTGTTGGGACCAGAATTGGTACGTATTACTACAGAAAAGATCCAAATGATTCGACAACGTATACAAATGGCACAAGATCGACAAAAGAGTTATGCGGATCTTCATCGAAAGGACGTGGAATTTAGTATTGGGGATCATGTATTGTTGTGTGTTGCCCCATGGAATGGAGTTACAAGATTCGAGAAGAGAGGAAAGCTCAATCTACGATTTATTGGTCCATTTCAGATTATTGACCGAGTAGGAAATGTAGCCTATAGACTCGCGTTACCTCCAAGTATGTCTCGTGTTCATAATGTTTTTCATATATCTGTGCTTCATAAATATGTGAAATACCTGAACCACGTTATTGATTTAGAACCTGATGAGATAGCCGAAGACTTAACGTACGAGGAGGTACCTGTCAAGATCTTGGATAGGAAGGAGCATGTCTTACGTACAAAGGTCATACCATAAGTCAAAGTTTTGTGGAGGAACCATGCTATTGAGGAAATGACCTGGTAGTTGGAAACAGAAATGAAAGCGAGGTATCCTCACCTTTTCAAACACACAGTGCACGTACATCAATTTCGAGGACGAAATTTCATAAGGGGGGAGGTTGTAAGACCCCAACTTATTATAAATAAAATTAAACTTCTCTATTTATTATTTTGAAATAGTAAGGGTTGATTTGATTAATGTGGTTAGTTATGGGTAAAATGCTTAAATATTTCAAATAAACAAGTGGTTATAAAATATTCATTGTTGTTGGGGAATATTCGATGCAATATCTGCTTGACCTTTGTGGGCCCCATACTTGAAAACGATTCGATGGATGAAAAAGCGACAAATATAAGTTGTTTATAAATAGCGGTGTAGTTTTTTTACCGTTATATCTTTGTTAAAATACCCGGTGGTTAAAACACAAGAAGACACAGTTATTACACCAATTATTGATTCTTACGTAAGAAGGCACTACTTAATAATTGTTACGTTGATATTTTATATTATTGTTGTTTCAATAATTGTCACTACACAATATTTTCATTATCAGATCAATAATTCATATTATTTGAATAATATTATTAGATAACATTATTGGCAATGTCTAAAAAGTTCTATCTAAGGAGAGGTTTGGTCACCTAATTGCGCGCTAGTAAGGAGAAATCTTTATTAGAAAGCCCCCTCTTTCCTGGGAATAGCATGGTTGCCAATATTGTGATTCTGTAATATTATTTATGAATAATTAATTATTGATTTATATGATAAGGAAAATATTCATTTTATGGTGGATATAGATGGAGAAAATTTTTAATGTGACAATTGTTAAAAATTGATATTTTATCTTTTCGATAAAATAATTCATTTAAATATATTATAATATTTTAATAATATAATAATGGTGATATTTTTACAATGAATATGGGATATATGAATAAATGAGGAGGAAGAGTATTTTTGTTGCAATAAATATTTAAAACATGTTTTTCATGTTTATGGACCCCATTTCTTGACTGAAATTTGATTATAGCCTGTAAAATCGCCCATTTGTGGATTTTGGTCAATTTTTGTTTGGAATTTGGAAAAACTTTCTTCTAAAAAGTTGTAGAGAATGGAATTTCCTATGGAAAGGATATGAGGTTCGAATTTTTCTGATAAAAGGGCTATTTATGATGAATTATTGAAGTTCTAAAGTTCCGGAATAATTGATTTTTGGAAGTTTTAATTGTTTTATTCAAGAAAAACATTTTTTGCAATCCCACATGTGTGGTAAATGAAATTTGAATTGATTCTTTGGTGGTGGGCTTGAATATTTGATAAATAAAATTATTTTAATAAATTTTTTGCTTTTATTGTTTAAACAATTTCTATAAAAAGGGTCTTATTTTTAAAAAATGATATTATTTCTTCTAATATCATTATCTTGGGATTATTGGTAAGATTTTTCTTGTGAAATTCTTGTCTTTTTAGTGTAGGGGTTACTATTCACGTGTCGGACTATTCACGATATCAACTATTATTCACGTAAAAATTAAATTTTCATTTTTTTCTAAAATATCGATTATGGATACTAGCTTTGATTGTATCCATGTTTTGATCATTCTTAAATTTTACTTCACTATGATTATTTATGAAGTATTTTGAACCCGGATTGTTTAAAGTACGAATCCTTAATATTTGTTCTTTTGTTTCACTAGATTCGCTTTTCTTTAAAATATTTTTCATCATCCTCGGTCTAAATGATGATATTCTTGAATATCTTTGGCACAGAAAGTGCAAAGATTAATGATTTTTGATGAATATCTTTGGCCCGTAGTGCAAAGATGAAGCAGTGTTGAGATGAACATGATTAATCGATGAATATCTTTGGCCTATAGTGCAAAGATGAATATTTGATTCAAGATTAATATTGATTGATGTTACAGGGATAAAATAATGATGATGGACTTTTAAATTCATAGATTATAGTAGATTTCATTCTCTACATAACTCATCTATGAATTATTATTTTCGCTATGAATATTGATCTGAAATTTGTTGTCTATTGTATTTTATCAGATTTTTCCTTGTTGAAGACTAACGATAATTTGTTCTATATTATCTTAGTCATAATATTCTTTACTGGGCTAGTTGAGCTTACCCTTTTTCTTTTTGTTCCATTTTTTTTCTCAGGAGGCGAGAATGTAACGAGTTCTAGTCGGGGTGTGGAATGATGATTCTAGAGAGTTGTTTTAGTAGTCCTCACCATTTTTGTAAAATAATGTATCAATAATTGTAATGAAGACTTATTGGGGTGTGAATATTGTCTAGATAGCAATATTTGTATTTAAACTCACAGTTTTTATGTTGTATTAATAAATTTGTAGTTGTTTCTGTACCATGTTATTGACGACTCAAAATGGGTGGTGTATACCAATTTTGGGGGCGTCACACTTACTGCCTCAATATAAAACAGAAAAAGGTTGTGTTAGCACCTCAAAGGGAAGAGTTCGGTTCGACTCAAATAGTCAGGAACCTGAACCTATTATCAATGACAAGATTTTTAACAAAGGTTGAGCATAAAGGTGTAATGTATGCGTTTCTTCCTTGTGAGAAAAAATCGACAGAAGGGCACAAAGAAGTATCATCCGATGCCCAAGAGCTACTCTCCGAGTATGCTGACCTCATGCTCAAAGAGCTTCCATCAGGATTACCACCACTGAGAAATATTTAACATAAAATAGATCTTATCCCAGGATCAAGTCTATCGAATAGACCAGCCTACAGACTAAGCCCTAAGGAGTCAGAAGAACTACAAATGCAAGTAATGGAGTTAATGGAAAAGGGTTATATCCGTGAAAGTATGAGCCTATATGCAGTTTTAGCTCTATTGGTGCCGAAGAAGGACGGCTCGTGGAGAATGTGCATCGACAGTAAAGTAATTTGTGAGATCCCAAATTTTATGAAATGAAAGTATTCAATTTTTTTATAATTATAATTATTTAGTAAATGGTTAAATTGATAAAAGGTTAAAAGTTAAGGGTGATATGTGAAAATTTTTCAAAGTAAGCAAGTTATCATAACATAATCGGTGATAAAAGTACAGTAATATGCGTGGTTGCATAGTAGCACACGGTATTTATTATTGATGTTTACGTGAGAAGTCACTCAATTTTATTCAATTATTGCTACAGTAATTGCTGCATAATATCTCTCATATTATTGATTCAATTATTGTCACAGTATCATCTGTATAATATATTTATTATTATTAAATCAATAATTGAGACGAAAAAATTATTCATATTATTATTTGTAATATTGACGATGTCTAGAAAGTTCTGTCGAGGAGAGGTTTGGTCACCTAATTGCGCGCCAATAGGAAGAAATCCTTATCGGAAACCCCCTCTTTCCTGGGAATGATCTGGTTGTTAAATATTATGAGTTATAATATTAATGATGAATAAGTTCGTATTAATTAAAGATAAAATTGATAGTTCCATTGTGTTGGGATTATTAGTGTTTGTGAGAATCGACATTTATTTCGATAATAATTGATTTTTGGAGGTTATATTGACCAATCGGGTAATTAATCGAATAAATAAGTAATTAATTTCTATTAATTCACATGCTTATAACTATTTGTTCACATATATGTACTATTGATTCACGTGATTTATTATTAGGGGAGGTGGTGCAAGTTTGATAATACTTGTAGGACTAAATTAAAAATGGAGAAAAAGATGAAGGTATTATACTGTAATATTTCGAGCCCCAAAACGTACAATTATCAAAACTTTATTTTCCTATAAATAGAAGCTCATTCTTCTTTCATTCTCACAAATTCACTAAGACTCACAAGGGCAATTATAGAGAGAGAAGCTATAAAGAGAAAGAAGAAGAGAAGTTTGCTACTTCACTATTCCAGTATCCAGTCTTCTTCTGAGGTAAGGGATATTATTTTCTTTAGTATTTGTAGAAATAATATTTTCTTCCATACTCTGTAGTATGTGAGTTGTGAGACCCCAAATTTTATGAATAAAGATTTAATTTTCTCAAAATATTTTTTTTGAATATTATGGTGTGGATTTGAGATAGTGTTATAGTTGTGGGTAGTATTTATAAATTTTGCAAAGTATGCAAGTTGTTATAAAATATTCTTTTTGGCGGGGAATATCCGTACGATGGAACAATCATTGGTGGACCCCACAATGGAAGTATTGTCGTAGTTCAAAAATGACAGAATTATCATTTTATAAAAATAATGGCGAAAGTGTTACCGTTAAAACTGTTGAACTACCCGGTAGTAAAAGTACAGTAATACGCGTGGTTGTATAGTAGCACACGGTATTGATTATGGATGCTTACGTGATAAGTCACTCAGTTATACATAATTATTGCTACAGTAATTGTTGCATCACATCTCTCATATTATTGATTCAATTATTGTTACAGTATCATCTGCATTATATGATATATTATTAAATCAATAATTGAGACAAAAAAGTTATTCATATTATTAAATTGCAATATTTACAATGTCTAGAAGTTCTGTCAATGAGAGGTTTGGTCATCTAATTGCGCGCCAATAAGGAGAAATCATTATCGGAAAGCCCCCACTTTCCTGGTAACGACCTAGTTGTTAAATATTGTGAGTTATAATATTAATAATGAATAAGTTCGTGTTGATTAAAGATGAAATTGATAGTTCCATTGTGTTAGAATTATTAGTGTTAGTGAAAATCGACATTTATTTCGATAATAATTGATGTCTGGAGGTTATATTGACCAATTAGGTAATTAACCGGATAAATGAGCAATTAATTGCTATCGATTCATATGATTATAACTATTTGTTCACATGTGTGTACTATTGATTTATATTCATTTACTATTAGGGGAGTTGGTGCAAGATTGATAATACTTGCATAACTAAGTTAAAAATAGAGGTATAGATGAAGGTACTATACTGTAATTCATATTTTCACATGTCTAGAATTATTGATTCACATGATTTACTATTGATTCACATGATTTACTATTAGGGGAGGTGGTGCAAGTTTGATAATACTTGCAGGACTAAATTAAAAATGAAGGAAAAGAGGAAGGTATTATACTGTAATATTTCGAGCCCCAAAATATGTAATTATCGAAACTATATTTTCCTATAAATAGAAGTTCATTCTTCCTTCATTTCTCACCAATTCACTAAAGCTATAGAGCAATTATTATAGAGAGAAATTATAGAGAGAAAGAAGAAGAGAAGTCTGCTACCTCACTATTCCAGTATTCAGTCTTCTTTTGAGGTACGGGGTATTATTTCTTTCGTATTCATAAAGAGAGCTATTGTTATTCCATTCCTTATTATTCTATTGGAATAACTGTATCGCTGGATCACCGTGATACATGGTGAAATTCTTCTGTTATTCCATTCTTTATTATTATGTTGGAATAACTCGCTCATGCCAAACAATCGCATATACATGGTGAAATTCTTCTATTATTCCATTCTTTATTATTTCGATGGAATATCCATCGTCATGCGGATTAAGCATGACTGGTTCCATTCTTTATTATTCTATTGGAATATATTGTGCGTAATTAACGCGTTTAATGACGGTTCCATTCTTTATTATTCTCGTTAGAATATTCTGTCTGTGCGGATTACGCATGACCTGGTTCCATTATTTATTATTTTGTTAGAATGACCTGTATACGCGGACTACCGAATACATGGTGAAATTCTTCTGTTATTCCATTCTTTATTATTATGTTGGAATAACCTGTCTATGCTAAGTGCCTCATACATGGTGAAATTCTTCTATTATTCCATTTTTTATTATTATGTTGGAATATCCTGTCTGTGCGGATTAAGTATGACCTGGTTCCATTCTTTATTATTCTGTTGGAATATCCTGTCTGTGCGGATTACGCATGACCTGGTTCCATTCGTTATTATTCTGTTGGAATATCCTGTCTATGCGGATTACGCATGACCTGGTTCCATTATTTATTATTTTATTGGAATAACCTATTTGTGCGGTCTATCGCATGCCTGGTGAATTCTTTTGTTATTCCATTCTTTATTATTATGTTGGAATAACATGTCTGTGTGGACTACCGCATGCATGGTGAATGATCATTCGTATTCATTTCTTATTAAATTATGCAAATGATCTATCTACGTGGATTATCACATGGTGGGTAAAAATCCATTTGCAGTTTCGTATATTCTATTATACTCGTATGAGATATCATTTCTTTTGTATTCATCATGAAATATCATTTTATTTGGTATTTTTTCTTTTATGAATTACTATTCATGGGTTACTATTCACCCGGTTACTATTTACTCTAGTATTATTTCACTTCGGATATTAGGGCACTTTTCATGTTTGAGTACTATTCACGAAGTTACTATTCATGGGTTACTATTCACCCAATTACTATTCACCCAAATATTATTCATTGGTATTTTGGGTTACTTTTCATGTCTGGGATACTATTCACGAGGTACTATTCTCAAGTACTATTCATTGTGGTATTATTCTTGGGTACTATTTACCCTAAAAATATATTTCTTTTTCATTCAAATTATTTTTGGTACATGAATATTATTCTTGAATTTTACTCCACAAAAACAGAGATCATGTTGACAATTTGGACGTTATTGATTCTGGATGAATTAAATTATAAATCTTTAAAATTTATCCTTGAACTTGTTTTATTGAATTATTATGTCATCATCATCATCCTCGTGCTTATATTGTGATGAAAGTCATCTTTGGCTTACGCATAGATGGACTTGGTATGATTATGAGCAGGATTATTCGGTATAATCATGACCGTAATGTGACGAATGTTGTGGTGAAAGTCCTCATTGGCCTGTAGTTCATTGATGGACAGTTGTTGGTATGATCATGACCAGGGATTATTCGGTATAATCATGACCATTGATGATTACATGAATATCTTTGGTCGTGGTGCACGGATGATTCGATTTTATTTATTAAGTCGAGTCTCAGCGATAAAGTTGATGAAAAACTTTTTAAATCATAGAAGATAGTAGATTTTATGCTCTACTTGACTCTTCTAATGGATTGCTTGTTAGGTATGCGATTAAACTTGTTTTCTATTATATTCTATCGGTTGTTATCTTTCGTTGAAGGCTAAGGATAATTTATTCTGCATTATCTTAGTCATAATATTTCTTACTGGGCTAGTTGAGCTCACCCTTTCTTTCATTGTTCTCTTCAGGAAATGAGAATATAGCTGGTACGAGTCGGAGAATGGAGTGATGATCCAATATAAGTGGCTTTAGTAGTCCTCACTATTATGTGAAATAATGTGATAATAATTGTAATGAGGACTCCATTGAGAGTAGATATTGTCTAGAAGGCAATATTATTCTTGTTTAAACTCTCAGCTATGTTTTGTCGTATTGTACACGACTGTTGTATAATTAAGTTTGTATTTGATTTATGTACCATGTATTATTTGGCGACTCAAGATGGGTGATGTATACTTGTTTTGGGGGCGTCACATGAGTAATATTATTTTTTTTCGTATTCATAATTCTACACTCATTCTGTTAAAGTATTGCTTCTATACTCACGTAAAATTAGTAGAAATCCTTGATATTTGCGCTTCATCCAGTATCTATTTATGAAAATATTATTCTGAGCTTTCTTGATAATTATTGATCTTTTCATACCGAAATACTATTCATGAATTACTATTTATGGGTTACTATTCACCCAGTTACTATTCACTCGGGTATTCGGGGCACTTTTCATGCCAGAATACTATTCATAAGTTACTATTCACGAGTTACTATTCATCGGTTACTATTTACTCAAATATTATTCACTCGGGTATTTGAGGCACTTTTAATGTTGGGGTACTATTCAAGAGATACTATTCCTGAAGTACTATTCACAAGGTACTATTCACGGGGTACTATTCACCCGAAAAATATATTTCTTTTCTGTCTAAATTATTTTTGATACATGAATATTATTATTAAATTTTACTCCACAAAGAAGTATCATGTTGACAATTTGGATATTTTAAACTCTAGATAAATTTAAAGTCTTTAATATTTATCCTTGATTTCGTTTGATTAATTCTTATATCATTTTCATCATCCCCATGCTTATATTGTGATGAAAGCCATTTTTGGCTTACGTGCATAGATGGACTGTTGATTGGTATGATTATGGCCAAGGATCCTTTGGTATAATCATGACCCATAATGTTACAAATGATGTGGTAAAAGTCCCCATTGGCCCGTAGTGCATTGATGGACAGTTGTTGGTATGATTATGATCAGGGATTATTCAGTATAATCATGACCATTGATGAATACATGAATATCCTTGGCCCGTAATGCAGGGATGATTCGATGATGTGGTTTATTTATTAAGCTGAGTCTCAGCGATAAAGTGGATGAAAAACTTTTTAAATCATAGAAGATAGTAGATATCATGTTCTACTTGATTCTTCTAATGGATTGCTTGTTCTGCTGCAGTTAAACTTGATGTTTATTGTATTTTATTAGTTTAACACTGTTGAAGGCTAATGATAATTTATCTGCATTATCTTAGTCATAATATTTTTACTGGGCTAGTTGAGCTCACCCTTTTGCTTTCATTGTTCTCTTCAGAAAATGAGAACGTAGCCGGGACTAGTCGGGGAATGGAGTGACTGTCTGAGATGGTTATTTTAGTAGTCCTCACTACTTAGTGTGATAATAAATGTAATGAGGATTGAATTTGAGTTTGGATATTGTCGATGAGACAATATTCATGTAAAAACTCAGCTATGTTGTCGTATTTTTACACGATAGTTGTATTAAAGAAGTTTGTATTTGATTTCTATACCATATATTTGGCGACTCAAGATGGGTGATGTATACCTATTTTGGGGGCGTCACACAATCAATAAGATCACAGTGAAGTATTGTGAGATCCCGAATTTTATGAAATAAAAGTATTCAATTTTTCTATTTTGGTAAATAGTTAAATTTATAAAAGTTTAAAGTTAAGGGTGATATGTGAATTTTTTTTCAAAGTAAGCAAGTTGTCATAAAATAACCGGTAGTAAAAGTACAGTAATACGTGTGGTTGCATAGTAGCAAACGGTATTAATTATTGATGCTTACGTGAGAAATCACTCAGTTATACTCAATTATTGCTACAGTAATTGCTACATCATATCTCTCATATTATTGATTCAATTATTGTCACAGTATCATCTGTATAATATGTTATATTATTAAATCAATAATTGAGACGACAAAGTTATTCATATTATTATTTGCAATATTGACAAAGTCTAGAAGTTCTGTCAAGGAGAGGTTAGATAATCTAATTGCGCGCCAATAGGGAGAAATCCTTATTGGAAAGTCCCCTCTTTCCTAGGAACGACCTGGTTGTTAAATGTTGTGAAATATAATATTAATGATGAATAAGTTCGTGTTGATTAAAGACGAAATTGATAGTTCCATTGTGTTGGAATTATTAGTGTTAGTGAAATTGACATTTATTTCGATAATAATTGATGTTTGGAGGTTATATTGATCAATCGGGTAATTAACCGGATAAATGAGCAATTAATTGCTATTAATTCACATGCTTATAACTATGTGTTCACATTTGTGTACTATTGATTCACATGATTTACTCTTAGGGGAGTTGGTTCAAGATTGATAATACTTGCATGACTAAGTTAAAAATAGAGGTATAGATGAAGGTACTATACTATAATTAATTTTTTCACATGTTTAGAACTATTGAGTCACATGATTTACTATTGATTCACATGATTTACTATTAGGGGAGTTGGTGCAAGTTTGATAATACTTGGATGACTATATTAAAAATGAAGAAAAAGATGAAGGTATTATACTGTAATATTTTGAGCCCCAAAATGTGCAATTATGGAAACTATATTTTCCTATAAATAGAAGCTCATTCCTTCATTATTTTTCACCAATTCACTAAAGCTATAGAGCAATTATTATAGAGAGAAATTATAGAGAGAAAGAAGAAGAGAAGTCTACTACCTCACTATTCCAGTATCAAATTCTTTTCTAAGGTAAAGGATATTATTATTATAGTAAGGGGTATTATTCTTTCGTATTCATGAAGAGAGTTATTTTCTTTCAATACTCGTAAGGGTTGTTATTCCATTCTTTATTATTATGTTGGAATAACCTGTCTATGTGAAGTACCGCATACATGGTGAAATTCTTCTGTTATTCCATTCTTTATTATTCTGGTAGAATAACCTGTTTGTGCGGTCTATCGCATGCCTGGTGAATTCTGTTGTTATTCCATTCTTTATTATTGTGTTGGAATATCTTATCTGTGCGGATTACGCATGACCTGGTTTCATTCTTTATTATTCTGTTAGAATATCTTATCTGTGCGGATTACGCGTGACTTGGTTCCATTATTTATTATTCTGTTGGAATAACTCGTTCGCATGGATTCATCGCATACATTGGTGAATTCTTCTGTTATTCCATTCTTTATTATTCTGTTGGAATAACTTGTCTATATGGATTACCGCGTGCATGGTGAATGATCATTCGTATTCATTCTTTATTAAATTGTGGAAATGATCTGTCTACGTGGATTACCGCATGGCGGTGAAAATCCCATTGCAGCTTTCAGAGTATATTCTATTATACTCGTGTATGAGATATCATTCTTTTTGTACTTGTAATGGAATATCATTTTCTTTAGTATTTTTTACGAGTTACTATTCACGAGTTACTATTCACCCGATTCTTATTCACACTCGGGTATTTCGGCACTTTTTGTGTCAGAGTACTATTCACGAGTTACTATTCACCCAAATTACTATTCACCCGAATATTATTCACTCGGGTATTTGGGGTACTTTTCATGCTAGGTACTATTCACGAGGTACTATTCCCGAAGTACTATTCATAGGGTACTATTGCGGGGTACTATTTACCCGAAAAATATATTTCTTTTCTGTCCAAATTATTTTTGGTACATGAATATTATTCTTGAATTTTTCTCCACAAAGCAGTATCATGTTGACAATTTGGATATTTTTAAACTCTGGATAAATTTAAAGTCGTTAATATTTATCCTTGATTTCGTTTGATTAATGCTTATATCATTGTCATCATCATCATCATGCTTATATTATGATGAATGTCATCTTTAGCTTACGTGCAAAGATGGATTGTTGATTATTGGTTTTACAGTTGTATATCTTTGGCTTACGTGCAAAGATGGACTGTTGATTATTGGTTTTACAGTTGTATATCTTTGGCTTACGTGCGAAGATGAACTATTTATTGATGAGTATCTTTGGCTTATGTGCATAGATGAACTGTTTATTAGTATGATTATGACCAGGGATCATTCGGTATAATCATGACCCGTAATGTTATAGATGATGTGGTAAAAGTCTTCATCGCCCGTAGTGCATTGATGGGACGATTATTGGTATGATTATAACCGTGGATTATTCGGTAGATAATAATGATCATTGATGATTACATGAATATCCTTGGTCAGAAAATGGATGATTCGATGATGTGTATTATTTATTGTCGAGTCTCGCCGATAAAATATTGATTATACACTTTAATACGTAAAAGATAGTAGATATCACGCTCTACTCGACTCTTCTAAAATACAGCTTGTATATCTTTCGCTCAGAGTGTAAAAGATGAATTGTCAATGAATATCTTCGTCAGAAAGTGCAAATGTGAATTTATTAGTATGATTACGAAAGGTGAATTGTGATTTGGTATAACCATGATTTTTGATGTTTTTGTGAAGATAAGTGATGAAAATTATCTTCATCCCGGGTGCTGAAGAGGAATTTAGAATCATAATTATGATTATGAGTTATTCATATGATTGTGGGATGTGAATTGTTGATTGATGTTACGTAGATAAAACATTATTGGTGACTTTTAACATAGAGAAGATAATAGATCCGATGGTCTATTCGACTCTTCTAATGGATCGCTTCGTTCGCTGCAACTATGGTTGAAAAGATTTATCATCTACCATATGTTCTAAATCTCGATTTATTATTGATGAAGGCTATTGATAATTTAATTATCTTTAGTCATGATATTCTTTATCGAGCTAGTTCAGTGCTCACCCTTTTGCTTCACAATTCCTTTCGTGTAATAAGAGTGTCACGAGTCAAGCTGGGATAACAGGAATAGAACTATGGTCTATAGTCGTTGAGGTTCTCCCTAAATAGTATAGAAATAATTTTATCGAGAACTTTAGATAAGTGTGTCGTATTCAGATACGCCATTTGATATTTAATTTTGGTGAATCGAATAGGTGAGGTGAACCCAACTTTGGAAGAGTGTTTTGCCACTATCATACAAGATGCCTAATGACATACAACCTCGTGTTATCATAAGACAGGGTTGTGCACATCCACTTGCTGAGTATATCTATGAGCACTACCTATATGATCTAAGAGGTTGTTTGAAATATAATTCTCAATTGGAGGAAACGGAGATAATTATATGTCAAGAGAAGACTCACCTTTGGAAAGAAGATGATAGTAATCTTCTTGTTTTTCTTTGGGGACTATTGGGTCAACCAAGGATAATTCTGTGGACACATGATATCTATCATAACCTAGACGCGTGGCCTCCCATGTACGAAGGTTTCCTTAAGTATTTTCCAAAGATTTTAATTTTTAAAATAGTTATTGACATTACTTTTATGTAAAGTATCATTGTAAGGTTGTGGTCGAGGCACCATGAGAGTTACATACATTTGTATTAAAACTCACAGCTTAATGTGGGTCGATTCTCGCATTTATATTTTAACAGTTGTATAAATAAAGTTTGTAAATGATTTTTATAGTGTGATATCTGACGACTCTGAATGGGTCGTGTGGACCTATTTTGGGGGCGTCACAAGTATCGTTTTTCGATACCTCTTTTGGATGACATGTTAGATCAACTGTCCGTTGCAAAAGGTCTTCTCAAAAATTAACTTGAAGAGCGGGTATCATCAAGTTAGGGTACGACCTGGAGATTAGACTCGGCAATATAATTAGTTAACTATTGAGTCAAACCATATTAACTGGAACCAAATGGGTCGGTTAATCATTTTTATTTATTCAGGTTGGTTAAAGTTTAGACCCATATTTTTTAAAATAAATATAGTTCTGAACCGGTTAACCATTTTTCAACCCATATTAGGGCTAATTGGGAAGAGAAATTCAGATCTGCGTGTGAGAAAGAGATAACACAACATACCTGTTAGGGCTAATTGGGTTATTGACCAAAAGGGAGAGATCACAACTTCGCAGCGGTAGGACTTTGGAAGCTTTAAGATATCCTTTTCTTCCATGTTCTTTCTTCTTTCTTTTTTTGCTGGGTTATCTTTTTCTCTTGTTGCTTTCTTTTTTTCGGTGTGTATGCTATGTTAATTAATTAAGTGATTCTTTTTTTAACTATATTTATTATCAATTTATCAATAATTTTTTAAAAAGATTCTTTCAAATTAATTATCAATAATTTTTTAAAAAGATTCTTTTAAATTATCTCACATTATCTATATTTAAACGACATTCATGTAGAATTATACTATGGTGTATTTTGGATTTCAACTTTTCTATTAAGAAAGTTAATAATAATTTTGAAGAATTATTTAAATATGTAGGGTATTAATAATTTTAATTTAAAATTTTATTATTATAGTTTTTTTAGCATTTTATTATTTATATTAATAATTTTTAGATCATATTATTACTTAATTAATTTAACTATGACGGTCACAATTTCATTTTCCAAAAGTTATCTTTAAAAGTTAAAATATTTTAAAATGGTTAATATGGTTTTGAACCATAACCGTATAGTTCCAACCCACACAACCCATATTAAAAATGGTTAATATGATTTTAGTTCTTAAATTGAACCATAACCTTATTTTGAAAACCAAAATCAACACATAACCATATTTTTCCAGGCCTACTGGAGATGAATGGAAAACGACATTCAAAACTCAGCATGGGTTATATGAGTGGATGGTTACTCCCTTCGGTCTTTCTAATGCCCAAGCACATTTATGAGATTTATGCACCAAATGTTGCGACCAGGAAATATGTGGTAGTCTATTTCGATGATATTCTGATCTATAGTTTGAACAAGGAATTACACCTTAAGCACCTCCGAACCGTCTTTGATGCATTGCGGAAGGAACATCTATTCATCAATCATAAGAAAAGTTCTTATTTAACAATTTTGGTAACCTTCGTTGGCTTCATTGTCTCTACCGAAGGTATCCATGTTGATCAATCAAAGATTGATGCAGTCTCGGCATGGCTTACGCCGAAGATCATACATAATGTTAGGAGTTTTCATAGATTAGAATCTTTTTACAAACGGTTCATCCGAGACTTCAGCACGATAGTCATGTCTATCACCGAATACCTTAAAGGAAAACTATTTCAATGGTCCCAGGAAGCCAAAGATATTTTTCAACTGGTCAAGAAGAAAATGACTGAGGCACTAGTACTTATACTTCCCGACTTTAAGAAAGTATTTAAAGTAAACTGTGATGCATCGAGAGTTGGTATTGATGTTTTTCTCAGCCAAAAGGGTCGGCCAGTTGCGTTCTTTAGTGAAAATTTATCAGGATCAAGAAAGAACTATTCTTCTTATGATCTGGAATTTTATACCCTAGTCCAAACGCTGAAGCATTAACGTCATTATTTGATACAGAGGGAATTCATTCTTTTTACCGATCATGAGGCCTTAAAGTATATTAATGGTCAACATAAGCTCAGCCGAAGACATGCTAAATGGGTGGCGTACTTGCAAGAGTTCACTTTCACTTTGCAACATCAAGCAGGAAGTTTGAATCGTGTTGCTGATGCGCTAAGCTGAAGACCATTACTCCTTAGTACTATGAAAAATAAGATTATAAGGTTTTAGGTCATCACTTAGATGTATGAAGGAGATCCTTCTTTCGGGAAGATAGTTCAAGACATACGAGAAGGTCGACAATCTGACTTTGTCTTATATAAGGGGTATTTGTTTTGAGGACTCCAGTTGTGTATCCCTAATTGTTCACTTCGATAACAGATAATAAGTGAACTTCACAAAGAAGGGCACTTCGGACGAGATAAGACATTGAACTTAATAACAACTGATTATTACTGGCCAAAGATCTCAAGCGACGTGAATCGCTATGTAAAAGGGTGTTCTACTTGTCAGAAGTCAAAAGGAGTTCTTACCAATGCGGAATTGTACACTCCCTTACCTATTCTTGAAAGACCTTAGTGTGATGTTAGCATGGACTTTGTTTTAGGTCTACCCCAAACTCAGCGATCCTGAGATTTAATTATGGTTGTGGTTGATCGGTTCTCTAAAATGGCTCATTTCATCGCTTGTCGAAAGACCATGGATGCTGCTTAGATCGTTCACCTCTACTTTCGAGAGATTGTACACTTACATGGCGTTCCTCAGTCTATTGCATCCGACTGGGATACTAAGTTTATGAGTAATTTCTAAAAAATTCTGTGGGAAAAGCTCGGAACGCAATTGAACTTCAGCAATGCTTACCATTCTCAAACATACGGTCAAACTGAAGTAGTAAATCGAAGCTTGGGTAATATTTTGAAGTGTTTGACTGAAAATAAACTGAAGCAATGGGATCTGGCGCTTTTTCAAGCAAAGTTTGCTTATAAACGTTCGAAGAATCGGACCACTAACATGAGTCCTTTTGAGATAGTTTGTGGTCAAAATCCTTATGGGGTCTTAGATTTAGTTCCTGTTCCTTAGATTGGTTTAGTACACCCCAAAGCGAAAAAAATGGCAGATCATCTTCAGGTTATCCATGATCAAGTGTACAAATCCATCTCAGAAAGCAATGCTAAATATAAGGATCGGGTTGACAATCATCGTCGTAAGGTTGTTTTTAAAGTTGGAGATCTTGTTTGGGCCGTACTAACTCGAGATCGGTTTGTTGTTGGCGATTATAATAAACTTAAAAATTAGAAAATTGGTTCTTGTGAGATTCTGCAGTGAATCAACGACAATGCTTATCGACTGTACATTCCTAGTCATCTGCGGACTTCAAACGTTTTCAATGTAAAGCATTTGAGCCCTTGTTTTAAGCAGTCTGCTAATACAACCGATCGAGAACTCGAGGACGAGTTCTTTCCAACCCGGAGTGACTGATGCAGGAGGGACAGAGACCGAAGAGACTGAACTATCAGAAAATATGTTGATGGCCCTGGAATATCATGAATTAGATGATCGTCACAAACGAAGAGGTCATTAACATCTTCGGTTTCGGGATATGGGATCAACTTCGGGAGATGGGACGTCGTCGAGGGCTCGTGGCGTCTTGACTTCGGGAGTTTAACGGATTAGTAGTTTATTTATTTTTTATTCTTATTTAGTTATCTTATTAGTAATATTTTATTATTATTAAGTTGTTATTTGTTGGGAGTTGTTTCCGTAAATGTAATAAGTTTGTTAGGATCTTATTTTCATATCTCTAAAGAAGATTTTAGAGTGACTTGAAGAAAAAGTTTTACTAGGCTATATAAACATGGCTTGTGGGTGAATAGAAAGATAACTTTAATTTTAATAAATATAAATTTATATATTAGAGAGAGTTTCTCTATATTTTTTCGGTGAATCTCTTGTTCTTTTATTTATAAATTCATTTGTTATCTAAACCGCTGGATAATCATTATCTCACCTCGACGTCAAACTGTTTGTTAACAAATAAAATTTTCAACTGCGTTTGTTGTGTTTGAAAACACTGCAAACGCTGATTGGTTCGAACGTATTTAGGAAAAAAAGGTATATATTCGAACGAGCATAATAACTCTTCAGCCTCATGGTAGTAGTTTAAATATAAATCCCATAACTAATTATTTTTTTGACCAAAGTAAGGTCTTCGTTTGGTCTACTAGGAATCATCGAAGAAAAGAATGCTTTAGTTATATTCAACAACTAACATCATTTTAGTATTGAGATATATTCTACCAATATATCCAAATTTTCTAACATATATTATATAATATTTTCACCATCTTCCGAGTTTGTGTGGTCATTTTGTAGGGACACAATTTTAATATTTAATACTTGTGCCCTATTATATATTTTATAATTAAATAAATATATATATTAACTGATAGGTGACCATATATTTTTTAACTTCTAATAATAAATAAATAAATAAAATCTCCACTATATAAACACTGAATGTGTGACGCATCTAAGGAATATGGTGTTGCCTGTAAGCATTGAGGAATCTCCAGAATAATTGGGGAGCAACTTCTATGAAGCTTCCTCCCTAAACGAGAATTAGGGGATTCATGCAATGGCTTTGAAGAAAAGATTTTGGCTAATTTTGGCTAATGTGTACTAGCTAATGCTGCAGTAATATTTCTATATTCCATGTGTTTTAAAATTAAATATAAATTTCTTTTTAATTCGTTCTAAAATTAAATATAAATTTTATTTCAGAATTATAAAATAACATGATATTTTTAATTTCTTGTTACTTTTTTACCATCATTTTCAATATCAACCCATATATACAGCCAAATTCTAACTAATATTAAGGCAATATTTGAGAATATAAAATTATCTTTAAAAATTATCGTTTTATAAATTTGAGAATATAAATTATTCTTAAAATTGTCGCTTTTATAAATAATATTATATATTTAATGAAACAAACACAACTTTGAACATTATCTAATACTAACAATACAATTATCACACAAATACCAAGTACAAATTAAATAAATATAATGTAATAATATATTACCATTATATTACAACATTATTGCATTATATAAATTATTATATTACATCAAATTTTTATTAGGAAAACAAACCTCCCTAAGAGTTGCATTGATGTTTTGTATTAGGAAATAATGGATTAGGATTCACTTTATTACACTTATCTTTTAATATTTTTTATTATGTATTTAGCGTCATAAATATTATTTTTAATGACCATACTAATAGCACAATTATTTACAAGGAATTTTATTATATCGCTACTCATTTATGATGAATTTTAATATATCGCTAAATGTAATATTTATGTTTGAACTAATGTGTATTGAGAGAAATTAAGGCTTAAATATATTTTACTATTATAAACTATTAGTCATATTCTACTTTGGTGATTCTCCTTTCAATTTTGTCAATTAGATAATTGAACTATTAATTTTTTCTACTATTGTCCAAATTCACTTGACACGTCATAAATTGATTACGTGTTTTCCTGAGTGGGGACATAGAAAGCTGATATGTATTTAAATAATATTATTTTATTAATTTAAATTATTTGGGTAAGAGCAAATTTGACAAAGCCTAATTAAAGATAATCAAAACAAAACAAAATAAAAACAAAACACATCTCAGATCCATTAAAACAAAACACGCGTTAGCAACATGAAAACAAAACTATCTCAGACAAATCTCAGAGTTCTCCACCTCCATGAAAACCAATCTCACTCTCAGATCCTTCAAATCCAAGCCCAGTTCTAATTTCAACAAGAACACGGAGAAGCTTAAGGTCTCTCGTGGCTTAACAAGAACAAGAACGAGAAAATCGCTCTGAGCATGTCTCCTCCTAGATCAAGGAGAAGCTCAAGGGGCGTCTCCCGTGGCTCTTCATACAAGCATGCATATTTTCCGGAAAACTTTTTTTCTAGGAGCCAGAGCCGAAGTACTAGTCAATCTTCCAGATCTGTTTCAAGGTCCTCGAGCCGAAGTACTAGTCCATCTTCCAGATATGTTTCAAAGTCTGCCTCACCTTAAGTGTGAAGGTTATAGTAAACTTCGCCTTCATTTGGATTGTGATTTATGGTTTCCTTTCTGGTAATAGATCATATTTTCAAGACCTATATGTACTTTTCTTGGGAAAGTGATGATGTTATTTAAAATTTAAAAACAGGTTTTTAGAAATTTATTTTTCAGCTTGGTATGCAAGCCGTTGTGATATTTTAGAGCTTAAGGTGTTCTACGAGGTAGCACAAGCGGTTGGTTGGGGTGGAGTTGTTAGTAGTGTTACTGTTTGATCCTTAAAATTATATTGTCTGTTTATATTGTCTGCTGAGAGACCGAATTTTATGAAATAAAAGTATTCAATTTTTTTATTTTGATAAATAGTTAAATTGATAAAATTTTAAAATTAAATTGACATTTGAAAATTTTTCAAAGTAAGTAAAGTTAAATCATAAAATAATCGGTGGTAAAACGCGTGGTTCAGATAAGAATAATACGTATTGATTATTAACTTTACGTGAGAAGTCACACCATTTGATTCAATTATCATCGATATTTTATATATTATTAAATTAATAATTGAGATAAAAAAGTTATTAATATTATTATTCGCAATATTAACGTTATGCAGTAAGTTACATCGAGGAGAGTGCTTTGGCCATCTAATCATGCTGCCGATAAAAAAAATCCTTATTGGAAAGTCCATTTTTTTTCTAAAAAAAGGCGCTCACGATTAATGGTGTAATTATAATAATGATGATGAAGTTTTGTTTTATTAGTATTATTAATATAATAAAATGAAATTTTTTTATATAAAACAAAATACTTTTATAAAGTTATTCGTTTTATTAGACTATAAATAATATATTATATTCTATTACGATAGTATGTTTCAGATAGTAAAATCTTTTTATATAAAATAGAATACTTTTATAAAGTTATTCGTTTTATTAAATTATAAATAGAATATATTATATTTTATTTAAAAGATTTTGTTTTATTAGAATATTTTATATTAAACCAATCTGTAATCATCTGCTTAAAAGAAATTAATCTGAACTGCTTAGTAAATTAATTATTATTCAATCCATTCTCCTATAAATGTGTTTTATTCTTTCATTATTTCTTACTTAATTCATTTAAATTCTGTAGAGTAAACTATGTAGAAAAAAAGAAAAATATTCTCGCTACTTCATTACTCCTATATCCAGGTTTGTTCAAGGTAAGAAATATTATTTGTTGTCAGATAAAGAAGTGATTATTCTTTCGTATTCACGAAGAGAATTATTTTCTTTCAATACTGTAAGAGTTGTTATCCCATTCTTTATTATTATGTTGGAATAACCTGCTTATATATGTAAGATCTGATACATGGTGAAATTCTTCATTATTCCATTCTTTCTTATTTTGTTGGAATAACGCTTTTATGCAAGATCTGCATACGTGGTGAAATTCTTCTATTATTCCGTCGGAATATCCATTTGTTTTCGTTGCTTGGTTGGACTCTGGTTCCATTATTTATTATTAATAATATAATATCTATGCTGCGTTTACGTTTACGGACTTTGATTCCATTATTTATTATTACGTCGGTAATATCGCGTACGTGCAAGATTTACGTCGGACTCGGTTCCATTATTTATTATTACATTGGGAATAACCTGTCTCTGCATAGCTTATCGCATCGGGCATGGTGAATCCTTACGTTATTCCATTCTTTATTATTTTGTTGGAATAAGCGTTTATACGATGGATTACACGCATGCGTGGTGAATAATCATTTGTATTCATTCCTTATTAAATTGTGAAAATGATCTCAGATCGTGGATTATCGTATTGGCACGGTAAAAATCCATTCATAGTTTCATATATTCTATTATACTCAGGTTGGTTAAAGTTTTGGCTTCTATACTCCATGAAATTAGTAGAATATCACGGATATTCAAGGCTTCATCCAAAGATTTTTCATGGAAATATTCTTACGAAAGATTCTTGAATTTTACTCCAAAGCGAAGATCGTGTTGACAATTTGGACGTAATTGATTTCGAGGATAAATTAACTTATAAATCTTTAAAATTTATTCTTAAACTTGTTTTATTCAATTATTATGTCATCATCATGATGAGTTATGTTGGTTATTATTTGAAAACATAAAAGTTTCTTAGAAATCAAAGGGTTGAAAATCGATTTTGGTGAAAATGGAATATGAAATTCAATTCGACCATATCTCCTATTATATTTTGAATTTTTGAGTGTGGTCAAGTTCTAGAGTTAGATCTATGAGGTTTTCTAACTTATCCACGAGTGGAATCACTAAAAAGTGTTATAAATTTTCGCGGGAACTGTTTTTTTTGAAAAGGAGTCAAAAGTCGCAAAATATAGCAAAAACTAACGAGTAAATTTAAAAAGGGCTTTTTTCGGCCACTTAATTTGTGAGAAAATTTTTTTTTTTTTTGGAACATGAAAGTATATAGTATAAAGAACCTCTTGTCCAAAAATAATCTCATTCCGACTTAAAATGAAAGCAAGTTATGACCATTTCAATATTTAAGTTTTTCGAATTAAAAAATTATAACCTGAGAGTTCAATAACTCCGATGACCATTAAATTTAAACTGGAAGCTCACATTACTATGTGTAAGATCTTGCCAAGATTTGGGAATTTTTGGAGTTAAATTTGAGGTAGCTAATTTCTTAAGAAATTAATTAGAAATTTATTTATGAAAAATAGTAAATAAATTTTAAAAATTCCGAGAAAAATATATGTTCAATATGGGACTATATTCTGCTAAATCCCAAAAAAAAATATTTTTAGGACTGATTTGGTATTTTTCATAAAAATGCACTAGTTATGAGTATATGAGTTAAATATGTTATGTGAAGTTGAAAATTGGTAAATAGGATTTTATGGCTTGGGAATCCTATATAGGGTATATGCAGATTTTGATAAGGGATTTGATCATTGGTGATGAAAATTTTATGAGTATGACATTTTAAATGATTAAATGTATTATTTGGTAAAGTGTAAACAATTAAAATAAATTATTTATAAGTTTAAGAAATAATTAAAATATTATTATAATATTAATGATATTAGATTATGAGATTATTAAGTGATTGATAACATTGGGATATTCTTAAACCCTGGATAATTTATATTATAAATGTTTAATATTTATCCTTTATCTCATTTTGATTGATTCTTTATATCGTCGTTATGATCCTCATGCTTATATTGTGTTGAAAGTCATCTCATGACTTACGTGCATAGATGGACTTGGTATGATTATGACCGAGGATTATCTTGGGTATAATCATAGTAGTAATTGAAAACACAAATATCTTTCAATTCAGTAGTCATGGATAATTCATGGTCGATGATACTATTAAGTCGAAGTCAAGATTATTGGTTTCTGAGTTGTATATCTTTGGCCTGTAGTAAAAAGATGGGTACATTAGTTATTAGTTTTCTGAGTTATATATTTTTCGGCTTTGTATTGCAAAGATGGAATTTGTTGATTATTGGTTTTATAGTTATATATCTTTGCCCGTAGTCTGAAGATGGATCATTGATTATTGGTTTTACAGCTTTTATATTTTGGCACAGTAGAAAAAAGATGAACTGTTGGTTATTAGTTATACAATTGTATATCTTTTAGGCAGTAGTGTTAGGTTTGTAATATTCTTAAACGCAATCAAAATTGCATAAAAAAGTGCTAAGCGTGTAAAAATCAGAGTTTAAAAGTTTTTACAAACCATATACCGGATCACCCTTTATGCACAATTATTAATTAAACGAAAAGATAAAGAATAAAATCATACCCTGAAGATCGAGCTTCCTCGTACAAGTTCACCTCCAAATCCTTTTCGCTCAACTTGAATCCACCGGGTTTGGTTCCTTCCTTTCGATCAACGTTAGCCACCCATATGTTTGGCCTCTGAGGGTGATCCACCAAGGAAGAATAGAATTCAAGAAGAAGTATCGGCTCAAACCCTAGTTTTTCCTATCTCTATAGAAAAAGGCGACTCTCCAACAAATTGGAATTATGTCGGTATGTTGAAAAAAGTCGACAACCCTTTCCCACACCCATAATAAGACTCCTCTTATTTAGATGCAAGGCAACCCTCCATAACAATTAAGGAATTGAGTTTTATTTAATTAATTAAATTCTTTAATTAATTAAGCTCCCTAATCTTATTAGGGATAATTAATTAAACTCCTTTAATTAATTTTTCTTCCTAATCTAATTAGGAATAAATGAGAGAGTACTTATATTAAATTAATTCCTAAACTCTTTTAGAAATTAAAATAATAATAATTGTAATAATATTAATAAGACTCCTCTTATTAATTTATATTTAATATTTCTAAAATATTAAATAATAAATATTAAGCTATTTAATTTATTCTATCACCATAGATTAAATTAAATATACTTAACATATATTATTACGATTATGCCATTAACTTCTTAAATAATTATTCTTCCTTTTATGGTGTGACCCTTTAGGTTCTCCATATTAAACCTAGGTTGTGAATAAATCAATTAGAACAATTCTAATCTTATTTAAATAAAAAATTAAATAATTAATTTATTTAAATAAATAATATTTATTCTACAATAGGATAAGCCTCCCTAGCGATCAACGACTTTCCGGATAATATAGATTTCAATATTAATCATTAAAGAACCTTTGAGTAAATAGTTACTCAGTCTAATTCAATCCTTCCACCATACAATGTCCCAATTAAATATAAGATATGGAATTACCGTCAAGTCTTATTTTATTTAATTATATGTATTTCGATCCTTAAATGCACAACTCCAAATAATGCAAATTAGAAACTTCTTTCTAATTTCATTCGCTTGCCAAGGACTCTTTGAGTTGTCATTTATCGAATCACATAGGACATTTTCTTCTTTATTAAGTGGTAGATTCTTTATTGATCATACATTATCTCCATATACAACTTATTATACCCAAGTATACCCTTTGATATACCCTAAGGGTCTTAAGGAATAAGTCAAAGTATAACTCATCATACACAAGATACTATGATGATCTCAAGTCCAAGGATTACTTCAGACTACTATCACTATAGGAATTCTATCGTGACAAAATAAAACTCCATTAGGTGTATTCCTTAGCGAGCCACTTTCAAATGAACTTATTCTCTAATAAGCACCTACATACTTGCTTTAGTGTTCCACAACAAATGATCACGAGATCAATCATCCTCATCCAATGAGCAAGCAATGTATGTATCAATCTATCCGGATTCACTAATCCCCAATTTAGTAATCCAATGATTGGGAACTATTTTAGTTTTAAGCTTTCTAAGAATTTAGATCTCATTAGAATGATCATCATCATTATTCTAAAAGCATTACTTAAAACTATGGGTTTATCACATATTATAAAACAAAGATCATGTAGATAATTAAAAGCCTTTAATAAATTAATACTTTTTATTAATAAATGAATAAGATTGTTACAAAGTATATGCTTTATCATCAAACATGATTGGCTTGTGTGCATACTAATTTCACGTAGTGCAAAGATGAATTTATTAGTATGATTATGAGCAGGAATTGTGATTTGGCAAAACCATGATTTTTGATGTTTCAGGTGAAGATAGGTGATAAAAATTATCTTCATCATGGGTGTGAAAAGGAGTTCAGAATCACAATTATGATTATGAGTTATTCATATGATTATGGACAGGAATTGTTGATTGATGTTACAGGGATAAAACATTATTAGTGGACTTTTAACATGGAGAAGATAATAGACCGATGGTCTATTTGACTCTTTAATGGATTGCTTTCGTTCACCGCAACTATGGTTGAAAAGTTTTATCATCTACCATATGTTCTAAATCTCCGATTTATTATTGACGAAAGCTATTGATAATTTAATTATCTTTAGTTATGATATTTTTTACTGGACTAGTTGTGCTTACCTTTTTGCTTAACAATTCCTTTCAGGTAATAAGAGTGTTGCCAAGTTGAGCGGGGATAACAGGGGAATAAAACGGTGGTCTATAGCTGTTGAGATTCTCCCTAAATAGTATGGAAATAATTTTATTGAGAACTTTAGATAAGTGTGTCGTATTGTATACGTCACTACAAGAAAAAGGCCTATCAGCGACTAAGGATATCGCCGACCGTGATATCCCGGTCTCAGATAATACTTATAGCGACCAACATCAAGTAATCGTAATTGAATCTGGTCGTAATTTACTATCGCCGATCGCACGCTTGTCAGCCGCTTGGGTCAACGACATTAGTTTCCTCCCAAAAATTGGTGCGAAAATGTGGCGCGTTTATTTGTTGCGACTAATATATATTAGCGATCGCAATGCTACGCTTAAAGGGCCATCGTCATAAAAAATCGACCGCAATGATCATTGACGCGCAATCATTTGATCAACTAAAACTTATTCGCACTCAGTTCGCGATATCGATTAGAAGAAAAAAAGAAAGAGATACACGAGGGAGAAGAGAGTAGGGGAAGAGAGGACACTGACTTGTGCGCACCATCGCCGCACTACCCACTTCACCACCGACGCACCACCACTTCACCACATTCCAGAAACTAATTTTGGGTTTAATTTGTTTGTTTAATATGCTAGAATTTGTGTTTAATTTAGGGTTTTAATTTATTTTGTTATAAAAATGATGAACTCGAATGAATTAGTGTTCAATTTGAGTTTTGAAATTTAATCTAGGTTTAATTTGTTATATATTAATCGAAATTTGAATTCAACTTGGTTTTGATATATTGAAAATTTGGATTTGATATGTATTGTATTGTATAACGCAATTAGTGTTTGATTTGTGTAAATACATATTCTACAATTAAGTTTTAATTTGTATAAATTTGAGTTTGATATGTAATATATGAACGAAAAGAATGTATCAATTTTTGGGTTTGTTTATGCATGTTTAGGTATAGTGTGTATATTTGATATATTTGATATATATATGGAATAGTAACTTGGGTTTGATATATTGGAAATTAAGTTTCATGCCCCGACACGTATATCCCTAAACTTTTAGTTTCCTTTATTCATTTTTGCAATATAGCAAATTTTGTAGGATTATTTTTTGATTTTATTTTCAGCAGATCGATTCTCGTGGTTCCCCGCTAATCTTCCTATAAATTCCATTCCTAAACCCCGTAGACCGCTTTGGTTTATCTAGTCTTGATCTTTGTTTTACCCATTGATGACACAAACCTAGATTAGATCTAAAGTCGTAATTTGGTTTATTAGTGTGTTTTCTAGAAATGTAATTTGGTTTATCTAGTCTTCGATAATCGATTTATCGTTATTGTTTTGGTCTTATTATATCGGGAATTTGTATATTTTCTTGGTTTGTGTCTTGAGTGCCTAGAAATGACTTTATATGCATCGCCGCCGATGCGTGTGGCTAGTCCATATTATAGGGAGACTCTGGCGTAATTTTTTTTATTAGTAATGTAGTTGCGTAATATTTATACTATTAACGAGCCTATTGTTGATCCACTAGAGCCTATTAAGGGCTATTGGAGTTGATGGGTTGGCTTTGGGCAACGAGGCCACATGAGGTTACATGCCAAGCTTAGCCTAAACCTCACGAGGCCAAGCCAAGCTTGGTTGTTAGCATGGTAAGCTATCAAATCATTAAGCCAAAATAAAGATCTTAAGGAACCGTTAGTGCAATGAGAAGGTAACTAGACACACATGGTCAATAAAGAGACCTGCTTATCTTTTAATAAGGGTATTTAACACTTATGTATATAAGAATAAAGCTACAAAATGTTATAGAGGTTTATAAATTGCTTCAACCAAGTTATGCATGCTTACAAGTATGCTCAAGTCATATGTTAATTAACATTTATAATGTTGTCATAGTAGGTACAGGTGGAATCATGGACCTCTATTCGCATCAGTAGTTGGATGGCACGACGAAAGTCAAGTGCCCGATAAATGCTTCTGATTGAATTTAGAAATTTGGTTGCCAAGTGTTTTTGGAGTACGCGTGATAGCCACCAGTAATGTATGAATGGTAAGTCGCAGATATCGATGTCCATGTTTAAAGTGTAAGAATGTAAATTATATGGACAGAGACATGGTAAACTATCATTTACTTGTTTACGGGTTCATGAGAAATTACGAAGAATGTGGGCACAATGGGCGTAGAAGAGAGATGGTGGCATCACACAAGTACACAATTGGCAAGAGTACTCATCGTATGAATGAAATGGTCCATGATATTGCAGGCCGATTTTGATTGGGAGATTTACCAAGAGCGGATGCTTCATAGTCGACTATAATAAATGTGGAGGACGCATAATGAAGTAATCTAGTTAGATGGTGGAGATGAACCACATGAATTAGATCCCGAGTCAATACTTGTGTCGATGACATTGATAATCGAGGAGAAGAGTTATTGATCGAATCGACACGTAATCCGAAGCGGATGATGGTTATGAATCCGCAACACGTATACAAGATGATTCAGAATCGGACATTGACACTTGAACTCATGAAATGTATGTTTAGCAATACATGTTTTTATATCATCATCAGTGTTTATGTACTAAACTATTTAAATGCAACTTTGTTTATTGTCATTTTATATTCATATATATACATGTTTATATCAATCGCTCATGTTTATGTACTAAACTATTTTATTATTTTGTTAATTATGTGGTGATCAAGGAGGGATGACGCTTGACATAACTCTCACTTGTATATTCATTATTCGATGTTTGTATATATGTTACTTAAACAAGTTTTGAAATGTTATTATATTTATTCAAATCATATTGGTTTTTAAAGGTTTATATACTAGTTTGGTGTATGTGTTGGTGGACGATGGATGTTTATATTGTTTTGTATGTTGTTTATCTTGGTGTGTATGTGTGTTGGGATAAAGCAGGTAGAAAAGCAGTATGTGTTTTTGGGAATTCGCAAAGCAAAGAAAAATAAAGCTATAATTTTTTTCATATCGTCATTCGTGATGCGGTCATCTTGAACGTTATTAGCGACGCAAGATAGTATCGTGACCGCGGCATGGTCAGCCGATAATGGTCACGACACGTGGACCACATCAGCTTTGGCCTCGACCATGTCGATTTCTCATTTCAATGATCAGTATTTGTCATTTTTGGCCGCTTATAATGGCCGCAGATATCTTGTCGCTAATAGTGGTCGATGATGTGCATCCCAATGATCAGATTTTATCGATGACGATTATCGTACGATCGCACTTATCACCGATAATGGTCACGATAAGCCTTTTTTACAGAAGGCGTCATTTTAATATTTAATTTTGGTGAACCGAATAGGGTGAGGTGAACTCGTTAGGTTTTGTAATATTCATGTATGCAATCAAATTGCAAAAAATAATGCGAAGCGTGTAAAATTAGAGTTTAAAAAAATTTACAAACCATATACCCGGATCACCCTTTATGCATAATTATTAATTAAACAAAAGATAAAGAATAAAATCATACCCTTGAAGATCGAAGCTTCCTCGTGTACAAGTTCACCTCCAAATCCTTTCGCGCTCAACTTGAATCCACCGGGTTTGGTTCCTTCCTTCGATCAACGTTAGCCACCCATATGTTTGGCCTCAGAGGTGATCCACCAAGGAAGAAGAAAATTCAAGAAGAAGGGTAGTTGGCTAAACCCTAGTTTTTCTATCTCTATATAGAAAAGGTGTACTCTCCCAACAAATTGGAATTATTACGTAGTTGTTAAAGTCAACAACCCCAACACCCATAATAAGACTCTCTTATTTATAGATGTGGGCAAACCCACCTTAACAATTAAGGAATTGAGTTTTATTTAATTAATTAAATTCTTTTAATTAATTAAGCTCCTAATCTAATTAGGGATAATTAATTAAACTCCTTTAACTAATTTTCCTTCCTAATCCAATTAGGAATAAATGAGAGTACTTATATTAAATTAATTCCTAAACTCTTTAGAAATTAAAATAATAATAATTGTAATAATATTAATAAGACTCTCTTATTAATTTATATTTAATATTTCTAAAATATTAAATAATAATATTAAGCTATTTAATTTATTCTATCACCATAGATTAAATTAAATATACTTAATATATTATTACGATTATGCCATTAACTTCTTAAATAATTATTCTTCCTTTTATGGTGTGACCCTTTAGGTTCTCCATATTAAACCTAGGTTGTGAATAAATCAATTAGAACAATTTAACCTTATTTAAATAAATAAATTAAATAATTAATTTATTTAAATAAATAATATTTATTCTACAATAGGGATAAGCCTCCCTAAGCGATCAATCGACTTTTCGGATAATATAGATTTCAACATTAATCATAAAAGAACCTTTGAGTAAATAGTTATCGTACAATTCAATCCTTCCACCATACAATGTCCCCAATTAAATATAAGACATGGAATTCTTGTCAAGTCTTATTTTATTTAATTATATGTATTTTGATCCTTAAATGCACAACTCCAAATAATGCAAATTAGAAACTCCTTTCTAATTTCATTACCCTTGCCGCCAAGGACTATCGGGTTGTCATTTATCGAATCACATAGGACATTTCTCTTCTTTTATTAGAAGTGGTAGATTCTTTATCGATCATACATTATCTCCATATACAACTTATTATACCCAAGTATACCTTTGATATACCCTAAGGGTCTTAAGGAATAAGTCAAAGTATAACTCATCATACACAAGATACTATGATGATCTCAAGTCCAAGGATTACTTGTACTTTACTATCACCACTAAGGGAATTCCTATCGATGCATAAATAAAACTCCATTAGGTATTCCTTAGCTGAGCCACGCTCGTTGAACTTATTCTCTAATAAGCACCTACATACTTGCTTTAGTGTTCCACACAAATGATCATGAGATCAATCATCCTCATCCAATGAAAGCAAACAACGATGTACCAATCTATCCGGATTCACTAATCCCCAATTTAGTAATCCAATGATTGGGAACTATTTTAGTTTTAAGCTTTCTAAGAATTTAGATCTCATTAGAATGATCATCATCATTATTCTAAAAGCATTGCTTAAAACTATGGGTTTATCACATATTATAAAACAAAGATCATGTAGATAATTAAAAGCCTTTAATAAATTAATACTTTTTATTAATAAATGAATAAGATTGTTACAAAGTATATGCTTTTATCATCAAACATGATTGGCTTGTGTGCATACTACTTTTAATCTCCCACTTGCACTAAAGCCAATCACCATTGTATCTTATACTCTTCTTCTAAGTGACGATTATCCTGTTTGTTGGATAAGCTTTAGTTAATGGATACGTAATGTTGTTCATGAGAGTCCACTATCTCTATAGTGATTTCCCATCTTTCAATGATTCTAATAATCAAATGAAAGTGCCACAACACATGTTTAGATCCAAGATGAGACTTAGGAACTATTCCTAGTTTCAGAATGAACTTTAATCCAAACAATCAACTTGCGGCTTCATTTATAGCTATATACTTTGTCTTTATCACTAAACCGGCAACTCTTTCATTGTTTGGAACCTTTCCAATTCAACTTTGCACGCACTCATCGTTCAAGATAACGCTTTACCTTAAAGTGGATTTTTCATCATCTTGGTGCATTCGAAAAACTTGAGTCCGTTAAGCCCTCTAGTTTTAATTTAGACCCACCATAAATATGATCACATCCTTAGTGGTTAAGCACTTTAAGATGTTTTTCACCGACTCACAAAGTGAACTTCTCCGCATATGATGTTGATGATCAACATCGGGTCTCGTACATTTCATTGTATACATGATTGTCACTCATGCGACCTCTCTTTTCGAGAGTCATGGGGACTATTAAGAGAGATACACTCCATAGCTCATGGACATGAGACATCTCTCGAGTTTGCCATGCTAAACAACTTTAGCATCAAATGAATATCGTTCCTTGGGTTAAGTCGAGCATCCTCTTGAATCTATCAATATAGATTTTATCCCCAATTAAGATACTCTTCCCAAACCATTCATGGAGGAATGTTTAGACAACTTTATCATTACTTGATTGTAGCATTGGTATGTCATTCCTTATCCGTAGTATATCAACATATAATATTAGGAATGTCACTTGGCGCTCCAATCGTCCCTTTTGTACACACTAGAAGTCTTACCTCATCGAATGTAACTCGGATCATCATCTTCTATGATGTGTACCTCATCATCATCATCCATGATGAATCCATACCTCCTAGGTATCTTCAAGATCTATTCCAGCATTTACTGATTCGGTTGGCCAGGTACAATAAGTCTATCTATAGGTTCCTCTTATTTGACTTATAGTGTTTTGTGGTTCTTGAACTCTTCAAGATCTATTATCCTCCCACTAGCCCCTTCAATGATAAACACCTTTATCTTAGAAGAAAGCGTGTTTCAGAACAAACACTTTTTGCTAAGTAGGATTATGTAACATATACCCTAAACTTACTTTAGGATGTCCCACAAATCGACACTTATAAAATCTTGTCCCAAGCTTATCTTTTGAAACCTTTTCACATAAGTTGGACAACCCCTTATCTTAACATACTTAAGATTAGAATCCTCCCTATCCATAACTTTTATGGAGTCTTAGGGGAAATTTGGATTTTTGAGGTTACCTTTTCGTAGAGATACGTAGCCATTTCTGGGACGTGATCTAGAAGGATACCGGAATGTCAGTAAAATCATTATGGACCGCACTATGTCCAACAAGGTATGATTTTTCATTCAGATACATCAATCAATTATTGCGTATCAGGATGTGTCCATTATGAGAAAACTATTTGAGATGATCTAGAAACTTATTGCACAAGTATTTATTCCTTGATCTAATCAAAGAATCTTAATACTTTGTCAATTTGTTTCACTTTTGAATTCTTTGAACCTTTCAAATAATTCAAACTTGTATTTTAGCAAATACACACATTCAACTCTTTGAATGATCATCTCCTTTTCTTATACTAATTTGTTCAATATGCAAAATTATTTTCACGTAAGTCAAGTATACAAAATCTATTAAGTAATATTTCAGTTCTATACAAAACATTATTATTATTATAAATAGAACAACAATTGTTCTTAAATATAATACCAAAAATTTTATTGTCCAACAATAAAATAGAAATAATATTTCTAACAAGAAGCTGGAATCTGATAACAACTTATTAACTTAATAGATTTGCCCGTAGGCATTGCTAAACTATAAGTTTCTATGGCTAATGTGGCAACCTTTGTTACATTTCCCGCACATAGGATTACTTATATTTGTTTAGCTTTCTACTTCTGCTTGGTTCCTTCATAAATCTATATTTATGATAACCAAAGTCTATTATCCAATACCAAAGTAGAACCTCGACTTAAAGAAAATTTTATTTTAAATCATGAAAAAATTTGTATTTATAACCAAAACTTCACTAAGCTTCTTTGGTTAGCCTCTGCGAAAATGCTTTTCACAGTTTATTTCCAAGTGTCCGTGCTTATATAAAGTGGAAGCAAACTCCTTTGCTTATCCGTATCGCTTTTGTTCTTATTATCCTTTGTTTACGCCTTTCATTTACCTTCTTTGAATCGTTTTTTTTTCAAAAGATCCTTTGGCCCCTACAAAGAAGACATGGTCTTTCTTGGTTGGAAAGTGACTCTCATCATTTTTCAACATGTTAAGCAAATCGCCAGAAAGTCGATATCTAGCTTGTTCATATGAAAAATTCAACAATTGTGAAAGGAGTAGGAGTGAGTGCAAGATCAAATCTTGGCTCAACTCTCCATCCATGACAAAACCATTGTCCTAATTGATCAATCAAATTGATTATGTTAAGAACTTTTTATGCATCTTTATAGTGCCATTTGGCCATTCTAGATCGGAAGAGCTCCTTAGATATCGATATCTATCGGTCCCTACTTTCTCACCATCAACTACTTAATGTGCAGGAATATAGTAGGAGCATCCATAGTTTCATGCCGACGTGAAGCTCGTTACTTTCATGGATGCGAGCATGATGCATCGAGCCAATCGTGCATCATCTTGCCACTTTCTAAAAGTAGCAATCTCTTCCTCAGAGGCATTGTCTGCAACTATTGCAGGGATAAGCGTATTAAGGACATAAGATAGCTTTTCAGCCATGAGAACTTTTCTCAATTTCCTTAACCAATCCGTTTAATTGATTACGATTAACTTAGCATCTAATATGCTTTTAAAGTGATAGTAATTTAGACATTGTAAAATTCTGTAAATGAATTTGTAATTAACAACATTTTAACATACATTCTTTTATTAATTACCAAAATAATTTAGGTCTTGTTTTAAATTGGTATCTCCCACTATTTTCTTCAAACTATATTACCCTCACTTATATAGTTCGGCAAAATCTAATTAAAGATTTGCTAGTGAAAATAAGGATCCCATTTCAAATGTATATAGCCTTGTGGTGACACAACAAACTATATATAAATAAATAGGTAGACAACTTTTGTCAATTACATCAACTATGCAACTCCTTTTCTTTTGCCTCTTAGATTATTTTGATCAAGTGGTGGCACATCCAGAATCAAAATTATCCAAGTTAAGTCCGACCTAGCACTCCATATATTCAAAAAAAGAAAATATCATCCTTGTGGTGACACAACAAAACAATATTGTTCAATTTTCTTTATAAGCATCAAATGTGATAAATTAACATCTTAAATACTTAATACTTGCCTTGTGGTGACACAACAAACTCATATTAAATATTTAATACTCTATTAATTTTATCATGCTAGAAAGGCTGACGTTCGATATTCCAAATATCTTTGAACGCTTAGGACTTAATATAAAAATTGAGGGGTTTGTTATTAATTTGTCTCATCTTGTTTAGCAGATGACATATATATATATATATATATATATAAAATCATATATATTAATGAACATACAAGCATGTTTGCATAATATATAATATATATAATATAAGCGTGCACATATAGAATACTATATTCTACCCGGATTGATTATGGACTTTTATTCTAGTTTGGTTCTACTAGAGCCACCAAGTGAACCAAAAAAGGTCAAACCTAGGGGTGCAAGAAATAATATTTAAATATAACTATTACATTTAAACCGGGCTCTATTACAAACCGGGTCTTGGCGCTTCTTGTTCCTTGATCTCTAATTCTTCAAAATTAATTCTAAATATTCCTATTACAAAACTATTTAAAATAAATAGAAACCTTGATCGTGATCGAGGGAAAATACATGGGAGGAGATAGAATTTACATTAAGAAAAATTAGAGAAGGCGAGGCACGCAGAATCCCCATTTAATAAAACCCATACATTCATGCATCCAACTAAAATGAAATCCAATCACATTGGTCAATAGTCCATAATCAATCCCATTTATTATCATACACATCATCATACGCATCAATAAATAACATTCATCTCATGAATAATAAACATTTAATATATATATTGATATCATTTAATGGGCAAATTTAGTTAGTATAAAATCTATTTTTGAATAAAATAAACTCCTTTATTTAAATCCAAATCTAAATCAAAATAAAACTATTTTATTTTAATTTATCTAATTTTGAATAAAATAAACTATTTTATTTTAATCAAAATCTTTAATCAAAATAAACTCCTTTATTTTAATTAATTATGGAATCTAATTCCATATAATAAAAAAAATCTTTAATTAAAATAAACTCTTTTATTTTAATTAATTATGGAATCCAATTCCATGTAAAAAAAAATCTTTAATTAAAATAAACTCGGATATTCTTTCCTATTCACAAATAAACTCCTTTATTTTGAATAATATGAAATCTTATTCCATATTTAAATAAACTCCTTTATTTAAGGAAATTAGGATTCTCTTCCTATTCACAAATAAACTCTTTTATTTTGAATAATATGAAATCTTATTTCATATCTAAACAAACTCCTTTATTTAAGGAAAGATGGATTTACTTCCCTATTCACAAATAAACTCCTTTATTTTAGAAAAAATAAAATCCAATTTCAACTCCAATTAGTTATCATGGAATCCAATTCCAACTCTAATTAGTTAAGATGAAATTTAATTTTAAAATTAAAATAAAACTATTATTTTAAAATTAAAATAAACTTTTTATTTAAAATTAAAATAAACCTTTATTTTAATTATAAAATTATTGAGAATAATATATATATATATATATAATAGTATATATAATAATATATATATATATATTAGTTATATATATATATATATATATATATATATATATATATATATATATATATATAATAAGTATATTAAATATATATATATATATATAATCACTACGATCATTATCATTTTTTTAAAAACAAGAAGACGTGGCCCACCTTTTGAAAAAATGACACGTATCCTTAATTCCATGATCTCGCACCCCTTTTTTTTCTTTTTCTTTTTTTTTATTCTTTCTCGCGCATTGCAACAAAAAACTGCATTAATCATAATATATACTTTTTAGTGCATCTTCAAGTCCTTTTGTTTCACGTGATACGTGAAATCACGGATAAAAAAAAAAAACAAAGCATAAATTTTTTTTTTTTTAAATTTTATACAATAAAATTATGCCCAAATAAATTGTTCTAAACACATATCAATATACATATTAAATCAAACAATTAATAATTCGCATAAAGGTTTGGCTCGATGCCATCAAGTTAGGTTTGTAATATTCATGTATGTAATCAAATTGCAAAAAATAATGCTAAGCGTGTAAAAATCGAGTTTAAAAAATTTACAAACCATATACTCTGGATCACCCTTTATGCATAATTATTAATTAAATGAAAAGATAAAGAATAAAATCATACCTCGAAGATCGAGCTTCCTCCTGTACAAGTTCACCTCCAAATCCTTTTCGCTCAACTTGAATCCACCGGGTTTGGTTCCTTCCTTTCGATCAACGTTAGCCACCCGTATGTTTGGCCCTCAGAGGTGATCCACCAAGGAAGAAGAAAATTCAAGAAGAAGGGTAGTTGGCTAAACCCTAGTTTTTCTATCTCTATAGAAAAGGTGTACTCTCCCAACAAATTGGAATTATTATGTAGTTGTCAAAGTCAACAACCCTCAACACCCATAATAAGACTCCTCTTATTTATAGATGTGGGAAACCCACCTTAACAATTAAGGAATTGGGATTTATTTAATTAATTAAATTCTTTTAATTAATTAAGCTCCCTAATCTAATTAGGGATAATTAATTAAACTCCTTTAACTAATTTTCCTTCCTAATCCAATTAGGAATAAATGAGAGTACTTATATTAAATTAATTCCTAAACTCTTTTAGAAATTAAAATAATAATAATTGTAATAATATTAATAAGACTCCTCTTATTAATTTATATTTAATATTTCTAAAATATTAAATAATAATATTAAGCTATTTAATTTATTCTATCACCATAGATTAAATTAAATATACTTAATATATTATTACGATTATGCCATTAACTTCTTAAATAATTATTCTTCCTTTTATGGTGTGTGACCCTTTAGGTTCTCCATATTAAACCTTGTGAATAAATCAATTAGAACAATTCTAACCTTATTTAAATAAATAAATTAAATAATTAATTTATTTAAATAAATAATATTTATTCTACAATAGGGATAAGCCTCCCTAGCGATCAACGACTTTCCAGATAATATAGATTTCAACATTAATAATAAAAGAACCTTTGAGTAAATAGTTACTGCGATAATTCAATCCTTCCACCATACAATGTCCCAATTAAATATAAGACATGGAATTCACTGTCAAGTCTTATTTTATTTAATTATATGTATTTCGATCCTTAAATGCACAACTCCAAATAATGCAAATTAGAAACTCCCTTCTAATTTCATTACGCCTTTCGCCAAGGACTCTTTTGGGTTGTCATTTATCGAATCACATAGACATTTCTTCTTTTATTAGAAGTGGTAGATTCTTTATTGATCATACATTATCTCCATGTACAACTTATTATATCCAAGCATACCCTTTGATATACCCTAAGGGTCTTAAGGAATAAGTCAAAGTATAACTCATCATACACAAGATACTATGATGATCTCAAGTCCAAGGATTACTTCAGACTACTATCACTACAGAATTCCTATCGACAGCAAATAAAACTCCATTAGGTATTCCTTAGCGAGCCACGTTCAAATGAACTTATTCTCTAATAAGCACCTACATACTTGCTTTAGTGTCTCCACACAAATGATCATGAGATCAATCATCCTCATCTAATGAAAAGAACGATGTACCCAATCTATCCGGATTCACTAATCCCCAATTTAGTAATCCAATGATTGGGAACTATTTTAGTTTTAAGCTTTCTAAGAATTTAGATCTCATTAGAATGATCATCATCATTATTCTAAAAGCATTGCTTAAAACTATGGGTTTATCACATATTATAAAACAAAGATCATGTAGATAATTAAAGCCTTTAATAAATTAATACTTTTTATTAATAAATGAATAAGATTGTTACAAAGTATATGCTTTATCATCAAACATGATTGGCTTGTGTGCATACTACTTTCGTAACCCAACTTTGGAAGGGTGTTTTGCCACTATCATACAAGATGTCTCTAATGACATACAACGTCAGTGTTATCATAAGAAGATAGGTTGTACATCCACTTGCTGAGTATATCTATGAGCACTACCTATATGATCTTGGAGTTTATTTGAAATATAATTTTCACTTGGAGACAGTAGAGATAGTTTTATGTCAAGAGAAGACTCACCTTTGAAAAGAAGATGATAGTAATCTTCTCGTTTTTCTTTGGGGTCTATTGGGTCAACCAAGGATAATTCTGTGGACATATGATATCTATCATAACCTAGACGCATGACCTTCCATGTACGAAGGTTTCCTTGAGCACTTCCCAAAGATTTTAATTTCTAAAACAGTTTTTGCCTGTACTTTTATGTAAAATACCATTGTAAGATTGTGGTCGAGGCACTATGAGAGTTACATACATTTGTATTAAAACTCATAGTTTAACTTTGGTCGTATTCTGTACGACAGTTCAACAGTTGTATAAATGAAGTTTATAATTAATTTTTATAGTGTGATATATGGCGACTCAGAATGGGTGATGTATACTTATTTTGGGGGCGTCACATTTGGTATCAGAGCTTAGGGATATGGTCGCTGGCGGAGATATGAGTCTAGAACTAGGAGGGGAGAGACAAGTAATATTCTTCGCTAGTGTGTGACTTAACTAAGCTGAAATTGTTTACTTGATAAGTTGACAAATTATGATATGTCAATTAACCTTTGTTTTGAAGTATATTCTAGAATGATATCTGAAACACAGGAGATGAGCAATGGGAAAATCATGATACAGAGCAAATAACCGGGAAGGTACAATTCGAAAATAAAGCAAGGTATTCTCATCTCTTCGAAATACCAGGTACGTACGTAAATTTCGAGGGCGAAATTTCATATGGAGGGGAGATTGTGAGACCTCGAATTTTATGAAATCAAAGTATTCAATTTTTCTATTTTGGTAAATAGTTAAATTGATAAAAGTTTAAAGTTAAGGGTGACATTTGAAAATTTTTCAAAGTAAGCAAGTTGTCATAAAATAAAATTGGTAAAATGCGCGTGGTTGCATAAGAGCACACAATATTGATTATTAATGCTATACATGAGAAGTCACTTCGGTTTGATTCAATTATTGTCGATATTTTATATATTATTAAATCAATAATTGAGATAAAAAGTTATTAATATTATTATTTGCAATATTAACGATGTCTAGAAATTACGCCAAGAGAGAGGTTTCGTCGCTTTAATTAGGCGCTGATAGGAAAAATCCTTATTGGAAAGACCCTCTTTCACGGGAAACCAACACTCAGTCGATTAATAGTGTGAATTATAATAATGATGATGAAGTTTTGTTTTATTAGTATTAGTAATGTAATAAAAGCAGAAAAGTTTTTATATAAAATATAATACTTTTATAAAGTTATTCGTTTTATTAGACTATAAATAGAATATATTATATTCTATTACGATAGTATTTTGCATAGTAAAATCTTTTTATATAAAAAAAATACTTTTATAAAGTTATTCGTTTTATTAAATTATAAATAGAATATATTATATTTTATTTAAAAGATTTTATTTTATTAGAATATTTTATAGTAAACCAATCTGGACCGTCCGTTTAAAAATAAATTAATCTGGACTGTGACGCCCTCAAAATAGGTATACATCACCTATTCTCGAAGTCGCCAAATACGTGATATGTAATACAAATACAATCTTTTAATATACAACAAGAGAAAGGCTGTGAGTTTTAATAAAATTATTGTCTTCTAGAAAATATCCACTCTCGTAATAAGTCCTCATTACATTTATTGTCACACTATTTAATGTAATAGTGAGGACTACTATCTTATCATCCAGGACCGTCAATTGTTTCTCCGACTAGTCCCGCTTCACGTTCTCATTTCCTGAAAAGAACGGTGAAAGAAAGGGTGAGCTCACCTAGCCTAGTAGAAGAAATATTATGACTAAGATAATGCAAAATAAATTATCATTAGTCTTCAACAGTGTTAAACTGATAAAATATAATAGACATCAAGTTTAATTGCGTGAACATGCAATCCATTAAAAGAGTCAAGTAGAGAATAAAATCTACTATCTTTTATGATTTAAAAGGTTTTTCATCACTTTTATCGCTGGGACTCAAATTTTAATAAATAATCCACATCATCCCAAGACTTCGCCCAAGGATATTTATTAGTATCACAATCACAAATTATCCATGCACACGGGCCAAGGATATTCGTGTATTCATCAATGGTCATGATCATGCCAACAATCATCCATCAATGCACTACGGGCCAATGAGGACTTTTACCACATCATTTGTAACTTTACTACCATGATTACACCAAATAATCCACGGTCATAATCATACCAAGTCCATCCACGCACTACAGCCATGTATGACTTTCAAAAAAAAAAATATAAACATGAGGATGATGAAAATGATATAAGAATTCAATAAAACAAGTTCAAGAATTAATTTATTCAGAACTAATAACGTCCAAATTGTCAACACGATACTTTCTTTGTAGAGTAAAATTCAAGAATGCTCGTAAGAATATTTCCATGAAAAGATACTAGATGAAGCGCAAGAATATTAAGGATATTCCACTAATTTCATGGAATATAGAAGTCAAAACTTTAACCAACCGAGTATGATAAAGAATGGAATAACAAAAGAAATCACCATGCATACCAAGATTCCCATAGGCGAGTTATTCTAATAGAATACTAAATAACGGAACCGGTCGAGCAAAATTACCATGTGGGATGTTCCAATGTAATAATAAAAATCGGAACGTGTCCCCCGTGAAAACGCATGAACGTGGATATTCCAATGTAATAATAAAGAGCGGAACCAGTCCGCACAAAACGCATGTGACAGGATATTCCAACAGTAATAATAAAGAGCGGAACTTGTGTGCGGCGTAAAAACGCATGAGCGTGATATTCTAACAGAATAATAAAGAATGGAATAACAGAAGTTCTCTTCATGAATATAAAAGAAATAATACCCCTTACCTTAGAAAGAAGAGTACTGGATATAAAAGTAGTGAAGTAGCAGAATACTTTTCTTCTTTCTCTCTATAGTTTCTCTCTCTAGAGTTTCAGTGAATTCGTAAGAAATAATGAAAGAATAAGCTTCTATTTATAGAAGAATGGATTGCATAGTAACTAATTCATGAACGGTCCCGATTGATTTACTTTTAATCGGACGGTCCATATTGATTTACTATAAAATATTCTAATAAAATAAAAACTTTTAAATAAAATATTATATTATATATATATATATATCATATGCTCCTTTCTTAAATTCACGGATTCAATCCATTGATATTACTTGCTCCATCGGACAAAAGTTATATATATATATATATATATATATATATATATATATATATATATAATGCTCTATTCCACTCCACCAATTTGATGACTAAGACATGTGCTTAGTAATAATCATTCATGGGATGCACCCATGATTCCCCCACTAATTCTTCTTTAACCACCAACGTCACATTCATTTATTATATATATATATATATAATATTAATCATTATACTTATATAATATATCTACACATATAATTCTAACTTCTCGTGAACACCAAAATCATACCATCCAACTTTTCCACCAAAATCATATCATCCAACTGTGGGCCCCCATAATTATAATTATATATATACTAAATAACTTTATACCGATTATTTAAAAAATATGTAAATGGGGGTCCAAATAATATGCCAATATTTATAACAAATACTTCATAAAAATTCCTTCAATATTTTTAACAACATTTATCATCATTATTACAATTCACAATATTAATCGACCAGGTCGTTCCCAGGAAAGACGGGGCTTTCCAATAAGGATTTCTCCCTATTAGCGCACAATTAGGTGACCAAACCTCTCCTGGCGTAACTTCTAGACATCAGTTAATAGTAAATAATAATATTAATAACTTCATCGTCTCAATTATTGATTTAATAATATATAAAATATCGACAATAATTGAATCAATTAACGTGAGATACTAAGCAACAAATAATTGAAGCAATAATTGAACAAAACCGAGTGACTTCTTACGTAAGCATTAATAATCAATACTGGTGTAGGCTACTTATCCAACCACGCCAGACATCGTATTTTTTACTACCGAAGTAGTTCAACAAGATAATTAAAAAACTTTTAGTTATTTTCAATAAAATATTTTTGTCATTTCTCAATCCGACAATAATTTTGTTGTGGGGTCCACCAATGATTGTGCCGTCATTTAATATTCCCTATTAAAATGAATATTCCCCACCAATCGAATATTATATAACAACTTGCGTACTTTTTGCAAAATTTATAAATATTACCCACAACTATAACATTATATCAAATTTATTCCTAATATTCAAAAAATGATAATTATAGAAAAATCATCTTTATTCATAAAAGTTGGGGTCTTACATGTAATCAGTTCAGAATTTGTTATTATTAGGTCCATTCTCCTATAAATGAAGCTCATTCCTTCATTATTTCTTATTTAATTCAATTGAAACTCTACAGAAAGAAACTATAAAGAGAAAGAAGAAAAGTATTCTGCTACTTCATTACTCCTATATCCAGTTTGTTCTAAGATAAGGGATATTATTTGTTGTACTCGTAAGGGGTATTATTCTTTCGTATTCATGAAGAGAATTATTTTCTTTCAATACTAGTAAGAGTTGTTATCCCATTCTTTATTATTATGTTGGAATAACCTGTTTATGCGAAGTACCGCATATATGGTGAAATTCTTCTGTTATTTCATTCTTTGTTATTCTATTGGAATAACATGTTTATGCGAAGTACTGCATACATAGTGAAATTCTTCTATTATTCCATTTTTTATTATTCTCGTAATATCATGTACGTGCATTTACACGGACTGTTTTCATTATTTATTATTCCGCCGGAATATCTTGTGCATGCGTTCATGGGACGACCGGTTCCATTATTTATTATTTCGTCAAAATATCACATGTCGTGAGTTTCTTTGGGACTGATTCCATTATTTATTATTCATTTGGGAATAACTCCCACATGCATGATCTATCGCATCGCGTGGTGAATCCTTTACATTATTCCATTCTTTATTATTCATTGGAATAACATTTCTATGTGTATTAACACATGCATGGTGAATGATCATTTGTATTCATTCCTTATTAAATTGTGGAAATGATCTCAGATAAGATGGGGTTGTGCATATCCACTTGCCGAGTATATCTACGAGCACTACCTATATGATCTTGGAGTTTATTTGAAATATAATTTTCACTTGGAGACGGTGGAGATAGTTATATGTCAAGAGAAGATTTTACCATTGGAAAGAAGATGATAGTAATCTTCTTATTTTTTTTAGGGTCTATTAGATTCAAACAAGGATAATTACATGGACATATGATATCTATCATAACCTGCACGCACGGCCTCCACGTATACGAAGGTTTCTTTGAGCACTTCCCAAAGATTTTAATTTCTAAAACAGTTTTTGATCTGTATTTTTATGTAAAGTACCATTGTAAGGTTATGGTCGAGGCACCATGAGAGTTACATACATTTGTATTAAACTCATGATTTAATTGTGGGTCGTATTCTCGCATCTGACATGATTCAGCTGATTGTATAAATGAAGTTTGTAATTGATTTTATAGTGTGATATCTGGCGACTCAGAATGAGTGATGTATACTTATTTTGGGGGCGTCACAGTCTTTGCCAGATCTGTTTATATTGTCTTCATGTGTTGATCTATTCGGGTATTGGGTTCCCATGGCCTCTTTGTTGTGATTCGCCTTGTAGTCTTCAGCAGAATCGAGGGTTTCTTGTCGATTTTTTTGCAGATTAAGGCGATATCCCCTGCATTTTTCGATGATCCTTTCGCCGGCAATTATGGTGATTGATCTTGAAAATTATGTTAATTTTTAGTTATTAAGTTAATTGTGTAATTATTTTTAATTTATGTATTTTGTTTAATTTGTGTTAATTGTAAAATTTTTAGTTTGATTCAGATTGGGTTTTTTTATTAATTAATTAATTAATTGTAAAAGATTTGTTATTTTACCTTTTTGTCCTTTGATCTCATTAAAAATATATTTTTTTTTTACACATAAACACTCATTTAGCCTATTTGGATGCCACGTCAGCAATTTCTAACGTGGCAGGCCCAATGAAATGAAATCGAAAAAAATTAATAGTTCAATCATCTATTCGATAAAATTAAAAGGTGGATCACTAAAGTGAAATATGGCTTATAGTTTAGGATAATAAATCATATTTAAGCCTATTAAAAGTAAGTATAATATATAGAGAATCTTAATTCCAAAATATATTTTATTTTATTTTAATTTTTATCCTATAAACTTATTAAGATCTTCAAAAATTTTATTCATATTAATTTTCTCATACGTGTCCGTTTTTATTTTATTGAGAATATAGCAAGTAATTTCCTGAGTATGTATTAGGTAGTTTTTAAATTTATAAACCTTATTTCTTTACCACCGCTCATTATCTCTCTACTTTAAGTCACACAAAAGTATGGGTGGGACAACTAGTTGTCAATATTCTTCTAATAATACTATTAGAGAAATTAACAATACACAAAAATATTATACACACACAATATAAAAAGGGAAAAAATAGAGCGTATGATCTACAATTAAATATTTTATACATAAATCCTACATTCCTACTTGTGGTGCACCATTTTTTATATACAGTTAGCGCACATAATATTATTTATAGAAGAATATGTACATAATACTGCACCAAATGTACATAAAAAGTTGTGTCTCAAGAGTAGAACTCATATACTCCATCCGTCCCATAATATATGACGTTTTATATAATTTTATGTTTCTCAAATTATTTGCCATTTTATAAAATCTAAGAGAATTAATTATAATCTTTTTAAAATTATCTTTCATGGGAAAATATTGCAGATGAGACAAAGTATGAGATAAATATGATAATAAATGAGAATTTAAGTATATTATAAACAATTAATATTATATTTAATGCTATCAAATTATTTTCTTAATTCTTTGTAGACAACTCTAAATTTTCATACTTTATATTATGGGATGATATTAATAAAAGTATGTAAAATATTTAATTATAGGTGTCGTTCCTTATCTTATCTCTATTTTTATATTGTATGTGTATAATTTTTTGTATATAATTAATATCTCTATTATCATAACAAATTAAAACATAACTCTTAAATAACATACAATTCTTAAAAAATATATTTTTATTTAAGATATAAGTATGCTTTAGATCCGTCATTCCTTTACCTCCAAGAAAGACAAGTAATTAAAGCAACATATAGTCAAACATTTATCCACTCATGGAAAAGAGCGCGTGGGGTTTGTTGAGTTTCCGAGGCGTGACTCATGAACTTTGTGATAGTACTACTACCATTCTACTGACGTCATCTTCCTAAATGCCAATAACGTCACCAACTCCATCCAACGGTTGAAAAGGATTAATTATTTTCTCGATACTTTTTCTTGTAAATTACTGCAAAGAAATAGAGAGAGAAAGGAGAATAAACAAAGAGAGTCATCATAATCAACATCATTTTAAAAAGAAAGAATAATAATGCAAGAACAAACGTGACAAACACAGTAATAATTAGGTTGGATATAGTACAAAATTTATGTCGTTTTTATATATTAAAATTATAATTTTTAAAATAATATTATTTAAAAATAATTTACACACAAAAATTAAAGATAATTAATATATTTACAAATTTATTTGATTCTACAAATTTCTACACAAATAATAAGTAGAGGACACCTCATACGAAACAAAATTTTATTAAATTATTAAATTTATTTGTAAAAATATAAATTCTCAACTCTCCCACCTCTCTCAAACCGTCTAATAATAATAACAATGTAATACTCCAAACAGGCCATTCATTTTTAGGCAGTATTTTTTCATTGTCACATTTGTTTCCGATTTACTCCACTGCCATGGAGGGTGACGAGAAGAAGAGGAAGAAAGATGAGATCGGCGAGGCAGATGGCAGCGGACGGCGGAGGAAGAAGGAGGATCCGGCAACGCCGCTACCAACGGAGGAAGAAGTGGAAGAATTCTTTGCCATCCTCCGCCGGATGCGTGTAGCGGTCAAGTACTTCCAGAATAATAGCACAAACGGAAATCCCCATGACAAGCACAAGCTAATGGACAGTTTTGTGCCGGCGTTAGAGACGACGGTGGTAGATCCAGAACCGGTTGACGACGTTGACGTTAAAGTTGGCGATAACAGTGTTTTGGACCTGAATTCAATTCCTGACGGCGAGAATAACGGTGAATTTTAATCGTACGTGGATGCTAATGTAAGCATTTTTAATTATTATTTTCATATGTATTTTTTTTATTTTTTTTCTTTTTTTGGATGTTTAACATGTAAAATGGGAATTTGATAGATGGATATAATAATTCTCAATAATTTCATGTAGCTGATGACTCTAATGAAAGCCAGGACTGGCGGATCCATTAATTTTTTATGTGTACAAATTATTATTCTTATTATGTCCAGAAATGAGAGTCCCATTTCCTTTTCCATGCATGGTTTCAGATTATTAGTAGCTGCATGAATCATGATCTTTTAATATAATTTTCTTGTTATATTAATTATGAAATGTATATGTATATTCGGTCCAGATCTTAACAAAAGCTTAAACTAGATTTTAAAGAATTAACATCAGGAAAATAATAGTTTAAACAAGATTTTTAAAAAAAAATTAACATTAGAACAAAAGCTTAAGGCTGAGGAAGAAAAACATAAACAAATGTAAAAAAAGATAAAATTTATCGCAATAAAGAGAAATCTAGCGATTTATACTTTTGAAAAATCTAATATTAAGAACAATGTTAAAATATAATTTAAAATTTGAATATGCTTTATTTAAATTTTAGATTATATTTTCCTTTAATTCTTTTTTCTCTTTTTTGTCCCCTTGAATTTTCCAAGTTCTAAAGGAATCCTTAAAATATAAAAACATTCCACTGACTGTAACAACAAGCTGAAAAGACTTGCATTAAAGTAAGATGACCCTCTTGAGAATATTGACAAAAACAAAAGTCAGACAGAGATAAAGTTGTTTACTTTGTTGTAAATTGGAATTTACGAGGAAAAGAACGGTGTTCATTAACACTTAAGTTTATTACTCCATCAGCTCTTTAATATTGGTTATTTTAGAGTTATGCACAAGTATTAAGAAAATGATTGTATAGTATTAATTATAATATTAATTATTTATAATGCTCTTGTATTAGAAGAAGAGATTGTTATTTATTAGACAGAAAATAATGAGAAAACCAAAGTTACATTTAATACTTGGGGTAATATTGGAAATTAAATAATTAATGCTTATTTGAAATTCTCAAACGACTTATATTAAGGAACAAAAATATTTTTCTAAAACGATTTATATTAAGCAACGGAGATAGTATTAAAGAAATAAAGAAGAGAAGTGAAAAGAAGATAATCACTATTTTTTGTTGGAAGAAGACAATTAATAAAACAGATTCTCAACTTTATCCTATACTATTTCCTTTTTGACTTAAATTTCATCCTATAATTCTTTATCCAAACACACTTGTAAACAAATGTGTTACTAGAAGAAATTACAAGGTGAAAATTTTGTGAAACAAAAGTAATTTCAACAACCCTGACATCAATGGCCCCAAAAAACTCATTAAAAAAACTCCAATCCACCTTGCCAGATTTGACAATTCTATGATATTTTTGGTATATTATTTTTTCATGGTTCAAAAAAAATAAGAGATAGGTAAGATATTTTAAACTCTCGATGGAACACATTGCCTCTACAATAATACACATATGAAGGAATTCTCTCACACCTATGTTGGGATCGAAGCTACGGAATCCTCCTCGAGTAGCGTATAAAACGTATAAATGTCATCAACTATCTATTGTGATAGAAATCAAACCCAAATTTTAAATGAATTAAATGACCCACTTACTACTATACTAAGGATATATATATATATATATATATATATATATATATATATATATATATATATATATATATATATAGAATCATAGCTTAAATTCACTTTTATTCATTCATCTAGCCTCACCCACTTTTTTAATGACGGATTGACTGACGATTTACTCGATTAAATACAACCGTTGCTCATACTTTTAGCAACGTTATATGTTTTCCGTCGCATTAAAAGTATAGACGATGATTGTATGACCGAAAACCACCACCTCCGTCCGTCGCTAAAAAAGAGATTTCGAATAAATGAATAATGAATGACTTAAGATTAATGATAAGATATATATATATATATATATATATATATATATATATATATATATATGTGTGTGTGTGTGTGTGTGTGTGTGTGTGTGTAATTTTAATAATTAAATAAGTTTGAAATTTAATTAATTATTTTACTTACTATTTTTTTATAATTTGATTTGAATTAATTTTTACTGATCTTGATAATTTAAATATCAAGTGTTAAATAAATTAATTCATATGGCACTATTCACGAATACGACACTATTCACCGAAAAATAAAATTTTCTCTTCTTTGTCCCAAAGGTCTATTATGGTTACTATCTTTGATTGTATCCATATTTTGATCTTCATTCTTGAATTTTACTCCACTATGGTAATTATCTAAAGTACGAAACCTTAATCTTTGTTCTTTTGTCTCACTGGATTTGTTTCTTAAAAATATTTTTTATCATCCTCAATCCTAAATGATGATATAAATGAATATCTTTGGCCTGTAGTGCAAAGATGAATGATTACTTGATGAATATCTTTGGCCCGTAGTGCATAGATGAACAGGTGTTGAGATGAACATGACCAACTAGTGATACAAATGAATATCTTTGGCCCGTAGTGCAAAGATGAATGTTTGATTCAAGATGTATATTGATTGATGTTACAAGGATAAAATATTGATGATGGACTTTTAAATTCATTGATGATAGTAGATTGCATTCTCTACTTAACTTTTCTAATGAATTGTTAATTGTTTCCGCTACAGTTGTTGATCTAAAACTTATTTTCTATTATATTCTATCAGATTTTTCCCTGTTGATGACTAAGGATAATTTGTTGTACATTATCTTAGTCATAATATTCTTTACTGGGCTAGTTGAGTTCACCCTTTTCCTTTTTGTTCCATTTTTCTTCTCAAAAAATTAGAATTTAGCAGGAACTAGCCAGGGTATGGAGTGATGGTTCAAGATAGTTGTTTTAGCAGTCCTCACTATTATGTAAAATAGTGCATCAATAATTGTAATGAGGACTTTATCTGAGTGTGGATATTGTCTAGAAGATAATATTTGTATTTAAACTCATAGTTTATGTGTTGTCGTATTTTGCACGATAATTGTATTAACGAAGTTGTAGTTGTTTCTGTACCATATATTTGGCGTCTCAGAATGGGTGATGTGTACCTATTTTGGGGGCGTCACAGTCGGTTGTGAAGAAGAACTATGTCAAAGGAGAAGGACAACGACGACGACCGACTATCAATGGCACTGGCAGCTCTGCTAGTTAGTTTATTCAGTTCTTCTGCCATCCGACGCTGCATACTCCTACTGACTGTGTGAGAGAAATATGTCAGGATCAGACTCCTCTGCTCACACATGGCGTGCATCTGCAGTCTCTGCCTCCTGAGGAGTTAGCAGATGCAGTGGAGAGACCAACACAACATCAGGATGAGCCCGAGGTAATTTATATATGTTTAACTTTATGTACTTTAGCTTTACGTACTACTTTGAATGTTTAACAATAAATTCAATATTACATGTTTTATTCTTTTGTTACAGCCATATCTAGACGATATTGATCCGTGAAGGCATTTGTATTCCTTCTTTGTCTTGTTAATTAACATTTGAGTATAATTTTTACCCACTGAATAATTAAATTCATGTTTATATTGTACGTTATGACATTTGTATATAAATTTTACTCGGACGGTACTTGTTTATATATATGAGCATAGTATGCATGGATGTTTATATTACTGTATTGGTTTTATTAGATTTTGTATATATATATATATATATATATTGTGACGCTCCCAAAATAGGTATACGTCACCCATTTTGAGTCGTCAATAACATGATACAGAAACAACTACAACTTTATTAATACACATATAAACTGTGAGTTTAAATATAAATATTACCATCTAGACAATATTCACACCCAAATAGTCCTCATTATAATTATTGATACATTATTTTACAAAAATGGTGAGGACTACTAAAACAACTCTCTAGAACCATCATTCCATACCCCGACTAGAACTCGCTACATTCTCGCCTCTTGAGAAGAAAAAATGGAACAAAAGGAAAAGGGTGAGCTCAACTAGCCCGATAAAGAATATTATGACTAAGATAATATAGAACAAATTATCGTTAGTCTTCAACAGGAAAAAATCGATAAAATACAATAGACAAGTTTTTGATTAATATTTGTAATGAAAATAATAATTCATAGATGAGTTACGTAGAGAATGAAATCTACTATAATCTATGAATTTAAAAGTCCATCATCAATATTTTATCCTTGTAACATCAATCAATAATCATCTTGAATCAAATATTCATCTTTGCACTACAGGCCAAAGATATTCATCAATCGGCCATGTTCATCTCAACACCTGTACATCTTTGCACTACAGGCCAAAGATATTCATCAAAAATTCATTCATCTTTGCACTACAGGCCAAAGATATTCAGTAATATCATCATTTAGGACTGAGGATGATGAAAAATATTATAAAGAAAACGAATCCAGTGAAACAAAAGAACAAATATTAAGGATTCGTACTTTAAACAATCCGGGTTCAAAAATACTTCATAAATAATCATAGTGAAGTAAAATTCAAGAATGATCAAAACATGGATACAATCAAACCTAGTATCCATAATAGATATTTTAGACAAAAAAACAAAAATTTAATTTTTCTGTGAATAGTTTCGTATTCGTGAATAGTGTCGTATATGTGAATAGTGCCATATACGTGAATAGTAACCCCGACACTAAAAGACAAGAATTTCACAAGAAAAATATTACCAATATTTCGGCATAATGATATTAGAAGAAATAATATCATTTTAAAAAAAATAACACCCCTTACCTCAAAAAGATAAGATTTTTGGAATGGAATCTTTGGATATAGTCTTTGTCAAGGAACTTTCATCAGTATAAGAACACTCAAAGTATCAAAATACTCACAAGAATACGCTCGATAATATAGAGAGAAAACTTCAGTCGGTGTGATTTTCAATTCTAACCTAAGACCTATTTATAGGAAAATGCTTAGAACACCAAAAAGTAGAAAATTTAATAAAATATTAATATACTTTTCTTAATTTCCTTAGCTTGACTTTCTTTGGTCAAAAAACATCACCACCAACTCACCAAATGTCACAAAAATGTTTTTGTTAATAAAATCATTTAAAACTCCAAAAATCAATATAGACCCGAAATACCAAAACTTTAATAATTCACAATAAATAGCCCTTTTATCAGAAAAATTCGAATCTTATGTCCATTCTATAGGAAATTCAATTCTCTTGTAAGTTTAAGTTTTTCCAAATTCCAAGCAGAAGTTGGCCGAAATCCACAAACAGACGATTTTACGGGCTATAATCCAATTTCAGTCAAGAAATGGAGTCCACCGACATGTTTAACATGTTTCAAACATTTTTAGTAACAAAAATACTCCTCCTCCTCATATACTCATATATCCCACATTCATTGTAAAAATATCACCATTATTATATTATTAAAATATAATAATATATCTAAATGAATTATTTATCAGAAAGGATAAAATATCATTTTTTCAACAATTGTCACTTTAAAATTTTCTCCATCTATATCCACATAAAATGAATATTTTCCTTATCATATAAATCAATAATTAATTATTCGTAAATAATATTACGAGAATCACAATCTTGTGGCAACCCGTGCCGCTCCTAAGAAAGATGGGGCTTTCCAATAAGGATTTCTCCTTACCGACGCGCAATTAGGTGACCAAACCTCTCCTTAGACAAAACTTTCTAGACATTGCCAATAATGTTATCTAATAATATTATTCAAATAATATGAATTATTGATTTGATAATAAAAAATACTGTGTAGTGACAATTATTGAAACAACAATAATATAAAATATCAACGTAGCAATTATTAATATAATATTGAACAGTAATTACTGTAACAATTATTGAGTAGTGCCTTCTTGCGTAAGAATCAATAATTGTTGCAATACCGTGTGCTACTGTGTTTTAACCACCGGGTATTCCAACAAGAGATAACTTGGTAATAACTACTGTAGTTATTTATGAACAACTTATATTTGTCGTTTTCTTCATCCAATCGCTTTCAGTTATGGGCCCCCACAATTTCGCACCATCGCATTTAATATTTCCACGGTAAGAATATTCCACGACCAAACTAATATTCCCCGACAACAATGAATATTTTATAACCACTTGCTTATTTAAAATATTTGCACATTTTACCCATAACTAACCATATTAATCAAATCAACCCTTACTATTTCAAAATAATAAATAGAGGAAATTCAATTTCATTAATAATAAGTTGGGGTACATATATATATATATATATATATATATATATATATATATATATATATATATATATATCGATGGATTTGTATGGATGTTAGTTTATTTATATATATTGATGTGTGTTGGGATATAAAACAGGTGAATTTTTTTTTGAAATCAACAAAAAAGCCAATTTTTTTTTAAAATTTAATCATCAGTGACCGCATGCAATCGCTAATACTTTTCAGTGACCGCATACGACTCAAGGGCAGTGTCAGCGACCACTTTAGTCGCTAACACTTAGGCCACGTCACCTCTGACACCTAACTCACAGTGACTTAATTAGCTCTGCGACGCCAACGGTTGCTATTAGGCAGTCGCTGAAGATGGTCGTTGATGTCTACACATTGACCATATTACATACGACCTATATTAGCAACCATTTTCGGTCGCTGATGGCTATTGATTTGACAGTATGTGATGATGTCATGATCATCAAACGCATGATGCAGAAGGTTGTTTTTTCTTGTAGTTTTCCTTTATTTTAGCTATATAAATTTGACTTGGATATCATATCTTTGATTGTTGATATCCATTGGACTCTTTAGTTGCTAAAGTTATGTGATATTCCATTTGTATTGAATTTATCTCTTTCTTTTGGAAAAAATCAATTTGCTGGAATTATATGATATACCTGCTGGTTAAAAAACTCTTACTAACAAATCTTTTTATATCTGTTACTATTAATTAGCTGCTAAATATCATGAGATATCATAACTCTTTACAATATTGGTTGAGATATTCATGCTAACAAAGGCTTTAAAGATGTTAGCTCTATATATATATATATATATATATATATATATATATATATATATATATCTTCCTCTCTGAATAAATAGGAATACTTACACTTGAAGGACATATCAGAAAACTCAAAAGCTAATATTCAGAGATATCTCCATTGAATGTTATTAGAGTCAATTTTTAGCAAGTTAGCGCTATTATTAATAATTCTTTAGTGGATGGAAAATCAAAGCACACTGTATTCAAAATCTTTTATATTAAATTGTGAGGTCAAGCATTGTTTGGCTCAATACAAGAATAACATACATTTTCGACGACATTATTTCTAACGGACTAAATTCTATCAAAATTATAATATTTCTGAGAGAATAATTCGTCGAAGATTATTCCCTCAAAAATGGCATAATTCCGACGAAATTCCGTCGGAAGTAGAACTCAATCAGTGGCACCAGTCTTCCCGCCAGTGCGAACCCTAATTTCGACGCACTAAAGTTATTTCTAAGGAAATTTTAATCGAGATTAAGTTAATTCTGAGTGATTATTTCCGACGAACATTCTGTCGGAAATAACTAATAAAACCTATTTAATCATTTTCTTCTCCGGCGCCTCACACTTTCACTCCCTCACACTTTCTCTCTTTTTTCTCGTATATATATAAAATTATTACTATATAGAAGTATAATTTCTTAATACGGGACTTAAAAAATATATAACATATTACAATTTAGAGGTTATTCTTATTTATAAATGGCCCAAATTGGGACTAATTTTTTTTATAATATTGTAGAGGTTATTCTTATATAGAGTATTCTCTGTAACAGAATTTAGATTCAAGCGAAGCTCATATGTTGTTCATTTGTCTAGCCTCTTTATCCTTCATTCAAACAAGATAAACTTGTTGAACTCATTATCCTTTTGTCTCCCCTTTAGTCAGTTCATTCTTTCCATTAGAAGAATTTTTTTTCTTCCCAATAATATACTCCTAAAACGTTTTACATAAATCTTATTAGTCCTTTCAAATCAACATTAATTAATTATCTAATAATGGGAAATGATTTCTTAATGAAAAGTTTCAAGCACATTGAGGAGGTTGTTATTGAGATTAATATATTTGTTGCACTTGTTAATTATGAATTGATGTGATTTTGGTCAATGCCCTTGTGAATTAGGAATTGAGAGTAATATTTTGGTCACTGCCCTTATGAATTGGGGATTAGGATGATTTGATTGTAAGACCCCAGCTTTTATAAATAAAGATGAATTTTTTTTTCTATAAATATTATGGAATAAATTTGATATAATGTTATAGTTGTGGGTAATATTTATAAATTTTGCAAAGTATGCAAGTTGTTATAAAATATTCGTTTGGTGGGGAATATTCTTTTGTTAGGGAATATTAAATACAATGGCTCAATCAATCGTTAGTGGACCCCACAATGAAATTATTGTTGGATTGAGAAAACAAAAAAATATTTTATAAAAATAACTTGGTGAGGTGTTATTCAAATTAAAACTGTTGAACTACCCGGTGGTAAAAATACAAGAATACTGGCGTAGTTGCATAGTAGCACTGCGGTATTGATTATTGATGCTTACGTGAGAAGTCACTTAGCTATGCTCAATTATTACTACAAGATAATTCACGCATCATATCTCTTATATTATTGATTCAATTATTGTCGCAAGATCATTTGTATAATATGTTATATAGTATTAAATCAATAATTGAGACGACAAGTTATAAATGATTAATAATTGTTGAAAGATTAAATATGTGTTGATGAAAAAAAAATGATTTGTGGTAAGTTTGATTATTTTATGGGGGGCTCATATGTCATCATCTAAGAGTCTCTTCGTCAATAGTAATTACCTTCGTCAATAGTAATTACCTTGTGAATAGTATTTACCTTCGTCAATAGTATTTACCTTTACCAGACGTCGAACCACTTGTCGTTTCACATTACAGGCGTCGAACCACTTGTCGTTTCACATTACAGGCGTCAAACCATTCGTCAAGCCACTCGCTTTTCACACGGCTAAGTCTGCTAAGCTAGAAATCTTCTATAAATAGAGGCCTAGGGCTTCATTATTTTCACTTAATTCATTCAAGCTATAGAGAGAGAAAGTATAGAGAATAAGAGAGAAAGAAGAAGAGTATTTTGTTACTACACTACTTGTAAAGATTCAATCTCCTACCAAATGTAAGGGTGTTATTCTTTCTTATTCATGAAGAGAAGCTGTTGTTATTCCATCGCTTATTATTATTACATTGGAATAACTTTGTATACGCCAGTTTATCCTATACTTGGTGACATTCTTCTATTATTCATTGGAACATCCTGCGTGTGTGTTTTACACCGGACACGGTTAAAATCTTTTTTATTATTCTGTTGGAACATCACATCATGTGTTTTACAGGACTGGTTACATCTTTATTATTCATTGGAATATCCTATACATGTGTTTTACACCGGATCCGGTTCCATCTTTATTATTACATTGGAGCATCACGTCGATTGTGAATTTCACCGACTTTGGTTCCGTTATTTATTATTACATTGGAATAACACATGCATGTGCGATCTATCGCATGCGTGGTGATTTCTTTTGTTATTCCATTCTTTATTATACCCGGTTAAGTTAAAACTTTGACTTCTATACTCCATGAAATTAGTGGAATATCCTTGATATTTGCGTTTCATCCAAAGATCTCTTTCATGAAAATATTCTTACGATCATTCTTGAATTTTACTCTACAAAACAAAGATCATGTTGATAATTTGGACGTTAATAATTCCCGGATAAAATAATTTTTGAACTTGTTTTATGAATTCTTATATCATTGTCATCATCCTCATGTTTATATTATGTTGAAAGTCATCATCATGGCTGTGTAGTGCATAGATGGACTTGGTATGATTATGACAGAGACTATTCGGTATAATCACGACCGTAATGTTACAAATGATGTGGTAAAAAAATCCTCGATGGTAGTAGTGCATTGATGGACGATTGTTGGCATAATCATGACCATTAATGAATACACAAATATTCTTGGCCCGTAGTGCATTGAATAATTGTGGTCGTGATACTAAAGAATATCCTCGCCGTAGTAGTGCGGGGTGATTCGATGATGTGGAATATTTATTAAAGTGAGTCTCGGCTATAACAAGTGATGAAAAACCTTTAAAACCTAAAAGATAGTAGACTCTATTTTCTACTTGACTCTTTTAATGGATCAGATATTCCGCAGCTTAAAACCGGTTGGTTTCATTGTATTTTATCGGTTTAACATTGTTGAAGACTATTGATAATTTATTCGCATTATCTTAGTCATAATATTTCTTCTTTGGGCTAGTTGAGCTCACCCTTTCTTTTCACCGTTTTCTTCGTGAAATGAGAATATATATTTGGGACGAGTGGGAAACGAAAGTGATGGTCTGAAGATAAGATTAGTAGTCCTCACTATTCGTGAAATAGTGTGATAATAATTGTAATGAGGACTCCTTTTTGAGTTGTATAATATCTAGTAGGCGATATTTATATTTAAACTCACGATTTTATGTCGTATTGTATACATGAGCTTATGTTAGTAAGTTGTATTTAAATTACATACCATGTAAGTGGCGACCCAAGATGGGTGATGTATACCTAATTTTGGGGGCGTCACAACAGTATCGAGCTTAGGATATGATCCTGGCTAAGATGTGAGAATAGTACTAGAGGAGAGAGGCGGGAATACCTTCGTTAGTATGACCTACCTAAGTTTATGTGTTATTTTATTGGTTGGTCGGAAGATAGGGATAATTTGTTACATGTCAATTAACCTTTTGTTTTGTGGCGAGATCTGAAAATGACATCCGAGAATGTTGAGAATAGAATGGAAGTATGAGCGATCGTTGATTCACCACATATCAATAATCGAGGATAATGTGCATCAGAAGGTGACAATCCTCACGCAAACAACAACACCGACCAAATGATGAATGATCAAATGTTCAGAGGCTTTATGCAATTTACGCAACAATGAAAGTAGAGCGACTCTGTCCAAAACGTGGGGTGGAAACACGGAAAACTCTCGGCGGTCACCGCATTAAACAATTCAAGGAGCTGGGACCACGGAGTTTAAGGGAGAGCCAAAACCACTTGGCGGAAGCATGGATAAAACAGATTACCAAGATATTTGATGTCTTGGGATGCTCCGAGAGCAAAAGGTTCCCTTCACGCTTTTATGTTGCGCGGAGGCGGATTCTTGGTGGGAATTCCAGAAACGTACTCAACTTCTTTCAGATTGAAGATATCTTGGGAGAAGTTCCAGAGTCATTCAACGACAAATACTTTCACGAAAGTATTCGCCATACGTGAAGGAGGTGGAATTTATCAAGTTGGAACAAAACAATATGACCGTGTAGCCGTAAATACGAGGCAAAATTTTCGGAGTTATCACGGTTTCGGCCCCACTTGGTGGATAATGAAGAGAGAATGGCGCGAATGTTTTTAAGAGGTTTGAAGTCAGGAGATACGTCAACATCTTATTTCTCATAAACCGTGTTTGTATTCGGGATGTTGTAAATAGGGCTCGATTAGTGGAACGCGATAATGAGTCAACACAACTAAAAAGAAGCGGTAAGCAAAATTATAATACCGGTGAGAGTAGTCATCAAGCGGTGACAACAAGCGTGGAGGAATCAAAAAGCGAGATATGGTAACCACTCGGTGGTAATCGAGGCAAAAACAATAAGAATGGATATTTCAAGAAGCGGAGATTCAACAATGGTGGAAAGACGTCGGCACCAAAGACCCATTGTTAAGGAAGGAGAAAGACCACCTATCATATGCTTCAAATGCGGAGAGAGGGACACATCGATCAAATGCGCGCCATGTCAGTCAAAGCATGTTATAATTGTGGAAGAGAAGGTCACTTAGCTCGATTTTGTCGTTTCACAGAAGATAAATTCAGCTAGGATGGAGGCACCAAAGGCCATCCCGAAAATTCAAAAGCCAGTAGTCTGAGGGGAAGCGTTTGTTGTGACCTCCCAAAGAGCAAGGAATCCGAATGAGGTCATCACGGGTAAGCTTATCATAAACTCTAATGAAGTCTATACTTTATTTGATACTGGGTTCTACCCATTCTTTTATTTCTCTACTTGCGCTCATCGATTAAATTTGACTCAGGAGAAATTAGACTTTGACTTATCTGTGGAAACTCCGTTGGGAGAAACCTTCATTACATCCAATCGTTTATAAGTCTTGTTTGGTTCAAATCGGTACCCTCACATTACCGTCGATCTTATTTCATTAAAAATACTTGCATTTGACGTGATTCTGTGGATTGATTGGTTAACTACTTATCATGCAAAAATTGATTGTTTTCGTAAGGTTGTTAGCTTTCATATTCCTAATCAACCTATTATGCGAATTCAAACGACCAAACCATTAAAATCAATCACTGGTCATCTCAAGCCATAAAGCTATTCGTTTATTGAAAAAGCGGATGTCAAGCTTTCTTAGCTCATATCATGATTTAAATAAAAATACGTCGGGTTTTAAACGATATTCTATTGTTAATAAATTTCCGACGTATTCCCCGAAGAACTTCTGCCTACCCCCAGGCGTGAAATTGAATTTTGTATCGACCTTGAACCCCAGACAAAACCTATTTCCAAAGCCCCATATCGAATGGCTCTATTGAACTTCGAGAGTTAAAGACCCAATGCAGGAATTGTTAGACATTGGCTTTATTCGTCCCTAGTACTTCTCCTTGGGGTGCTCTGTTCTATTCGTGAAGAAGAAAGATGGGAGTATGCGACTTTGTATTGATTATCGGGAGTTGAATCATGTCACCATCAAAAATAGGTATCCATTGCCACGTATTGATGACTGTTTGACCGGTTGCAAGGAGCCAAATTCTTTTCAAAGATTGATCTTCGTTAGGATATCATCAATTGAAGATTAGAACCCGTGACATTCCAAAAGACGGCTTTCAAAAACTCAGACGGGCATTATGAATTCCTAGTCATGTCCTTTGGATTGACTAATGCTCCTCACGCCTTCATGGATATGATGAACCAAAAGTATTCAAGGAATATTTAGATCACTTTGTGGTCGTCTTTATTGATGACATCCTTATTTATTCCAAAAGTCGTGAAGATCATGAAGCAACACTTGAGGTCGACACTCCAAAAGCTTCGTGAATATAAGCTTTATGCCAAGTTGAAGAAATGTGAGTTCGGCTCGAAGAAGTAGCATTCCTTGGGCACGTGGTATCAAGTCATGGAATATCTATTGACCCAAACAAAGATTGAAGCTATTCAAAGTCGGGAACAACCTAAATCGATGGATCAGAAATCACGTAGCTTTCTCGGTTTAAATTTGGTTATTATCGGAGATTCGTGGAAGGATTTTCTCGAATCGCTACTCCATCGACTCGGTGACTCGGAAAGATACAAAGTTCGGTTGGAGCGAAGAATGTGAGAAGAGTTTTCAAGAACTCAAGAGGAGACTTATTTCAAAGACTGCTTACACAATACCATCCGGCTCGGAGGATTTGTCATCTCATGGTGATGCTTTGCAAAAAGGTTGGGATGTGTTCTTATGCAACATGGAAAAGTTATAGCCTATGCCTCGCGACAACTCAAAGAATATGAGAGGAATTATCCTACTCATGATCTAGATTTGGCGTTATTGTTGTTTTGCACTTAAAATTTGGAGGCATTACTTGTATGGGAGAAAGTGGAGATCTTTCACGGATCATAAAAGCCTCAAATATTTCTTCACTCAAAAGGAACTCAACATGCGACAACGACGTTGGCTTGAGCTCATTGAAAGATTATGATCATACCATACAATACCATCACGAAAAAGCGAACGTGGTAGCCGACGATTGAGTAGAAAATCATATGCAAACTGAGTGCGATATTGTCAACGTATGAGCCCATTTGTGTGACTTGCAAAGGATGGAGATAGAGTTAAAGACTCGAGGACGCGTGTGATGATAGCGAGTATCTGAGTAGAACCGACTTTAATCGATAAAGTTAAAGGCGCTCAAGCTACTGGACACGGAGCCGATGCGTATGAGGAAGAAAGTGCAAGAAGGTGCTTATCAAGCAAGAATCGATGAAGAAGGAATACTTGAGTCAACTCCGCACTTTGTGTTCCTATCGATACGATTTAAAGTATAATATCATGATGGGGCGCACAACACACCATTTGCAATCCATCACAGGAGTACCAAAATGTATCATGATATTAAATCATACATTTTTGGTGGAACAATATGAAGAAAGAGATAGCGTTGTTTATCTCAAGGTGTCTAACTTGTCAACGAGTTAAAGCGGAGCATCAAGTACCAAAAGGTCCATTGCAACCACTTGAAATTCCGGAATGGAAGTGGGAGCACATTACCATGGATTTTCGTTCTGCACGGTCTTCCTAAGGTTTCTCAAGACATTGATGCGATTTGGGTCATTGTTGATAGATTGACCAAGTCTTCTCATTTCTTACCGATCGAGAAACTTATACACTTGAACGCGTCTTGCTCAGTATGTACATAAACGAGATTGTGAGATCGCATGGTATCTTGCGGTATCCATAGTTTCCGATCGAGACCCAAGATTCACTTCACGATTTTGGGTTAGTTTGCAAAAAGCTATGGGCACAGACTTACGATTTATTTCAAAGATATCATCCTCAGACAGACGGACAATCGGAGAGGACTATTCAAACTCTGAAGATCTATTAAAACTCGTGTCCTTGATTTCAAGAGGAGTTGGGACAAGTTCTTACCATTGGTGGAGTTTTCCTACAACAACAGCTTATCAAGCAAAGTATTGGCATGGCTCCATTCAAGCGTTGTATGGAAGAAAGTGTCGCTTCTCCAAAGATTTGGGATGAGGTGGGTGAAGCAACATTGTTGGGACCGGAGTTAGTACGTATGACTACGGAAAAGATTCAAACGATCCGACAACGTATAAAAACCTCACAAAATCGATAAAGAGTTATGCCGATCTTCATCGAAAGGACGTGGAATTGATATAGGAGATCATGTGTTGTTAAGAGTTGCTCCATGGAAAGGAGTTACAAGATTTGGAAAGAGAGGAAAACTTAACCCTCGATTCATCGGTCCATTTTAATCCTCGATCGAGTAGTAGAGGCGTGGCCTATAGACTCACTTACTGCCAAATATGTCTCGTGTTCATAACGTTTTTCACATATCTATATTACGTAAATATGTGAAAGACCGAACCATATATTATTGAGTTAGAACCGGACGAAATAGCGGAAGATTTGACGTATGAAGAGGTTCCTGTTCAAATTTTGGATAAGAAGGAACATATTCTACGCTCCAAGGTTATACCTCAAGTCAAAGTTTTGTGGAGGAACCACGATGTTGAGGAAATGACTTGGGAGTTAGAATCTGAAATGAAATCAAGGTATCCTTACCTCTTCGACATACCAGGTACGTACCCTAATTTCGAGGGCGAAATTTCATAAGAAGGGGAGGTTGTAAGACCCCAACTTTTATAAATAAAGATGAATTTTTTTTCTATAAATATTATGGAATAAATTTGATATAATGTTATAGTTGTGGGTAATATTTATAAATTTTGCAAAGTATGCAAGTTGTTATAAAATATTCGTTTGGTCGGGGAATATTCTTTTTGTTAGGGAATATTCGTACAACGGCTCAATCATTGGTGGACCCCACAACAGAATTATTGTCGGATTGAGAAAACGACAAAAATATTTTATAAAAATAACTACGGAGGTGTTACTGAATTAAAACTGTTGAACTACACGGTGGTAAAAGTAAATGCGATGTCTGGCGTAGTTGCGTAGTAGCATACCAGTATTGATTATTGATGCTTACGTGAGAAGTCACTTAGCTATGCTCAATTATTACTATGATAATTACGCATCATATCTCTTATATTATTGATTCAATTATTGTCACAAGATCATCGTGTATAATATGTTATAGTATTAAATCAATAATTGAGACGACAAGTTATAAATGATTAATAATTGTTGAAAGATTAAATATGTGTTGATGAAAAAAAAATGATTTGTGGTAAGTTTGATTATTTTATGGGGGCTTATATGTCATCATCTAAGAGTCTCTTCGTCGATAGTAATTACCTTCGTCAATAGTAATTACCTTGTGAATAGTATTTACCTTCGTCAATAGTATTTACCTTCGTTAATAGTAATTACCTTTTAGAGACGTCGAACCACTTGTCGTTTCACATTACAGGCGTCAAACCCGATTCAATCGAAGCCACTTGCCTTTTCACACGGGCAGTGCTAAGCTAGAAATCTTCTATAAATAGAGGCCTAGGGCTTCATTATTTTCACTTAATTCATTCAAGCTATAGAGAGAGAAAGTATAGAGAATAAGAGAGAGAAAGAAGAAGAGTATTTTTTGTTACTACTTCTTTGCGAGATTCAATCTCCTACCAAATGTAAGGGGTGTTATTCTTTCTTATTCATGAAGAGAATCGTTGTTATTCCATTGCTTATTATTACATTGGAATAACCTGTGATACGTGGTTTACCTATACTTGGTGACATTCTTCTATTATTACATTGGAACATCACGTCTGCATGTGTTTTACACCGGACTGGTTCCGCTTTTATTATTCATTGGAACATCACATCGTGTGTTTTACAGGACTGGTTTAAAATCTTTATTATTACATTGGAATATCCTATATCGTGTGTTCTACACCGGATCCGGGTTCCATCTTTATTATTCTGTTAGAACATCCTCGCTGTGAATTTCACGACCTGGTTCCGTTATTTATTATTACATTGGAATAACACGTTCTGCATGCGATCTTCATCGCATGCATGGTGATTTCTTTTGTTATTCCATTCTTTATTATACCCAAATTGGTTAAAACTTTGACTTCTATACTCCATGAAATTAGTGGAATATCCTTGATATTTGCGTTTCATCCAAAGATATCTTTTCATGAAAATATTCTTACGATCATTCTTGAATTTTACTCTACAAAAACGATGATCATGTTGATAATTTGGGACGTTAATAATTCTGGATAAAATAATTCTTGAACTTGTTTTATTGAATTCTTATATCATTGTCATCATCCTCATGTTTATATTATGTTGAAAGTCATCTGTGGCTTCGTAGTGCATAGATGGACTTGGTATGATTATGACCGAGAGACTATTCTAAGTATAATCATTAACCGTAATGTTACAAATGATGTGGTAAAAAAAAAAATCCTCGATGGTCGTAGTGCATTGATGGATGATTGTTGGCATGATCATGACCATTAATGAATACACAAATATTCTTGGCCCGTAGTGCATGAATAATTGTGGTAATGATACTAAAGAATATCCTTGGTAGTAGTAGATGTGGGGGTGATTCGATGATGTGGAATATTTATTAAAGTCGAGTCTCATTTATAACAAATGATGAAAACCTTTTAAAACCTAAAAGATAGTAGACTCTATTTTCTACTTGACTCTTTTAATGGATTGCAGATATTCACCGCATTAAACCGGTTGTCTATTGTATTTTATCGGTTTAACATTGTTGAAGACTATTGATAATTTATTCGCATTATCTTAGTCATAATATTTCTTCTTGGGCTAGTTGAGCTCACCCTTTCTTTCACCGTTCTCTTGTGAAATGAGAATATAATTGGGACGAAGTCTGGGAAACAGTGATGGTCCCGAAGATAGCATTAGTAGTCCTCACTATTACGTGCGGAAATAGTGTGATAATAATTGTAATGAGGACTCCTTTTTGAGTTGTATAATATCTAGTAGAAGCGATATTTGTATTTAAACTCACGATTTATGTAATATTATACCTACAGCAGTTATGTTAGTAAGTTGTATTTAAATTACGTACCATGTAAGTGACGACCCAAGATGGGTGATGTATACCTAATTTTGGGGGCGTCACATTGATATCTTTTGATTGATATATTTTCTATTTTTAATGAAAATTCGACAAAATTTTTTAATTGCAAAAATCATGAGCCCTACTTTATTTTATTTATGTATTTTAATTAGTTTCTAATATTGAAATAAATTAAGTAGCATGTACTTAGTTTTCTAATAATAAAATATATTAAATTGAATAAAATAAAATAAATTTAATTAAATTTAATAAAAAAATTTAAATATATATAATATAATATAATAAAAATAAAAAACAATACAATAAAATATAATAATAAAAAGAATTAAATTTAATAAAATAAATAAATTTAATTGAATTTGATTAAAAAATTAAATTATTATATAATGTAATATAATAAAAATACAATACAATAAAACATAATAATTAAAATTTTGGAGTTAATAAAATAAAAAAATAATTAACTATATTTAATTTAATTAAATACAATAATAAATATAATAAAATTAATAATAAAAAGAATTAAATTTAATAAAATAAATAAATAAATTTAATTTTATTAAAAAAATTAAATTATTATATAATATAATATAATACAAAATAAAACTCATAACTTATAACTGGACTCACTCGCCTATTTCGTTTGAGTTGTCATATCGGGTCACACTATCAATCCGTCATTCTGTAGATGTCATGAATACAAAAAAGAATGTATTTGAGAACATGTTCTACATCGTATTAGATGTTAGTGGTAAAAAAAAGACAATGATAAATCACGTAAAGATTTGGAGGCTATGAACATCAGGCGAGAATTATGGCTCTGTCCTAACAACTCAAAACCAAAAGCTCCATTTTATCTTACCAAGTGTGGGCCCAAGTGAAAATTAGGATTCATGTGACCTAATTGAACTAAATGCACAATTAGGGTTCCACGACCTCATTAAATATATAAATTAGGGTTTGCATGTCCTAATTAAATGAAGATGGAGAAGTCAAAAATAAATGTACTAAACCCGGGAAAAGCCTCCACGTGTCTCAATGCGGAAGGCTCATGGAGGCGGCTCGTTTTGGGAATTAATTGAGGGATTGGATTGGTGGCTAGAAGGACAGTGTAATATGGGCATTATTCTAATGACTAAAGGGTATTCCTAGAATTTTTCTAAAAACATGTGCCTAACATGTGACTACTTAAATCCAGGAAAGTCTATAAATACCCCTTCCATTCTAGGAAGGAGGGGGACTCTTTTGGTGACTTAAGGCTTGGATATTCCACCTAAATACACTAAAGAGTTTGGACACTCTCTCAACTCGAAGGACTCAAGAAGGCTCTTGGAATTCCTACTAATGCAATCATCTGGACTGTCAATCCGTTCCCTGACTCGTCCTAGCTATATTCCCATTTCCTAAAGAGAATAGTGAAGGAAAGGGTGAGCTCAACTAGCCCAGTAAGAAATATTATGACTAAGATAATGCAGAATAAATTATCATTAGTCTTCAACAATGTTAAACTGATAAAATACAATAGACATCAAGTTTAACTGCAGCAGAACAAGCAATCCATTAAAAGAGTCAAGTAGAGAATAAAATCTACTATCTTTTATGATTTAAAAGGTTTTTCATCATTTTATCATTTGAGACAAACTTTAATAAATAATCCACATCATCCCTCCACTACTTACCAAGGATATTCATTAAGATTCACGACCACAAATTATCTATGCACTACGGCTTAAAGATAATCATGTTTTCATCAAGCATTCCGATCATGCCATAAAACAATTCATCTTTTGCACCCTTGGTCAAGAGAATTCATAGCTATAATCATACCAAAAAAGCGTCCATCAATGCACTACGGCCAATGAGGACTTTTTCCACATCATTTGTAATATCACTACCATGATTATCTTGAATAATCCTCGGTCATAATCATACCAAGTCCATCTATGCACTACTGGTCATGAGATAACTTTCAACATAATATAAACATGAGGATGATGACAATGACATACTAATTCAATAAAACAAGTTCAAGAATTAATTTATCCAGAACTAATAACGCCCAAATTGTCAACATGATACTTCTTTAGAGAGTAAAATTCAAGAATGCTCGTAAGATTATTTCCATGAAAAGATATTGGATGAAGCGCAAATATCAAGGATATTCCACTAATTTCATGGAGTATAGAAGTCAAAACTTTAACCAACCGAGTATAATAAAGAATATATGAAAGCAAGAATGGATTTTCACCCGCCATGCAGAATCCACGTAGATGAGATCATTTCCAAAATTTAATAAGGAATGAATACAAAGGATCATTCACCATGCATGTGGTAATCCACATGTACAAAGTTATTCCAACGTAATAATAAAGAATGGAATAATGAAGGATTCACTATGCACGCGATAGACTATACGAATGAGTTATTCCCAGCGTAATAATAAAGAATGGAACCGGTGTCACGTACTTTTACATTAGAAGAAACTGGATATAAGAGTAGTGAAGTAGCATAATACTTTTATTCTTTCTCTCTATAGTTTCTCTCTCTAGAGTTTCAGTGAATTTGTAAGAAATAATGAAGGAATGAGCTTCTATTTATAGGAGACTGGAAAGGATACTATTTGGAAAAAGAGAATCACAGACGCAACAGAAGAAGTCACAAGCTGCAGCTTATCAGTACACTAATTATCCATGCACTACAGGCCAATGATATTCGTGTTTTTATCAATGGTCATGATCATTCCAACAACTGTCCATCAATGCACTACGGGCCAATGAGGACTTTTACCACATCATTTGTAACATTACGGTCATGATTATACCGAATAATCCTCGGTCATAATCATACCAAGTCCATCTATGCATCACTGCCATGTAGATGACTTTCAACATAATATAAACATGAGGATGATAACAATGATATAAGAATTCAATAAAACAAGTTCAAGAATTAATTTATCCAGGAACTAATAACGTCTAAATTGTCAACATGATACTTCTTTATAGAGTAAAATTCAAGAATGCTCAGAAGAATATTTCCATGAAAAGATACTAGATGAAGCGCAATTATCAAGGATATTCCAATAATTTCATGGAGTATAGAAGTCAAAACTTTAACCAACTGAGTATAATAAAGAATAGAATAACAAAAGAAATTACCAGACATGCGATAGACCGCATGCAGCAGTGTTGTTCCAAGCGAGAATAATAAATAACGGAACCATGCCACGCGTAAACGCACGCATGAGGATATATTCCAATGAATAATAAATAATTGAATTCAGTCACGCGAACGCAGCATATACAGGATATTCCAATGTAATAATAAATAACGGAACCAGTCATGCATAAACACACGCATGTGATGTTCCAAATGTAATAATAAAGAATGGAATAATGAAGAATTTCACCATGTATGCGGTATCAGATAGACAAAGTTATTCCAACATAATGATAAAGAATGGAATAATGTAAGAATTTCACCAAGTATAGGGTATTGGCGATCAAAGTTATTCCATCGTAATAATAAAGAATGGAATAACAGAAGTTCTCTTCATGAATACGAAATAAATAATACCCCTTACATTAAAAGAAACTGGATATAAGAGTAGTGAAGTAGCAGAATACTTTTCTTCTTTCTCTCTATAGTTTCTCTCTCTAGAGTTTTAGTGAATTTTTAAGAAATAATGAAGGAATGAGCTTCTATTTATAGGAGAATAGAAAGGATACTATTTGGAAAAAGAGAATCACAGACGCAACAGAAGAAGTCACAGGCTGTAACTTATCAGTACACTAATTAAAAATTTTAACCAATAAGGGAGTACCCTTCAAAATAATTCCCACGTTGCTGAAACAAAAGCTTTCATCAAATGTTATACCGACCAATCAGAAACTACCTCCATCTGAGGGGAATTCTAATGTCAAAATATTGACTAATGAGGGAACACCCTCTTTTATAAAGTATTGAATAGGAAGCACACTGGAAAATATTTTGCCAACATTTGTTCATAATCTTCTTCTTTCACATGCCATCTTATAACACACATCATCACCCACTCACACTATTTTATATAATACTAATACTCATTCCACCATTTCCACTTTTCCACCAAAATTATACTTTTCCACCATTTTCCACTCACACACATTTATATATATATATATATATATATATATATATATATATATATATATATATTTCTACCCACCACACACATTACAAACTTATATATATAAATTCCCTCCGAGGCAATCCAAGTTTCCTCCCCCGTGACAATTGAATTTCAACCCATGTGGGCCCCCACATTTATAATAAAAAATCTTTCTACTGATTATTTTGAAAAATGGGTAAATGGTGGTCCAAATAATACGCCAACATTTACAACAAATACTTCATAAAAAAATTTCCTCAACATTTATCATTATTATTATAATTTACAATATTAATCGACCAGGTCGTTCTCAGTAAAGAGGGGGCTTTCCAATAAGGATTTCTCCCTATTGGCGCGCAATTAGGTGACCAAACCTCTCCTTCACAGAACTTCTAGACATCGTTAATATTGTAAATAATAATATTAATAACTTTGTCATCTCAATTATTGATTTAATAATATATAAAATATCGACAATAATTGAATCAAATAACGTGAGATACTTATGCAACAATTCATCAGTAGCAATAATTGAACAAAAGCGAAAGTGTCTTCTCACGTAAGCATTAATAATCAATACCGCGTGTGCTACTACGCAACCACGCGTATTATTGTACTTTTAACACCAGGTGTTTCAACAGTTAACGGTAAAACTTCCGCCGTTATTTTCATAAAAAATATTTTATCATTTTCTCAATCCGACAATAATTACATTGTGGGGTCCACTAATGATTGTGTAAAGTCGCATTTAATATTCCTCGTTAAAACGAATATTCCTCGACCAATCGAATATTATATAACAACTTGCGTACTTTGCAAACTTTATAAATATTACCCACAACTATAACATTATATCAAATTTATTCAATAATATTCAAAAATGATATTTATAAAAAATTCATTTTTATTCATAAAAGTTGGGGTCTTACAATCTCCCTTCTTATGAAATTTCATTCTCGAAATTAGAAGCACATTACTGGTATGTCGAAGAGGTAAGGATACCTTGATTTCATTTCAGATTCTAACTCCCAGGTCATTTCCTCAACATCGTGGTTCCTCCATAAAACTTTGACTTGAGGTATAACCTTGGAGGGTAGAATATGTTCCTTCTTATCCAAGATTTGAACAGGAACCTCTTCATACGTTAAATCTTCCGCTATTTCGTCCGGTTCTAACTCAATAATGTGGTTCGGGTCTTCCACATATTTACGTAACATGGATATGTGAAAAATGTTATGAACACGCGACATACTTGGCTGTAAAACGAGTCTATAGGCCACAGTTCCTACTAGATCAAGGATTTCAAATGAGCCAATAAAATCGAGGGTTGAGATTTCCTCTCGTCATCGATTCTTGCTTCTAGAATAACGCCCTCTTGAACCTTCTTTTTCACATTCATCAGCTCTGAGTATTTAGCTTGAGCGGCTTTAACTTTATTGATTAAAGTCGATTCTACTCATATATTCGTTATCTTCACGAGGGTTCGTATATTCGCACTCGTATACGCATACAATCTTCTACTCAATGTGTTAGTTACCACGTTCGCTTTTCCACAATGGTATTGAATGGTATGATCGTAATCTTCAACAGCTCGAGCCAACGTCTTTGGCGCATGTTACATTCGTTTTAGTTGAAGAAATATTTAAGGGTTTTAGAAATGGGGTTTTGTACTGGGGTCAGTACAAAATTCGATTTCACGCTCTGAGGTAGGCTAAGAAGTCTTCAGAATACGCCAGGAAATTTATTAACGATAGAAATATCATTCAAATCTGTTATTTCTCATCCAAGACTTGGATAAGACGTCACATTAATACCTATCAACTTGCCATCGTCATTCACGACGCCGCCACAGAAGTCCGCCGTTGCATTCCACATAAGGAAGTTAACAACGAAAGGATCAGGGCTCTTTACTTATGGCTTGATATGACAATGATTGACTTTAGTGGTTTGGTTGCTTGAATTCGCATAACAGGTTGGTTAGGAATATGAAAGCTAACAACCTTATGAAAAGCATGATGAGTAGTTAACCATTCGATTCCTAAAATCGCATCAAAGGCAAGTATTTTCAAAGAGATAAGAACGACAGGTAACGTGAAAGTGTTGATTTGAATCAAACAAGATTTATAAATAATGGATGTAACGAAGGTTTCTCCTAACACAGTTTTAACAGATAAGTCAAAGTCTAATTTCTCAATAGCCAAGTTCAAACATTGAACACAACTAGGTGAAATACAAGAGTGGGTAGAACCAGTATCGAATAAGATATAGACTTTATAAGCGTTTATGATTAACTTACCCGTGACAACTTCGTTCGGGTTCCTCGACAAACACTCTCACTTAAACTACCGGCTTTGACTTGTTTGGGACATCCTTTAGCGTCACCATCCTAGCTGAACTTGACTTCACCATACGATAAAATCGAGCTAGATGACCTTCTCTTCCGCAATTAAAATACGCTTTGGATTGCTGCGTATAGTTTGGACGGATGTGTCCCTCCTATCCGCATTTGAAACATACGACCGGTGGTCGTTCTTCTTCCTTTGAAGCGTAATCGATGTCTTTGTCTTTCCATCATTATTGAACCTCATCTTCTTGAAATTTCTACTTCTATTATCTTGGCCATGATTACCACCGAAGTGGTTACCATTTTTGGCACGATAATTTCCCCCACGATGGTTATCATTGTTCCGATGGTCGTTGCCACGCAGCATACGATATTATCGTGTTGTTGGTCGTTGCCTTTTGGTTGTGCTAACTCATTATCGCGCTCCAATAACTGAGCCCTATTCACAACATCTAAATATAAACAAAGTTTATGAGAGATAAGATATTGACGTATCTCGAGTTTCAAACCTCTTAGAAATATTCGCATCATTCTCTCCTCATTATCAACCAAATGGGACGCAAAAAACCGACAACTCGCAAACTTAGCTTCAGATCGCGACACGGTCATGTTGTTTTGCTCCAACTTGATGAACTCCACCTCCTTCATGTAACGAATACTTTCAGAAAAGTACTTGTCGTTGAACAGCTCTTGGAACTTCTCCCAAGACATCTTGAGAGCGTCAGTCTGGGTAAGTTTTACAGATTCCCACCAGTAATCTGCCTCTTCACGCAATATAAAGGTGGAAAATAGAACCTTTTGCTCCTCTGAGCATCCCAAGACATCAAATATCTTGGTGATCTGCTTTAACCACGTCTCCGCCTTCAGTGGTTCTGGCTTTCCCAAAAACTCCGGTGGTCCTAGCTCCTTGAACTGCTTAGCGGTGACCAACCGTGGGTTGCCATTGTTTCCACCTACATTATGAACATGAGTCTCTCTCGTTTGGTGTTGCATGAATTCTAAAAAGCTCCTAAACATACCGTCGTTCGTCATTTGATCAGTGTTGTTGTTTACAAGAGGATTATCGTCTTCCTGTTGCACATTATTCTGGATATTAATTAGCGGTGACTCAACAGTCTCATGTGCTCCATTGCTTACCTAAACATTTTCAGATGCCATTTTTAAATACTGCCACAAAACAAAGGTTAATTAACAAATCACATATTATCCCTATACTATGACCGACCAATTAAATACCAAATAAACTTAGGTAGGTCATACTAGCGAAGGAATTCCTCGTCTCTCCCCTCCTAGTTCTCGTCTCACATCTCAGCCAGGGATCATATCCCTAAGCTTTGATACCAACTGTGACGCCCCCAAAATAGGTATACATCACCCATCTTGAGTCGCCAAATACATGGTACAAAATTCAAATACAACATAATTATAAAACAGTCGTGTAAAATACGACAAAACATAAACTGAGAGTTTAAACAAGAATATTGCCTTCTAGACAATATCCACTCTCAATAGAGTCCTCATAGACAGTATACAAACTCAAATTCAGTCCTCATTACATTTATTATCACACTATTTAACAGAATAGTGAGGACTACTAATGCTATCATCTGGACTGTCAATCAGTTCCCCGACTCGTCCCAGCTATATTCTCATTTCCTGAAGAGAACAGTGAAGGAAAGGGTGAGCTCAATTAGCCTAGTAAGAAATATTATGACTAAGATAATGCAGAATAAATTATCATTAGTCTTCAACAATGTTAAACTGATAAAATATAATAGACATCAAGTTTAAGCTAGCAATTGAACAAGCAATCCATTAAAAGAGTCAAGTAGAGAATAAAATCTACTATCTTTTATGATTTAAAAAGGTTTTTCATCATTTTTATCGCTTAATAAATAATCCACATAATCCCTGCACTACGGCCAAGGATATTCATTAGTATCACGACCACAAATTATCCATGCACTACGGCTAAAGATAATCATGTTTTCATCAATGGTCCTGATCATGCCATAAAACAATTCATCTTTACACCCTAGGCCGAAGAGAATCCATAGCCATAATCATACCAAAAACTGTCCATCAATGCACTACGGGCCAATGAGGACTTTTTCCACATCATTTGTAATATCACGGTCATGATTATACTGAATAATCCCTGGTCATAATCATACCAAGTCCATCTATGCACTACAGGCCACAGATAACTTTCAACATAATATAAACATGAGGATGATGACAATGACATACTAATTCAATAAAACAAGTTCAAGAATTAATTTATCCAGGAACTAATAACGTCCAAATTGTCAACATGATACTTCTTTGTAGAGTAAAATTCAAGAATGCTCAGAAGACTATTTCCATGAAAAGATACTGGATGAAGCGCAAATATCAAGGATATTCCACTAATTTCATGGAGTATAGAAGTCAAAACTTTAACCAACTGAGTATAATAAAGAATATATGAAACTGCAAATGGATTTTCTCCCGCCATGCGGTAATCCACGTAGATAGATCATTTCCATAATTTAATTAGGAATGAATACAAAGGATCATTCACCATGCATGTGGTAATCCACGTAGACAGGTTATTCCAACAAAATAATAAAGAATGGAATAATGAAGGATTCACCACAAATGCGATAGATCGCATGCATGAGTTATTCCCAAATGTAATAATAAAGAATGGAAGCGGTCACGTGCGTAAGAACGCACATACAGGGATATTCCAACAGAATAATAAATAATGGAACCAAAGTCAAAGTAAATTTGCACCGATAGGATGTTCCAGCGAGAATAATAAATAAATAATGAATCAGTCGTGCGTAGCATTTACGAGACGTGATATTAGATAGAATAATAAAGAATGGTATAACAATGTAATTCACCATGCATGCGATAGATCAAATGCATACATGTTATTCAATGTATAATAAATAATGGAACCGTGTCATGCGTAAACGCATAAACGAGGATATTCCAAATGTAATAATAAAGAATGGAATAACAATGTAATTTCACCGTGTATGCAGTACCCATAATAATAAAAGTTATTCCAATGTAATAATAAAGAACGGAACCAGTCGGGCGTAATCAGACAAGCAGGATATTCAATGTAATATTAAAGAATGGAATAACAATGAATTTCACCATGTATGCGGTACTGCCGATAAAACAAAGTTATTCCAATGAATAATAAAGAATGGAAAAACAGAAGTTCTCTTCATGAATACGAAAGAAATAATACCCATTACGAGTACAACAAATAAATATGTTTTCATTTTGATTTTGTTATTAATATTTTAATTTTATAGGGTCTTGTTGACGAGACTCATGGAGGTGGTGGTGGAGGCACTGGTGATGACCGCCGAGCTGATGACGAGCAGCCTCCTCCAGTACAGGGCGATGATCGTCGAGTTAACGAGCAGCCTCCTCCAGTACAGGGTGATGACCACCGACTAGATGACATGGAAACTGGCGACGGGTTGTCGTTAGTTTAGTTTATATTATATTCTGAGTTTCATGTATGTATTTGTACAATTTTTGAGTTGTACCGACGACCATTATATTTGTTTATCTATATATTTGATTTGGGTTACTAGTTTATAGCAGGTATAGTTGTGATTTGATGGTTGTTATTAGTTTATAACAGGTCTATATTTGTAAATGAACAGGGAAATTTTGAAATATAAAAAAAAATTCAAAATTTATGAAGTCATTGCCGACGGGGGTAAGGGCGATGGCTATGCCGTCGCCAATGACCTCAATCCCTCAAAAAGTCTATGGGGTCTTTGCCGATGGCCTTACCGTCGGTATCGCCGTCGGTATTGATATTCTGCCGTTGCCAATGCTCCCCTTCGATAATGACAATGATGCCGACGGCTGGAGATGGGAACCAGGGGCGACGACCTGTAGGGCGACGGCAGTGCCCGTCGCCAATGACCTTAATGCCGACGGCACGATTGTCATAGGCGATGGCAGTGCCCATCGGCAATGACTGATTTTCTTGTAGTGAATTTCTACCAGCAATTGATGCAGATTCTCGCTTTCAAGGCTATGTTCCCAGACAATTCACAGGGTGAATAGGCAGGAGTGAAGGACAATAACAACGATAGCAACAATAAAGAGAATCAGACTGCACCTCCATTCACGGAGAATTAGTCTATTCCAATCATCCACTTGGAACCTCAGAATAGTGGTGACGTGCCACAACCCAGAATGGAAGTCAGTCAGCCTCAGACAATTACATCATTCTGACCACTATCCCTGCATTTTCACAAGTGCAGATACCAACCATCACAAGCTTCGTCCAACGAACCAACCCACAATCACAACCGATACAGAATTTACAAAATGCCGGTGTATATCAACCAATTTATGTACCAAATGCACGGCCAATGCCGCCATACATCACAACACCACAGAGAGTCCATACCACGAGCCAATATGTGACAAAGGATGTTATGATCGATGTGATCAATTAACTTCATAGGCAAACATCCTGACCTTCGGAGTTAGAATTTACTCCACCCTACAAGGCACATATTTGGAGATAAACTTACCCGGTAGGGTATATCGAGCATCCCCCATAATTTCCAAAATACAATGGGGAGAAAGGAAATGCCAGGGAACATATTGTCAGGTTCGTGGAGTCGATGTCTCCATGGTTAAGATATAATGAAATGAACAATCACAATTTATTGATTAGGAAATTCAACAAGACTTTGACGGATAATGCCTAGGAGAAGGGATCAGTCCATGATTGGGATGACCTAAAATTATAATTTTTAAAGAAATTTTTCTACGTGCAGATATAGGTAACCATCATAGAGCTCATGCGATTCAAGCAGAAGCCAAACGAGGACCTGTCAGATTACGTGGATAGGTTCAGGGCCCAAACAAAGAAGTGTGTAGAGCCAATTGAACAAAAGAACTTGGTTAGCATATGTAACAATGGTGCTTTAGACGCCTTCAAACCCCACCTCATTACCAAGGCTTGTGATTCATTTGCGACCCTCTCATCTTTTGCACAAGACTTGGGAGAAACCATGACATTTCCCACCAGCCATGCGATGGTTACATGAAAGAGCAAGATGACAACAACTGTGGTTTTGGCGGATTCTCAGTCAAAACCACAAGGGGGCAAGAGGGAGAAGAATGAAAAATTTGAGCGAAACAGAGAAAAACATGGGGAAAAGTATACCAGAATGCCAGTTTCGGAGGCTATCACATGCAGCGAGAAGGCATTCAGGAGCCTGTACAAATAATGAGTCGAGCATGGAGTGATGAAACCTCCAAGGCCCCGGTTGGTTATGACAGAAGAGATGAAAAGAAGACCAGACTTCTGTGTATACCACCAATACGCAGGGCATTCCTTTATGTAATGTTATAGTTTGTGGAGGATATACCATGAGAAGCTGACGACCGGGGAGATTGAACTAAGAGAAGAAACATGCAATATTATCACCCATGGTGCAGTCCCTGAAGTTAACAACTCAAATATTGGCTCTACCATCGAAAGAACTCTGAACTACAGTTAAAAATTCACCCAAGATGGTGGTCCACCAAAAATGGTGGTTTAAGTCCTCAGGAGTATCCCTTGCCAAGAAATTAGATGACCAAGGGAGGAGGCACAAGAATTAACAAATTTTAAAAAAAAATCCACCCAAGATGGTGGTCCTCTCTAACTGGTGGTCAAGTCTTCGTAGACTACACTTGCCAAGAAATTGGATGACCCAAGTGACGAGGCACACGATTTCAAGTCCTTGTAGACTGCATTTGCCAAGAAATTGGATGACCCAAGTTACGAGGCACCTGATTTCAAGTCCTCGTAGACTGCACTTGCTAAGAAATTGGACGACCCAAGTGACGAGGCACCCAAGTGTTACACTTTATCTCTAAAAGTGGTGAACATTATGCTTTCTTTGACAAAAGCAAGAAAGTTACACTTTATCTCTAAAAGTGGCGAACGTTATGCTTTCTTCGACAAAAGCACGATTTATTATATGAAACATTATGCTTTTCGTTAAAAGCAATTTGATTATCAACAAATTGACAAACTTTCACTTATACTTGAATGCTTTTTTTTGATTTCTTAAAAAAAAGTATGAATTCAAGTGTTGGTTTGCGGAAAATATATATACATGTTTTTGAAAAAATTCATGTTTGTTTGTTTATAATACCTATTGTTATCTTGGAGTATTAATTTGAATAACTTGAGATTCAATGATAAATATTGAGTTTTAAGGAATCATTTAAATTAAAAGCAATCAAAAAGGTTAAAAGAAACTACAATTTAATGAATGAAATATATGTACATGAATTTTCTGATACAGGAAATGGAAAAAAAAAACTAAGAAAGTTCATGATCTAAAGGCCATGACTTGTCAAACTAAAGAGAAGGGAATTGCTAAAGCTTGGTCTTCAAGGCTATCAAGCCTTCAATGCTATCAGGCCTTTGAGGCTATCAGGTCTTCAAAGCTATCAGGCCTTCGAGGCTATCAGGCCTTCAAGGTCTTGGACAGCTAACTTAATTTCCCAAAAGCTTGGTCTTCAATTTATTCATGGCATCTTGAAGCTCCTTAAACTCTACATAAAGTAAGTCATTCTCATGGTGATGTGAAGTGACTTCCGAACAAAGAACAACAACATTATGACTGAAAATAAAGAGATCCAACCTAGCATGAAAAGGAGATATGTCTAATGAGAGTTAGGAGATGCCATAGGAGATGGAAGGTCATTCAACCCACCCAAAGTATTATCCACAATATCCTCCCGAGCAATCACCAACTCGGCGAAATCCTCCTTGGAAGGATGAACATCAACAATAGTCTCAGAAGGATTCCACCTCAAAGAAGTAGGAGTCTCAAAATTGTCATGTGGAGAAGTTATAAAAAGGCGTTAAGAGAGCGATGCATCAACCACATCAGGTCATCCGAGCTTACATCAGAAAAGAATCCCTAGCATCAAGACTGACATAATCATCATGTGGTGAAGAAGACTCGATACCCGCTTCCCTATTTGCAATACTCGCAAAAGAGCCAAATGGGATTAGATCGAAGATTTTCTTAAGAGCCCAAAAGAGCTCCTCTAAGGATCTCCCTTCTAAGGTTTACTCCCCTATAGGTTCCCTCTCCTAGGACTTTCGTTTTCGAGGCTTGCAAAACATCAAGGCCTGCGAAGTGTTCAAAAACTCGAATCAATACTTTAACACTTAAAATATTTTGCGTGATCATCTCACCAAAGGCGTGACTCATGCGCAGGGGGCAAAATGCTTATTAGTAGATGGTATAGACATCCTTCAGCATAGAGGTGCATTCCCCCAGGAAGTGATGAATGTGCAAGTAGAGGAGCACCATCGTGAGATTAATACAGTAAGGGCATTATGGTCCTGTTAGATACGTAGGTCTCTGCATAGTTGAACACAACAAAAGATGCCATCACTCTTGAGCATAATTAGTGTTTCCAAGGATCTAGTCGGTCCAATCCTGCCATCCTTAAAGGCGACCAGATGAATCAGACAAGAAGTGAAAGAGACTGAAAGGGTATTCTTGCTTCTCTATGCATATGCGGAGAATGCGATAGGAATGGGGAAAGTCATCCCAACCTCCACAAGCCGCTATATATAGAAACAAGTGTTTCTTTTCTAGCGGAGGAAGAGTTTTACGATCATAAGTTTGGAATCGCTCCCAAAAGACGCCGAAAAGACCAAATGAGGGGAGCCCTTCCACAATCATTGAGAAACGGGGCCTCCTTGGTTGTTCCCAAGTTTGTAGAATGTTCAACGGGGAGGGTGTAAGACCCCAACTTTTATGAATAAAGATTAATTTTTTTTTGAAATATATTATTGAATATTATGATGTGGATATGATATAATGTTATAGTTATGGGTAATATTTATAAATTTTTCAAAGTAAGAAAGTTGTTATAAAATATTCGTTGTGTTGGGGAATATTCTTTTTGTCAAGGAATATTCGTTCGATAACACAATAATTGGTGGACCCCACAATGGAAGTATTGTCGTAGTTAGAAAATGACAGAAATATCTTTTTATAAAAATATCGGTGAAAGTTTTACTATTAAAATGTTGAACTACCCTATTGGTAAAAAGTACAATAATACGCTGCGTGGTAGCATAATAGTAGACACTCAGATTGATTATCGATGCTTACGTGAAGCCACTCAGTTTACTCAATTATTATTACAGTAATTGTTACATAGTATCTCACATTATTTGATTCAATTATTATCACAGTATCATCTACATAATATTTTATATTATTAAATCAATAATTAAGACAACAAAGTTATTCATATTATTATTTGCAATATTGACGATGTCAGAAAGTTCGTCGAGGAGAGGTTTGGTCACCAATCAATTGCTGGCATGATAGGGAGAAATTCTTATCGGAAAGCCCCCTCTTTCCTGGAAATGATCTGGTTGTTAAATATTGTGAGTTATAATATTAATGAGGAATAATTGTTGAAGTATTAAGAATGTGTTTATTGAAGATAAGTGAATTACAAAAGTTAGAGGGGAATAAGGCAAACTTGGAAAACTTTAGGGGTACTAAAGTGTAATAAGTTAAATCAATCTGGACCGTCGATGGTGGTTTTAATAGTAAATCAATCTAAACCGTTGGTGGTGGTTTTAAAAGTAAATCAATCTGGACTGTCGGTGGTGGTTTTAAAAGTAAATCAATCTAAATTAATCTGGACCGTCGGTTATGGTTTTAATAGTAATCAATATGGACCGTCCGTTCTAATAGTAAATTAATCTAGACCGTTCATGAATTAGTTACTATTTAGTCATTTCTCCTATAAATAGAAGCTTAATTCTTCTTTCATTCTTACCAATTCACTGAGATTCACAAGAGACACTATAGAGAGAGAAACTATAGAGAGCAAGAAGAAGAGTATCATGCTACTTCACTATTGCAGTATCCAGTCTTCTACTAAGGTAAGGAGTATTATTTCTTTCGTATTCATAAGGAATACTATTTTTCGTATTCATCCTTTAATATGTCGGAATAACCTGTCTACGCGGATTACGTACTGTATGACAGGTTAAAATCCATTTACAGTCTCGTATGTTATTTTTTTTTTTCATATTCTTAAATCTAAATTTACTATGGTAAGTATTGCTTCTATAAACCTTGAAATTAGGGGAATATTCTTGAGTTTTGTGATTCATCTAGTATCGTTTTATTAGAATATTAATTTGATGTGAGACCCCAGATTTTATCAATAAATATTTAAATTTTTTCGAAATAATTTTTAATATTATGGTGTGAATTTGAGATAATATTATAGTTGTGGGTAGTATTTATAAATTTTGCAAAGTATGCAAGTGGTTATATTATATTCGATTGGTGGGGAATATTCGGTTTAGCGAGGGAATATTCGCATAACTACTCAATCATTGGTGGACCCCACAAAGGTAATTATTATCGGATCGAGAAAACGACAAAAATATTTTATTGAAATAACGACGGAAGATTTACCGTTGATATTGTTGAACTACTCGGTAGTAAAAAATGTACAAAGAATATGTGTGGTTGCGTAGTATACGCGGTATTGATTATTGATGCTTATGTGAGAAGTCACTCGGTTTGATTCCATTATTGTCGATTAATAATATGAATTATTATAGCGATAATGACGTTTTGTTTTATTCAGTATTATTAACGTAATAAAAATGAAACATCTTTTATATAAAATGAATACTTTATTAAAGTTATTCTATAAATAGAATATATTATATTTTATTATTATGCATAGTGTTGCATAGTGTTTTTGCATAGTGTTTTTGCATAGTGTTTGCATAGTAAAATGTTTTATATAAATAGAATATATGATATTTTATTTAAAAGATTTTGCTTTAAATATGGACCGTCAGATTAAAGTAAATCAATTTGGACCGTTCATGGATTAATTACTATGCATTCTATTTTCCTATAAATAGAAGCTCATTCCTTCATTATTTTCTTACGAATTCACTGAAACTCTAGAGAGAGAAATTATAGAGAGAAGCTATAGAGAGAAAATCTATAGAGAGAAAGAAGAAGAGTATTCTGGTACTTCACTACTTTGATATCCAGTGTCTTTTACGGTAAGGGGTATTATTTGTTGTACCCGTAAGGGATATTATTCGTTTGTATTCATGAAGAGAACCTCTGTTATTCCATTCATTATTATCCTGTTGGAATAACCTGTAAAAGTGGTATACCCTATACATAAACTGTATATCACGGTATACCTATACTTGGTGAAATCCTAATGTTATTCCATCCTTATTTATTACATTGGAATAACTCAGAGCACGCTGGAATCCCCTATACTTGGTGATCTTCTACGTTATTCCATTCTTTATTATTACATTTGGAATATCACATGCGTGTGTTTTACATGGGACTGGTTCCATTGTTTATTATTCCGCATTTATTATTACGTTGGAATATCCCATGCGTGTGTTTTACACCGACGTTTGGTTCCATTGTTTATTATTCAAAGCATTTATTATTCATTTGGATGGATCATCCCGCTTGTGAATTTCACACGACCGTTCCGCTTATTATTATTACATTGGAATAACTCGTCATCAAGGCACTGCATGCGTGGTGATTTCTTTTGTTATTCCATTCTTTATTATACCCAGTTGGTTAAAACTTTGACTTCTATACTCCATGAAATTAGTAGAATATCCTTGATATTTGCGTTTCATCCAATATCTTTTCATGGAAATATTCTTCGATCATTCTTGAATTTTACTCTACAAAACAAAGATATCTTGTTGACAATTTGGGACGTTACTTAATTCTCGGATAAAATAATTCTTGAACTTGTTTTATTGAATTATTATGTCATTGTCATCATCCTCATGATATATTATGTTATCTTTCGCTTACGTGCATAGATGAACTTAGTATGATTATGACCGAGGATCATTCGGTATAATCATGTCTTGTTATAAATGATGTGATAAAAGTCCTCGAGGTGGCACTGTGAATGCAATGATGGATAGTTTTTGGTATGATTATGACCGGGGGTGATTCGGTATAGTCATGACCATTGATAATTTGATGAAAATCCTTGGCCGTGGTACATGGATGATTAGATGTGGTGGTTTATTTATTGGTGAGTCTCGTGATAAAAAAATTGATGAAAACCTTTTAAAACCTAAAAGATAGTAGATTTTATTCTCTACTGACTCTTTTAATGGATTGCATATTCATTGCAGCTTAAAGCGGTTGTCTATTGTATTTTATCGGTTTAATCTTGTTGAAGGCTAATGATAATTTATTCGCATTATCTTAGTCATAATATTTCTTCTTGGGCTAGTTGAGCTCACCCTTTCTTTCTTTATTCTCTTGTGAAATGAGAACATAAATGGGACGAGTCGGGGAGCGGAGTAATGGTCCGGAGGATAGTATTAGTAGTCCCTCACTATTCTCCGAAATAGTGTGATAATAGTTGTAATGAGGACTCCTTTTGAGTTTGTATAATATCTAGTAGACAATATTTGTATTCAAACTCACAAGATATATGTCGTATTGTATTACACGACGTTAGGTTAGTAAGTTGTATTTGAATTTATGTACCATGTAAGTGGCGACCCAAGATGGGTGACGTATACCTAATTTTAGGGGGCGCCACGGTTAAGTATCGAGCTTAGGATATGATCCAGCTAAGATGCGAGATAAGAACTAGGAGGGAGAGATGGGGAATTCTTCGCTAGTATGATCTACCTAAGTTTATTTGTTATTTAATTGGTCATCGAGTATAGGGATAATATTTGATATATTAATTAACCCTTGTGTTGTGGCGGTGTTTGGAAATGGCGATTGAAAATATTCACAATGGAGTGAATGTGGCCAGTTGTGACACACTGTAATCACTAATCGAGTTAATGCAAGGTTGTCGACGAGGAACAAATTAGAGATATCCACGTAGTGAATGAAGAACTAATTGTTGCACGAAAGCTAGTTGCAGAGGTAGCTTTTTGAAAGTGAGGAAGAAGAGGAAGAAGAGGAACCTGAGGAGAATTGGTTGAAGAAGTTTATGATCAAAACTTAGAATTACAAAATCGTGTTCGTGAGCTAGAAGAACGGAGTTGAAAGAGCAAGCAAAGTCGTGGAACAAAGGGATACAACAATTCAAAATTGGGTTACCCGATATGTGATGCTCGAACAAAATCACGCTTTGGCGTGGGTGTAAGATATTAAAGTTGGAATCGAGAATTTAAAAATCAAAGATCAATTTGAAAGAAAAACAACTGAACGAAAGATAATAGGTGATGCGTGGGTAAAAGGCTGCTGACAACGCGTTGATAGTGTAGAAAAAGGCGTCAGATCCAATAAAGCCAAAATAGATGAAATGGACTTTGCTTTTTGGATGAGAATTGGGAGAACCAACATCGAATTCGGAATTACACCATGCATAGCGGTCAACCCGAATTCGATATGGATCGGAGAATAATGATTCAAATCATGGATCGGGAATGTGAAGAAGCACTTAAGGGTGGAATGTACCTATATAGAAAGTCAAAACTTCGGTAATTTAAGCGAGTGTGTGTGTCGAAAACCTGAAGAGAAGTTATTACGGGTAAATTAATTATAAATTATTACGAAGTCTATACTTTATTCAATACAAGTTCTACCCACTCTTTTATTCTACCTAGTTGTGTTCAATGTTTAAATTTGACTCCGGAAAAATTAGACTTTGATTTATCTATTGAAACTTCGTTGGGAGAAACCTTCGTTACCTCCACTATTTATTAATCTTGTTGTTTCAAATAAACACTTTCACGATCTTATCTCTTTGAAAATACTTGCCTTTGAGGTAATTTTTGAAAGTGATTGATTAACTACTCATTATTCTTTTTGCAAGGTTGTTAGCTTTCATATTCCTAACCAACCTGTTATATGAATTCAAAGTAACCAAACCCTAAAGTTAATCACTGTTATATCAAGCCATAAGTAAAGAGCCCTGAACCTTTCGTTGTCGACTTCCTTGTGTGGAATGCACCGAAGCCAGACTTTCTGTAGGCGACATCGTGAATGAAGATGACAAGTTTATAGGTATCATTGTGAGGTGCTATCTAGGTTAAGGGATAGAAGTCAGGTTGGTATCAATGTGACGTCTTATCCAAGTCTTGCACGAGAGTATGAGTTTTGAATGATATTTCTATCATTAATAAATTTCTGGCGTATTCATGAAGACTTCTTAGCCTACTTAGGCGTGAAATCGAATTTTGTATTGACCCCGATGACAAAACCCATTTCTTAAACCCTCAAATATTTCATCAACTAAAAGGATCATTTTACGAGGATTATGATGAAAGTCATAATAAAAGCATTGGACTAATGAAAATCATGGGTATATGAAGTATTAGTAAGTGTTATGATGAGTTATGTGGTTATTATGTGAAAACATGAAAGTTTCTTAGAAATCACAAAGGGTTGAAAAATCAGATTTTGGTAAAAACGTAACATGAAATTCAATTGACCATATCTCCTATTATATTTTGAATTTTTGAGTGTGGTCAAGTCCTAGAGTTAGATCTATGAGTTACCTAACTAATCCAAGTGGAATTACTGGAAAAGGTGTTGTAGATTTTTGTGTGGACTGATTTTAGCAAAGGAGTGCAAAGCTGCAAAAAATCGAAAAAGCTGCTGCCATGATTTTAGAGGGGCTGTTTCGGCCACTTAAATTATGAGAAAAATTCTAGCCTTTTGGGACATGAAAGTATATGGTATAAAGTACCTCCTGTCCAAAAATGAGCTCATTCTGACTTAAAATGAGCAAGTTATGACTATTTCAATATTTAGGTTTTTAAATGAAAACGCTATAACCGAGTTCTATAACTTCGATAACCATGAAATTTAAACTAGAAGCTCATGTTAACATGTGTAAGGTCCTGCCAAGATTTGGGAATTTTGGAGTTAAACTTGAGGTAGCTAATTTCTTAAGGAATTAATTAGAAATTGATTTTAAAAATAGTAAATGAATTTTAAAATTCCGAGAAAAATATATTTTCATTATGGGACTATATTATGCTAAATCCCAGAAAAGAAATATTTTGGGACTGATTTGGTATTTTTCATGAAAATAGTTTAATTACTGAACATATGAGTTAAATATGTTATGTGAAGTAATGAAAGTTGAAAATAGGATTTTAAGGCTAGAATCCTATATGAGAGTATATGCATATTTTTTTGAGGATTTGATAATTGGTGATGATATCTTATGAGTATGACATTTTGAATGATTAAATGCATTATATGGTAAAAGCGTAAACAATTGAGATAAATTGTTTATAAATTTAAGAAGTGATTAAAATATTGTTATAATATTAATGATATTAGATTATGAGATTATTAAGTGATTGATAACATTGGAATATTCTTGAATCTGGATAAATTATATTATAAATGTTTAATATTTATCCTTTATCTCATTTGATTGATTCTTTATATCATTATCCTCATGCTTATATTATGTTGAAAGTCATACGTGGCTGTGGTGCATAGATGGACTTGGTATGATTATGACCGAGATTGTTCGGTATAATCATAATAGTAAATGAATACACAATTATCTTTGGTAGTAGTGCATGGATAATTTGTGGTCGTGATACTAATGAATACTACGATTATCTTTGGTAGTAGTGCATGGATAATTTGTGGTCGTGATCTTAATGAATACACAATTATCTTTGGTAGTAGTGCATGGATAATTTGTGGTCGTGATACTAATGAATACACAATTATCTTTGGTAGTAGTGCATGGATAATTTGTGGTCGTGATATCTTAATGAATACACGATTATCTTTGGTAGTAGTGCATGGATAATTTGTGGTCGGATATCTTAATGAATACACGATTATCTTTGGCCGTAGTGCATGGATAATTTGTGGTCGTGATACTAATGAATACACGATTATCTTTGGCAGTAGTAGTGCATGGATATTTTGTGGTCGTGATACTAATGAATACACGATTATCTTTGGCCGTAGTGCATGGATAATTTATGGTCGTGATACTTAATGAATACACGATTATCTTTGGCAGTAGTGCATGGATAATTGTGGTCGTGATACTAATGAATACACGATTATCTTTGGTAGTAGTGCATGGATAATTTGTGGTCGTGATACTAATGAATACACGATTAACTTTGGTAGTAGTGCATGGCTAATTCGTGGTGGTGATACTTAATGAATATCCTTGACACGTAGTGCGCGGGATGATTCGATGATATGGATTAATTATTGAAATTTGAGTCTCAAAGAATGAAATATTAATTTATGGATGTGGTAAAAGTCATCTTTGGTAGTAGTGCATTGATAGACTTGGTATGATTATGACCACGGATTATTCGGTATAATCATGACCGTAATTGAAAACACGAATATCCTTAGCTTGATGGTGCATGAATAATTCATGGTTGTGATACTATTAAAATTTGAGTCTCGGTATTATTGGTTTTCTGATTGTATATCTTTGGCACCGTAGTGCAAAGATGAATTGTTAATGAATATCTTTGGTAGGATTGCAAAGATGAATTTAATGTTTTCAACGATAAAGGTATTCAAGGTATCCTCACCTCTTTATCATACCAGTGTCGTACCCTAATTTCGGGGAGAAATTCCATAAGGAGGGAGATTGTGAGACCCAGATTTTATCGATAAAGATTTAAATTTTGTGAAATAATTTTTAATATTATGGTGTGAATTTGAGACAATATTATAGTTGTGGGTAGTATTTATAAATTTTGCAAAGTATGCTGAGTGGTTATATTATATTCGATTGGTGGGGAATATTCGGTTTAACGAGAGAATATTCGTACAATGGCATTCAATCATTGGTGGACCTAGCGAAATTATTGTCGGATTGAGAAAGCGACAAAAATATTTTATTGAAATAACGACGGAAGTTTTCTGGTTAATCTTGTTGAACTACTCAGTAGTAAAAATGCGATGTACGTGTGGTTGCATAGTAGCATGCGGTATTGATTATTGATGCTTATGTGAGAAGTCACTCGGTTTGATTCCATTATTGCCGATTAATAATATGAATTATTATAGTGATAATGGCGTTTTGTTTTATTCATTATTATTAACGTAATAAAAGCGAAACATCTTTTTATATAAAAGCGAGAATACTTTATTAAAGTTATTACATAAATAGAATATATTATATTTTATTATGCATAGTGTTGTATAGTGTTTTTTGCATAGTGTTTTGCATAGTATTGCATAGTGTTTGCATCGTAAAATGTTTTTATATAAATAGAATATATTATATTTTATTTAAAAGATTTTGCTTTAAATATGGGACCATCAGATTAAAGTAAATCAATCTGGACCGTTCATGGATTAATTACTATGCATTCTATTTTCCTATAAATAAGCTCATTCCTTCATTATTTTTTTAATTACAATTCTTTGAAACTAGAGAGAGAAATTATAGAGAGAAGCTATAGAGAGAAAATCTATAGAGAGAAAGAAGAAGAGTATTCTGGTACTTCACTACTTTGATATCCAGTGTCTAGAGAGAGAAATTGGATATGCAAAACACTATGCATATACTTATGCAAAAACACTATGCAATACTATGCATAATAAAATATAATATATTCTATTTATAGAATAACTTTAATAAAGTATTACATTTTATATAAAAGATGTTTCATTTTATTACGTTAATAATACGAATAAAACAAAACGTCATTATCATTATAATAATTTATATTATTAATCGACAATAATGGAATCAAACCGTAGTGACTTTCACATAAGCATCAATAATCAATACCGTGTGCTACTATGCAACCACACGTGACATCTTTTACTTTTACTACCGAGTAGTTCAACAAGATCCACGGTAAAACTTCCGCCGTTATTTCAATAAAATATTTTTGTCGTTTTTCTCAATCCGACATAATAATTACATTGTGGGGTCCACCAATGATTGAGTAGTTGACGATTATTCCTCGCTAAACCTAATATTCCCCACCAATCTAATATAATATAACCACTTGCATACTTTGCAAAATTTATAAATACTACCCACAACTATAATATTATCTCAAATTCACACCATAATATTAAAAATTATTTCGACAAAAATTTAAATCTTTATTGATATAATCTGGGGTCTCACACAGTTACTATTCACTAAAATATTATTCACTCGGGTATTTGGGGCACTCTTTATGCCAGGGTACTATTCATGATTTACTATTCACCCAGTTACTATTAACTAAAATATTATTCACTCGGGTATTCGGAGCACTTTTTATGTTGGGGTATTATTCATGAGTTACTATTCACATATTACTATTCACCTGGTTACTATTCACTCAAATATTATTCACTCAGGTATTCAGGGCACTTTTCATGTCAGGGTACTATTCACGGGATACTATTCTAGAAGTACTATTCACAGGGTACTATTCATGGGGTACTATTCACCGAAAAATTTATTTCTTTTCTGTTAAAATTATTTTTGATAGATGGATATTATTCTTGAATTTTACTCCACAAAGCAGTATCATGTTAACAATTTGGACATTATTGAATTCTGGATAAATTAAATTATAAATCTTTAAAAATTAATCCTTTACTTTCTTTTAATTGAATTCTTATATCATTGTCATCATCCTCATGCTAATATTGTGATGAAAATCATCTTTAGCTTACGTGCATAGATGGACTGTTGATTGATATGATTATGACCAGGTATCATTCGGTATAATCATGACCCGTAATATTACAAATGATGTGTTAAAAATCCTCATTGGTCTGTAGTGCATTGATGGATAGTTGTTGGTATGATTATGACCAGGGATTATTCGATATAATCATGACCATTGATGATTACATAAATATCCTTGGCCCATAGTACAGGGATGATTCGATGATGTGATTTATTTATTAAGCTGATTCTCAGCGATAAAGTTACTAATAAACTTTTTAAATTATAGAAGATAGTAGATATCATGCTCTACTCGACTCTTCTAATGGATTGCTTGTTCCGCTACAGTTAAACTTGTTGTCTATTATATTCTATCAATTTAACATTGTTGAAGGCTAATGATAACTTATTCTTCATTATCTTAGTCATAATATTTCTTATTGGGCTAGTTGAGCTCACCCTTTTACTTCCATTGTTCTCTTCAGGAAATGAGAACGTAGCCGGAACTAGTCAGGGAATGGAGTGATGGTCCGAGATGGTGTTATAGTAGTCCTTACTATTCTATAAAATAGTGTGACAATAAATGTAATGAGGACTCCATTTGATTTTGGATATTGTCTAGAAGACAATATTCGTGTAAAAACTCTCAGCTCATGTTGTATAATTAAGTTTGTATTTATATTTAGTAACATGTATTTGGCGACCCAAGATGGGTGATGTATACCTATTTTGGAGGCGTCATAGAGGGCCTGTAAGAAAAAAGAATTCAGCATAAGGGATCTAAAGAGCAAGGAAAGGAGGAATTTGAACTTGAAGTTCTCACCATGAAAAAGAGAAAAGTATGAGATTCAAGCTTTAAAACACCTGAAAAAAAGAAGAAACAATGTTAAAAAGAGTTAGGAATCACAATTATGCAAGAAAAATTTCCCAAAAAATTTTCGAAAAAACTTTGGACGGCCAAAAGGCATCCTTCAGAGCCATTTTTTGACTTATAACATCATATGTCATGGCCAAAGGCGATCATTTTTCTAGGGCTCGTCGCTAGCTTCGTTTTGATATATTATGGGCCCCGAAACTCCAAACAGATCAAAAGTTATGATCCAAATAGTAACTGTTCCTCCCAACATCATTTTTTTTTGTCTAAACATTGATTCCCCCCTAAGGTTCACCCCCTAGGGTTCGTCCCCCTAGGGTTCAGCCTCCTAGGTTTCGTCCCCTAGGGTTCGGCCATCTGGGGTGTTTTCGCTGCATGTAGAGCATTGTTTCTTCCTTCCCGCTTTCGTTGAAATAACGCCAAATCTTTCTTTATTATATGATGGTAAAAACCAAGATGTAATCAAGGTAATGGGGCTCGGAAGACAAAAGAAAGATTAGGGAGTCTTAGAAAAAAAATCTCTATAGGGTTCAGCCTTGGAGGCTTCGGCCCCCTAGGGTTCGAACCTATAGGCTTCGGGCAGCTAGAGGCTGTTCCTTTATACCTTCAAGGTCCTGTTACTCCATGAATTAACTGCACGGAACGAATCCTCTTTTGCTGCAAAAATTATGGCCTTTCTCTGATGAATTCTGAGGGAAAAAACCAAGATATGATCAAGGTGATGGGGCTCAGAAACAAAGAAAGACTACAATTGTTTGAAATAAAAAAAATAGAGAAATAGAGGAAGCAAGTCCAGAAAAATCTGGAAAAAACATGTAAGAAAAAAAACTGAAAAGATGAGAAGAAAGAATGAAGCTCCAAGGGCTCGGGTTCCCCATAGGGTTCGACCTTATAGGGTTCAACCCCTAGGGTTCAACCCTATAGGAAGGAATCCTCCTTGTTACCTCTTGCCCGGGTTAAAGAACGTCTCCTTGCTGCTCACTTGATGATCTTCCTGGCTCGAAGGAAGAAAGAAAATTTAAAATGAAGCAAGACCAAAAATGAAAACTTGAATGGCTGAAAGATACATATATATATATATATATACACACACACATGTATATGTTTTAAAGTATGCTTGCACTAGAAGAAGAAGCAGTTACCATGCTCCTATTAAGAGAAAGATTTGATCTAGTTTCCAAAAGATAAGTAGACTTGATCTTGCTTCTAAATAGAAATATATAAATATTATTTCCTAAATATAGAACAGATTTAATTTTTGATTTTTGATTTTTGATTTTATTCCCAACAAAGGGAAAATTCGAAATATATGTTTGATTTTCCTTCTTAATAATAATAAGGAAGGATCTTGTCTTCAAAATAAAAAAAAGATTTATTTTTATTTCCAAAATAAAATTAAGATTTGATTTGATAAAGAGGAAAGATTTAGTTTACCAAAAGAAAGATTTTATTAGATTGAATTTTATTTGGTAATATTTGATGATCTTCCATGTTTTAATTTCCAGAAAAAAATAAGGAAACAAATATTGGGCAAGCTATGGAAAGATTTTCAGAAGATTTTTCAATATGTCCAAGGAAGAGCCCTGCTAGGTTTTTCCTCCCTAGGGTTTAACCCTAAGGGTTTGGTTCCCTAGGAGTTCCCTCTTCTAGGATCCTTGTCTTCAAAACTTGAAAAGTGGAGTCCTACAAAATCGTTTAAAAGCTTTAAGTATTCTTGCACGATCGTCTCTTTGGAAAAACGACTCTCGTGCAGGGGGCAAATGTGGGCCCAAGTACAAATTAGGATTCATGTGACCTAATTGAACTAAATGCATAATTAGAGTTCCAAAACCTCATTAAATGTACAAATTAGGGTTTTTATATCCTAATTAAATGAAGACAGAGAAGTCAAAAATAAATGTGCTAAACCCGTGAGAAGCCTCCACGTGTCCCAAGGAGGAAGGCTCGTGGAGGCGGTTCGTTTTGGGAATTGATTGAGGGATTGGATTGGTGGCTAGAAGGACAGGGCATTATTCTAATTACTAAAATGTATTCGTAGAATTTTGCTGAAAACATGTTCCTAACATGTGACTACTTAAATCCAGGAAACTCTATAAATACCCCTTCCATTCTAGGAAGGAGCGGGAATCTTTTGGTGACTTAAGGCTTGGATATTCCACCTAAAAGCACTAAAGAGTTTGGACACTCTCTCAACTCGAAGGACTCAAGAAGGCTCTTGGAATCCCTGAAACCCTAACACGGTTCCTGGATTCTACGAGTTTTACCACCTGTCGTTGGAGTAATCGCCCACATATACTTCTCCCCTCTTCAATAAATCAACCAATTCCGTGCTCTTCGTAGATTTCTCTCCTCCTCAGCCAACACGAAATCCTAACTAGCAAGGCATAATTTCCTTGCCCACACCAAGCAAAAGGTTGAAGACATTTGCAAGTGGGTAAGTGCATTGCAGCTCCCATATGTATATGCTTTTAACATATCTCGTTACAGTAAGATTAAGCAGTTGAAAATTACTAGGTTCAAGAGTCATGATTGCCATGTATTCATGCAGAAGTTAATGCCAATTGAATTTCGTGAGATGCTACCCAGGAAAAGTGTTGACACCTTGACTGAACTTTAAAATTTCTTTCAGGATCTTTGCTCAACGGTTATAAGGTATGGTGATGTAGACTAGATGGAGAAACTATAGTGCTGACAATGTGCAAGCTCGAAATGATTTTGCCATTCTTTGACTCGATGAAGCATGTGTCTATTCATCTACCATATGAGCTTAAGCTTGGAGGACCGGTACAATATCGTTGGATGTATCCTTTTGAGAGGTAATGTCATCTACATTGTGCAACCTTGATGAAAGTTATACTTAATAGTATGGATTAATGTCTTTCAATCATTGTACCCACAGGTACATGCGTCGATTAAAACAGAAAGTGAAAAATAAAGCTCGTGTAGAGGGTTCTATTGCTGAACGTTATACAAAGGAAGAGCTTGTTAACTTTTGCTCTTTGTACTTTGAGGATGTAGTCTCAACAAAACACAACCGTTTAAGCCAAAATGAGGTCGTCGGACCCCAATCTCGTGCTAATAAGTTAGTTGTACTCTCTTATCCGGCTAAACCCTTTCGGATAGAGATGATGACTTACTTAACCGATAAAGATTTAAAAATTGTATCTATATACGTGCTTCTAAATATACCTGAAATATCGGCATACATCATGTATTATTTTTTGTCGAATCTATAAAATTTTGAAGCTTAATATCGTAAATTAAACCCTGTTATTATTCTTTTTAGTTCATTCAAAGATGAAGCATATGCTTCTAACCCAGGACTAACTACAACACAATTGGAAACATTAACCACCAAAAATTTTCAACAATGGTTTAAGAGAAGGATTCTGCAAGGCTAGAGTTTTAGGATAAAGCCCACGCGCCAAAGGATTCTAGCATGTTTCCCGCATCATTAGCTATACGGATTCTAGAAATTATAGGACCGATTTTAAAAGTTTCGGGACCAACGTATAGCTGAGTTTAAGGTTGATAGGTGGGGTTCTGAGCCGTTAGATTCCACCATCCCTCCGCCTGAGATTGTATTATCTCGGGATGACGAGTTGAGACTATAGGTCACGTCTCAGGATCCCCTAGTAGTAGTAACAACAGGTATCGAGTATTGGGCCTGTCGAGGATACCGGCGTATACATCACCTGGAGGTAATATTATTTCTGATATATAATTTAATTACAAATATTATTAGTAATGATATATTTGTTTTCGCATGCTCTAGCCAGCGTCAGCGTCTGAGAGCACATGTTGGACCATCTCATATAAGCGCTGGCTTGGATAACCAGATTTTCCAAAGGGTCATGGCGGCTGTGTCAGAGACATTTTGTATGGATCCGGTTATCCGACATCGAGTGCCAATTAAGCTTCACTTCACCGGTACCAAGCTTAAGATATTGCAAATAGGGCCAACATCGAGAATATGGGTATCCCGCTAGAGCAGTTCGCCTCGATACAGCAATGAGATACTCCGGTTGGCGGTTACATTGCTCTAGAAGGCTTTTAGCCCGATAAGGAGTCAGCCCCCACCTACCCAGGTATTATATTTATCTTAAATTAATTATTTTAAATGTTATTTAATTTTCATACTTTCTATTTTGATTCTCTTATATGAACTAATGTGTTATATTTATAATTGTATCAACAGGGTGACGATACAATAGATGGTAATGGCGAGCAGGATTTTCGGACACCCGAGCAGCATCACCGACCTCCGCCAGATGATTCTGATCCTACCAGTGGTAGTATTAGTTTAGGTTGATATATAGTGTATATCATATATATGTTTAGATTTTTTTGTAAAACATTGTATAGTTTAATGCTTTTATGTATGGACATATAGTTTAGTTTGATTCTCTATGGAAATCCATTTAATTTACGTTAGATTTTAATGCTAACTCGGCGCTATATCATTGTTGGTTGTAGTTTATATCTATGTAGTTTTATTTTATAGTTTAGTTTTGAAGTTTATAAGATACATCATTTTAGTTTTTAAGTTTAGTTTAGTTATTTTTTTATTCTTTGTAGTTTTGTAGTTCTGTTTGTAATTTACATTGTTATTTAACGTTAGAATGTATTCAAAGAGAAGTACTGTATATGTTGTTATTGGTTGTTGGTTGTTGGTTATTGGTTGTTGGATGTAGATATTGAATATTATTGTGTGGATTGTTTTGATAAAGCATGTTACAGGTACAAAAATGTGGTTTAAAAATCTGGAAATTGCAAAAGCAAACAATTCATGGTAAAAAAAAATTCCCACATTTCCAACGAAACAGGTTAAAATCGACAAAATTTCAGTCGGAAATGAGAAATATAGTTTATGTTAAAAAAATGATTTTTTCGACGAAAGAATATCCAACGAAAATTTCGTCGACTTTAAGGATCTTCGTCATCTCCACTTGTGCCACGTGTCATATTAATCTCGACAGAATTGAATCCGCCGTCTTTAGTGTACTTACGACGAACAAATTGTCGAAAATAATTTGATCATTCATAGCTATTTCCAAATGAATGTTCGACAGAATTTCTAAAGGATTATTCTGTCGAAAATAGCCTATTAATAAATATGGTTTATTGGTCACCATTTGTTACTTGTAAAAAATATTACCGGTACATTTATTGTTCACCATTTGTTACTTGTAAAAAATATGGTTTAAAGGTCATTTTGATTCTAACTGTAATAAAATTAAAATAAAACAAATTTGGGTTAAGAAATGTGATTTATATGCTACTAAACGTGACCCAACAAGATTTGAGTACTAAAAAGGTAGAGACGATTTGTTTGTTTTATAGATATCGCAAGGTCAAAATTGAGATGAATATTACTTTACTTTGAGGGACTACACTAAGGAGCACAACTATGAAGCTTATTACCGGTAACAAAATGTTGATATATAGGTAACAAATCACAAATGTATGATCATTTTGTTTACTTGCTATATGTGATTTTGTTATAAGCTTACTAAATTGATATGAATTAATTTTTGTTGATGACAAAGGGGGAGAGATAAACTTCATTGATATGCATATTTCTTTTTGATAATGACAAAGGGGGAGAAATATTTATGGTTATTTTCACAGGTTTCTATGAACATGTAAATTATGGTTCAAGTTATTTATTTTTCCTTAATATGCATATATTTAGGGGGAGCCACATACTTAGGGAGAGCATGTTAATTACAAAATTTAATATATTATCATCATCAAAAAAGGGGAGAATGTTGGTTTATATCTTTTCTGATTTTAATGATGACAATAGTATTGTTTAGGCTGATTTAATGTATTATGAGTTAGTTTCTGTGACAACTCAAAAATATAGAGGATCTTTAATGATAATTTAAAGGCTAAATTTTAAAACCTAGAGTGGAAATAGAGGAATGATTTAAAAATTTTAAGAAAAATCTATATGGTTTACTATTTGAAAGAGAATTGAGAAAATAAGGGTTATGAAAATCCAAAACCCTAGAATAGATTCATGTGTACTTGAAGGTATATTAAGAATAAGGTATTATGATACCTTTAAATTTAAATGAATTAATCGATGAAAGAGATAATGTAAAAAAATTATAATGATATATGTGGGAAATTTATTAAGAAAATAAATTTCAATGAAGAGATATTATAAGGATAAAGTGAATGTGTATATGTATATGTACATATATATTTAGTGATGTCTTTATATATATTTTAGCAAGAGAAATGATTAACTAAATTAATTATATAATAATATTAGGTCACATTAATTATTTATCCATGATACATTGTGACTTATGAATGATATGTAAGTTTACGTAATATGATAAATATTTTATAATTTTATATGTAAATAAATTGATATAAACAATTTATAATGTTAGAGAATAAATTTATTAATTATTTTTCTATAAGTGATGTGTGCATGTTTGGCGTAATTTATAATTGGGAGATAACAAATATATATATATATATATATGAGAAAAATGTATGTACTCAGATGTGTATTACACAGTAGGCTATGACGATGGTTTTTAAGGCTATAGCGACGGTTTCACCCGTCGTCATAGCTATTCTGGGCTATGGTGACAGTTTAACGTCGCTATAGCCCAAAAAATCTGTCGCTATAGCCCTACTGTGTAATACACAGTTGTGTATATACATATAACCCTATATATATATATATATATATATATATATATATATATATATATTACGTGAGGAAATAAAATTGTTGGAGAATAATTCGCGTAATGAAGTAAAAAGAGGCGGTTTAAGCATATAATATTTATATATACTTTACCCAATAGTATTAGAATAAATTCTTATATGAAATTATTTTAATAAAGGAAATATATTATATTTATCATAATATCTCAAGGAAGTAAATAAATTATGAATTAAACTTATGATAATGAGGTAAGGATATTATATTATAATATCTTGGGTATGTAAATAATTGTATTTATATTATCAATTATGTGTAACATATTTATTTTGTAATTATAAAATAAATGTGTAATTTATGTATGTAATGTTATCTATTATATAATTTATATATCAAAGATGGGCTATATAAATTATATGATTACAAGAGGGTAAAAACGTTTTAAGGAGATTTATAGGGTTATGTAAACTAAATGTATTGGACTATGATATATTATACATGGCCCAAGCAATTAACTAAAAAGCCCAAACCATTTAATTATTAGCCCAAACTTTAGCCCAAACATTTAAGCTAAATAAGCAATTAAATAAAATGTAAAATTTGACAAATATTTGGTGCAAGGTGCCGGCAAGTCAAGGAGGGAGTATTATATAGCATGTGGTTAATTCATTTGGAAGATTTTGTAGAGATAGGAGAGAGAAAATGAGATATGGAAGAGATAAGAGAGAGAAAATAAAGATTGGTGAAAGATATTTACTAACAATAGCTAAAAAAAGAAAAGGAAAAGTTCTCTCCCTCACACACGACACCTAGGAAGAAAAAGAGAGAAAGGAGGTAGCCATTAAGGGAGAGCAAGAAAAGAGAAGAGAAGAGATGAAGAAGGAGAAGAAGGAAAAGAAGGAAAACAAAAGGTACCAACACCCTACCCTTAAGCTTTTGTTTAATTATTTTGGTTATTTTAAATTCAATCATTGACTTATGATTCTAAACATAAAACTCTTGATCTACATGTTTTAAAGTGTGTTATGTGTAGATCTAACCATTTTAGGTAAAACAAAAGCTAAACAATTTTTAAAGCCTAAAAAAGCTAGTGATTGCTGCCCCTAAACAGAAAATTCGGTGTTAGATAGATTCCTCTTGAAATTCTGGGCTTTTGGTATGTTATAGTACATTGAATAAACTTTTCATAGACTCCGGAACGGACTAATTCCGACTTTGAAGCAAAGAGTTATGACCATTCAAAGTAGTTGCATCAAAACTGTCTAACCAAATCGAGGCAGTCCCCTTGCACAAGTTTTCTGGAATTTTGTGTTTAGAATTTTGAAAAGGTCAAAGAATAAAAGTTGTATTCCCGGAAGTTAGCTTCATGTGGGCTCAAGAATCGCTTTAAAATATTTTGAAGTGAGAGTTATGACTATTTTAGCGAGACATGATAAAACTGTCCAACAAATTTGGTGTTCTGGAATGATGTGTTCGGAATCTTGAAAAAGGTAGGTAAAAATTGTAATCCCTGAAGTTAGCTTCGTGTGGGCTCAAGAATTGCTCAAAAATATTTTGAAATGAAAAAGTTATGACTGTTTTAGCGAGAGAGGGTAAAGTTAGGAAAAATGTTAAAATCGTTATGAACGTGCATTTTTGACGAATTGTTTGGACTGCCTAATGAACCCGAAATGGGGGTTTCATATTTTTTAAAAATAGTCTCATATGATACAAAAAACATATTTAAAAATGGAATCAATCGGAGTTATGAGCAACGTGTTAGAAAATCGTGAAGAAGCCAAGTCGCTAAGCGATGTAACAACATGAGCAAGCAGCTGGGGAGCAACGCTCGGTGTTACGACGACTTTCTTCTTGCAACCGTCTTGCCGTGCAAAGGTCTTTATACACGGATGAATTTTAAGGTCTGTTTTGATTGTTTTTCGTGATCCGTTTTCGCGATGTGAAATTTTTTTAAAATACTATGACATGAGGTCTATAACATGCCCAAAATTTTACTGTTATATGACTCATGATTTGAGAATTAATAATGAACAAAGAAGCATGTCAGAAATTAAATGCGCGTCGAGAAAATAATAAGTTATAATAAATCTAATAAAGTCCTACGAGGTGAGATTTGGCTATAAATGATATATTACATTGAGAAAATTCTTTTCACGCATATATAAAACAATAAAAATAAAAATATGTAATAAATATAAATTATATATTTAAGCAAAATAAAAACAATAGTTGCCTATAAAATTATTTTGTGGTGCAACAAACGACGAGAAACCTTTTTTGAGGTTTTTGGGGTTAAAAATGAAGATTTTGAGCTGAGATTTATGTAACGATATATATATATATATATATATATATATATATATATATATATATATATATATATATATAAGTAATGTATTAGTAGGATAAAATATTTATATATGAGGCAATGGATCGTGTTGACTCATGAACGGACAAAGTGATATAAAAATTAATTAAAGAAATAATATAGTAAATTGAGTTTTACTATAAAAAGTTGTTTAAACTCGAATTTTGCGGATAAAAGTGAAAGATAATTTCGAAATTAAATGTAAATGATTTAAACTTCAAGATGTAAAATATTTACATCTTAAAATGTGTGAGACCTTTATTATTTATATTTAGAAGATGATTAAAATATTATTAAATGATTAATAATATTAGTAAATGACTTAAATATTATTAAATGATTAATAATATTAAAAGGTGGTTAGAATATTATTAAAGGGTTAATAATATTTGTTACGCCCCCAAAATAGTTATACATCACCCATCTTGAGTCGCCAAATACATGGTACAGAATACAAATACAACCTTAAATATACAACGTGAGCTGTGAGTTTTAATACAAATATTATCTTCTGCAAAGATTCAAACTCAAAATAAGTCCTCAATACATTTATTATCACACTATTTCATAGAATAGTGAGGACTACTAATGCTATCATCCGGGACCGATCACTCCGGTTCCCCGACTAGTCCTCGCCACGTTCTCATTTCCAAGAGAACAATGAAAGCAAAAGGGTGAGCTCAACTAGTCCAAGAAGAAATATTATGACTAAGATAATGCGAGAATAAATTATCGTTAGTCTTCAACAAAGATGTTAAACCGATACAATATATAACAAACATCAAGTTTAATCTGATCGGAACAAGCAATCCATTAGAAGAGTCAGTAGAGAATAAAATCTACTATCTTCTATGATTTAAAAGGTTTTCATCACTTTTATTCTTTGAGACTCAATTTGAATAAATAATCCACATCATCCATGCACTACGACCAAGGATATTCATTAGTATCACAACCACAAATTATCCATGCACTACGGGCCAATGATATTCGTGTTTTCATCAATGGTTATGATCATGCTAACAACTGTCCATCAATGCACTACGGGCCAATGAGGACTCTTTTACCACATCATTTGTAACATTACGGTCATTATTATACCGAATAATCTCTGGTCATAATCATACCAAGTCCATCTATGCACTACAGGCCACAGATGACTTTCAACATAATATAAACATGAGGATGATGACAATGATATAAGAATTCAATAAAACATGTTCAAGAATTAATTTATCCAGGAACCAATAACGTCTAAATTGTCAACATGATACTTCTTTATAGAGTAAAATTCAAGAATGCTCAGAAGAATATTTCCATGAAAAGATACTGGATGAAGCGCAATTATCAAGGATATTCCACTAATTTCATGGAGTATAGAAGTCAAAACTTTAACCAACTGAGTATAATAAAGAATGGAATAACAAAAGAAATTACCAGATATGCGATAGGACGCATGCAGACAAGTTATTCCAAGAGAATAATAAATAACGGAACGGTCGTGCGTAAGCGCACGCACGTATGAGGATATTCAACAATGAATAATAAATAATGGAACCGGTCATGCATAAAAACGCATTGCATGACGGATATTCCAATAGAATAATAAATAACGAGAATCAGTCATGCGTAAACGCGCACGGACATGATGTTCCAATGTAATAATAAAGAATAGAATAATGTAAGAATTTTACCATGTATGCGAGATTTTGCATGTAGGCAAAGTTATTCCAACATAATGATAAAGAATAGAATAATGGAAGAATTTCACCAAGTATAGGGTAGTTGGCAGTATCTGAGTTATTCCATCGAATAATAAAGAATGGAATAACAAAAGTTCTCTTCATGAATACGAAAGAAATAATACCCCTTACATTAGAAGAAACTGGATATAAGAGTAGTGAAGTAGCAGAATACTTTTCTTCTTTCTCTCTATAGTTTCTCTCTCTAGAGTTTCAGTGAATTTGTAAGAAATAATGAAGGAATGAGCTTCTATTTATAGGAGAATGGAAAGGATACTATTTGGAAAAAGAGAATCATAGACGCAACAGAAGAAGTCACAGGCTGCAACTTATCAGTACACTAATTAAAAATTTTAACCAATAAGGGAGTACCCTTCAAAATAATTCCCACGTTGCTGAAACAAAAGCTTTCATCAAATGTTATACCGACCAATCAGAAACTACCTCCATCTGAGGGGAATTCTAATGTCAAAATATTGACTAATGAGGGAACACCCTCTTTTATAAAGTATTGAATAGGAAGCACACTTGGAAAATATTTTGCCAACATTCGTTCATATTCTGCCCCCTTTCACATGCCACCTTATACCACACATCATCACCCACTCACACTATTTTATATAATACTAATACTCATTCCACCATTTCTACTTTTCCACCAAAATTCTACTTTTCCACCATTTTTCACTCACACACACACACACACATTACAAACTTACATATATAAATTCCCTCCCAGGCAATCCAAGTTTCCTCCCCCGTGACATTTGAATTTCAACCCATGTGGGCCCCCACATTTATAATAAAAAATCTTTCTACTGATTATTTTGAAAAATGGGTAAATGGGGGTCCAAATAATATGCCAACATTTACAAAAAATACTTCATAAAATTTTTTTCTCAATATTTATCATTATTATTATAATTCACAATATTAATTCACACTGTGTCGTTCCCGAAGAAAGAGGGGGCTTTCCAATAAGGATTTCTCCCTATTGGCGCGCAATTAGGTGACCAAACCTCTCCTTCACAGAACTTCTAGACATCGTTAATATTGTAAATAATAATATTAATAACTTTGTCATCTCAATTATTGATTTAATAATATATAAAATATCGACAATAATTGAATCAAATAACGTGAGATACTATACAACAATTATTGTAGTAATAATTGAACAAAACTGAGTGTCTTCTCACGTAAGCATTAATAATCAATACCGTGTGCTACTATGCAACCACGCGTATTATTGTACTTTTAACACCGGGTGTTTCAACAGTTAACGGTAAAACTTCCGCCGTTATTTTCATAAAAATATTTTTGTCGTTTTCTCAATCGAACAATAATTCCATTGTGGGGTCCACCAATGATTGTGCCGTCGTACGAATATTCCCTGTTTAAAATGAATATTCCCCGACCAATCGAATATTATATAACAACTTGCGTACTTTGCAAAATTTATAAATATTACCCACAACTATAACATTATATCAAATTCACTCTATAATATTCAAAAATGATGTTTATAGAAAATTCATCTTTATTCATAAAAGTTGGGGTCTTACAATATTTGTAAACGATTAAGATATTATTAAGTGATTAATAATATTAGACAAAAGTTTTAAGATGATGATTGAATGATAGAAATGTTATCAAAGGACGATAATATTTCTAAGGAATTATCTGATGTTTGATTTTGTTACTAAATGTTAGATAATTTGTTTATATAGAAATAGTATTATGAGGTATGACATGATATGCTGATTGAAAGATCAATCTTATAAATGATAAATCTTTCCATAAGAGCTTATATTAAATTGCGTAGCAGTAGTTGTCAAACCATACAAGCCTTGTAATCAACGTGTATATCATTCTCAGATTCCGTATCTTCCCTCATGCACATTTTTGATGGAAGATTATAAGCGACCATAATGACTGGCCAAACTGAGTACGGCTGGCTAAAATTATTAAAAAGGCAAAAGCCATCAGTAGCCATGCCAAGCCTAACATTCCTAACTTCTTCCGCAAACTCAGGATAATTTACATCAAATCTCTTCCATTCATCTCCATCCGCTGGGTGAGTCAGCTGATCAGGCACGCCATCCCATGTTCGATGCCAACTCATATGTTGCACCGTATGAAACGACATGAATAGCCGATGAAGTCTCGGCGCAAGTGGAAAGTACCGTAAGATTTTCCTAGGAACTTATTTCTCCTTCCCCTCACGTTTTGTAACCTTGTAGCGCGATAAGCTGCATATATCACACTGTCCCTTATCTCTGTGTTCCCCATAGTATAACATGCAATCCTGCTCACAAGCATTGATTTTCTGATACCCCATATGTGACGCCCCCAAAATAGGTATACATCACCCATTTTGAGTCGTCAATAACATGGTATAGAAACAACTACAACTTTATTAATACAACATGAAAACTGTGAGTTTAAATACAAATATTGTCGTTTAGAAAATATTCACACCCAAATAAGTCCTCATTATAATTATTGGTACATTATTTTACAAAAATAGTGAGGACTACTAAAACAACTTTCAAGAACCATCATTCCACACCCCGAGTAGAACTCGCTACATTCTCGCCTCCTGAGAAGAAAAATGGAACAAAAAGGAAAAGGGTGAGCTCAACTAGCCCAGTAAAGAATATTATGACTAAGATAATATAGAACAAGTTATCATTAGTCTTCAACAGGAAAATTTTTGATAAAATACAATAGACAACAAGTTTCAGATCAATATTCGCAGCGAAAATAATAATTCATAGAAGAGTTACGTAGAGAATGAAATCTACTATAATCTATGAATTTAAAATTCCATCATCATTATTTTATCCCTGTAACATCAATCAATATTCATCTTGAATCAAATATTCATCTTTGCACTACAGGCCAAAGATATTCATCAGTCAGTCATGTTCATCTCAACACCTGTACATCTTTGCACTACGGGCCAAAGATATTCATAAGAAAATCAACCATCTTTGTACTACAGGCCAAAGATATTCAGTAATACCATCATTTAGGACTGAGGATGATGAAAAATATTTTAAAGAAAATGAATCCAGTGAATCAAAAGAACAAGTATTATGGATTCGTACTTTAAACAATCCGTGTTCAAAAATACTTCATAAATAATCATAGTAAAGTAAAATTTAAGAATGATCAAAACATGGATACAATCAAAGCTAGTATCCACAATAGATATTTTGGACAAAAACAAAAATTTAATTTTTCTATGAATAGTGCCGTATACGTGAATAGTAACCCCGACACTAAAAGAAAAGAATTTCACAAGAAAATTTTTACCGATATTCCGGCATAATGATATTAGAAGAAATAATATCATTTTAAAAAAAAATAATATCCCTTACCTTAAAAAAGATGTACTTTAATTTGGAATCTATGGATATAGTCTTTGAAGAAACTTGCATAGTATAGCAACACTCAAAGTATCAAAATACTCACATGAATAATACTCGATAATATAGAGAGAAAGGGAGAAAACTTGGTTTACGGTGTGATTTTCAATTCTAATTTAAGCACCCTATTTATAGGAATATGCTTAGAACACCAAAGCAGAAAATTTAATAAAATATTAATTTATTAATTTTATGTTCCTACGCACACCTTTCCATCTGATTTCAGCAACTAACACATGTCCCACAAATGCAAAAAACGTTTTTTGTAAAAAAAATATTTAAAACTTCAAAAATTAATTATTGTAGAACTTCAGAACTTCAATAATTCATAATAAATAGCCCCTTTATCAGAAAAATTTGAACCTTATGTTCTTTCCATAGGAAATTTCATTCTCTACAACTTTACAGAAGAAAGTTTTCCCAAATTCCAAATAGAAATTGACTTAAATCCACAAACGGGCGATTTTACAGGCTTTAATCAAATTTCAGTCAGGAAATGGGGTCCACCGACATATTTAACATGTTTTAAAAATTAATTGTAACAAAAATACTCCTCCTTCTCATATACTCATATATCTCACAGTCATTGTAAAAATATCACCATTATTATATTATTAAAATATAATAATATATTTAAATGAATTATTTATCAGAAAAGATAAAATAACAATTTTTCAACAATTGTCACATTAAAAATTTTCTCCATCTATATTCACATAAAATGAATATTTTTCTTATCATATAAATCAATAATTAATTATTCACAAATAATATTACAGAATCACAATCATCGATAATCGTAGGTTCGAGAAAGAGGGGCTTTCAATAAGGATTTCTCTTCTTGCGCACAATTAGGTGACCAAACCTCTCCTTAGACAGAACTTTCTAGACATTGCCAATAATGTTATCTAATAATATTATTCAAATAATATGAATTATTGATCTGATAATGAAAATACTGTGTAGTGACAATTATTGAAACAACAATAATATAAAATATCAACGTAGCAATTATTGAATCAATAAAATAAAATATTGAACAGTAACTACTGTAACAATTATTGAGTAATGCCTTCCTACGTAAGAATCAATAATTGGTGCAATACTGGTAATCTTCGTGTGTTTTAACCACGGGTATTCCAACAAGATAATCTGTGAATAACTACGTCGTTATTTATAAACAACTTATACTTGTCGTTTTCTTCATCCAATCGCTTTTCGTTATGGGGCCCACCCAAGGCTGCGCCGTCGTACGAATATTCCCCGACAGTAAGAATATTCCACGACCAAACGAATATTCCCCGACAACAATGAATATTTTATAACCACTTGCATATTTGAAATATTTGCGCATTTTACCCATAACTAACCACATTAATCAAATCAACCCTTACTATTTCAAAATAATAAATAGAGGAAATTTAATTTTATTTATAATAAGTTGGGGTCTTACAACTTCCCCTCCTTATTAAATTTCGTCCTCGAAATTGATGTACGTACCTGGTGTTTCGAAAAGATGAGGATACCTCGCTTTCATTTCTTTTTCCAACTCCCAGGTCATTTCCTCAATAGCATGGTTTCTCCACAAAACTTTAACTTGTGGTATGACCTTTGTACGTAAGACATGCTCCTTCCTATCCAAGATCTTGACAGTACCTCTTCGTGACGTTAAGTCTCCTATTATCTCATCCGGTTTCTAACTCAATAACGTGGTTCGGGTCTTTCACATATTCTGAAGCACAGATATATGAAAAACATTATGAACACGAGACATACTTGGAGGTAACGCAAGTCTATAGGCTACATTTCCTACTCGGTCAAGAATCTAAAATGGACCAATAAATCGTGGATTGAGCTTTCCTCACTTCCTGAATCTTGTAACTCCCTTCCATGGGGCAACATGCAACAATACAGAATCCCCAATACTGAATTCCACGTCCTTTCGATGAAGATCCGCATAAGTCTTTTGTGGATCTTGAGCCGTTTGTATACGCTGTCGAATCATTTGGATCTTTTCCATAGTCATATGTACCAACTTGGGTCCCAATAATGTTGCTTCACCCACCTCATCCCAACATATTGGAGAGCGACACTTTCATCCATACAATGCTTCGAATGGAGCCACACCTATACTTACCTGATAACTATTATTGTAGGAGAATTCCACCAATGGTAAATACTTATCCCAACTCCCTTTGAAATCTAGGACACTGAGTCTTAATAGATCTTCAAGAGTTTGAATAGTCCTCTCTGATTGTCCGTCCGTTTGAGGATGGTATGCCGAACTAAATCGTAAATCCGTGCCCATAGCTTTTTGCAAGCTAACCCAAAATCGTGAAGTGAATCTTGGGTCACGATCCGAAACTATGGATACTGGCATGCCATACAATCTCACAATCTCATTGACATACATATGAGCAAGACGTTCAAGGGAATAAGTGTCCCATATCGGCAAGAAATGAGCAGACTTGGTTAATCTATCAACAATAACCCAAATAGCATTTATGGCTTGAGAAACTGTGGGAAGACCCGTAACGAAATCCATGGTAATGTGTTCCCACTTCCATTTTGGAATCTCAAGTGGTTGCAATGGACCCTTAGGCACTTGATGCTTCGCTTTTACACGTTGACAAGTTAAACACCTCGAGATAAACTTCGCGATCTCTCTCTTCATATTGTTCCACCAAAATGTATGTCGAAGATCACGATACATTTTGGTACTTCCAGGATGGATTGCAAATGGTGTATTGTGTGCCTCCATCAAAATCTTGTTCTTTAAATCAGAATCGTTAGGAACACAAAGTCTGGAGTGGACTCGAAGTATTCCTTCTTCATCGATTCTCGCTTCTGGAATAGCACCTTCTTGTACTTTCTTCTTTATACGCATCAGCTCGGGGTCGGTGGCTTGAACAACTTTAACTTCATCGATTAAAGTTGTTTCTATGCGTATACTTGACATCATCGCACTCGTTCCTGCATATGTTCTTCTACTCAATGCGTCAGCTACCACGTTTTCTTTTCCAGGATGGTATTGAATGGTGTGGTTATAATCTTTTAACAGCTCGAGCCAACGTCGTTGTCGCATGTTGAGTTCCTTTTGGGTGAAGAAATATTTGAGGCTTTTATGGTCTGAATATATCTCCACTTTCTCTCCATATAGATAGTGCCTCCAGATTTTTAGCGCGAAAACGACTGCTACTAACTCTAGATCATGAGTAGGATAATTCCTCTCATATTCTTTAAGTTGTCACGAGGCATAGGCTATGACTTTCCCACGCTGCATGAGAACACATCCTAACCCTTTGCCTGAAACATCGCTATAGATAACAAATCCATCCGAACCAGATGGTATTGTCAGAACAGGTGCCGAAATGAGTCTCCTCTTGAACTTTTGGAAACTCTTCTCGCATTCCTCGCTCCATATGAATTTTGTATCTTTCAAAGTCACCGTGAGTTAATCTGAGTAGCGATTCGAGAAAATCCTTCCACGAATCTCCTATAATAACCACCCTAAGCCCAAAAGCTACGTGCTTGATTCATCGACTTTTGGTTGCTCCTAACTTTGTATTGCCTCAATCTTCACCGGGTCAACAGATACTCCATGTTTTGACACCACGTGCCCAAGGAATGCTACTTCCTCAAGTCAGAATTCGCATTTCTTTAACTTGGTATATAGCTTGTTTTCACGAATCCTTTAGAGTACCAGCTTCAAATGGTGCTCATGATCTTCATGGCTTTTGGAATATATGAGAATGTCATCAATAAAGACAACAACGAACTGATCCAAATAGTCCTTGAATACTAGGTTCATCATATCCATGAAAGCCGCAGGAGCATTAGTCAATCCAAAAGACATGACTAAAAATTCATAATGCCCCTATCGAGTTCTGAAGGCAGTCTTTGGAATATCCTCAGTTCTAATCTTCAGTTGATGATATCCAGAACGAAGATCGATCTTTGAAAAGAATTGTGCTCTTTGCAACTGGTTAAACAGGTCATCAATACGAGGTAACGGATACCTATTCTTGATGGTGACATGGTTCAATTCTCGATAGTCAATACAAAGTCGCATACTCTCGTCTTTCTTCTTTACAAATAAAATAGGAGCACCCCAAGGAGATGTACTAGGCCGAATGAAACCGATGTCCAACAACTCCTGTAGTTGGACCTTTAACTCCTGAAGTTCAATAAGAGCCATTCGATATAGGGTTTTAGAAATGGGCTTTGTACCAGGCTCAAGATCAATAAAGAATTCAACTTCAAGTTCTGGGGGTAGATCGGGAAGTTCTTCAGGAAACACGTCAGGAAATTTACTAACAATAGGAATATTATTCAAATCTGACGTGTCTTTATTCAAATCCATAACATGGGCTAAGAAAGCTTGACATCCGTTTTTCAATAAACGAATAGCTTTATGACTAGATATAACAGTGATTGATTTTAATGGTTTAGTTGCTTGAATTTGTACAACTGGTTGGTTAGGAATATGAAAACTAACAACCTTACGAAAATAATCAATTTTGGCATGATGAGTAGTTAACCAATCAATCCCTAAAATCACATCAAAAGCAAGTATCTTTAAAGAGATAAGGTCAACAGGTAATGTGATGGTGCCAACTTGGATCAAACAAGATTTATAAACAGTGGATGTGATGAAAGTGTCTCCTAACGGAGTCTCCACAGATAAATCAAAGTCTAATTTCTCTAGGGTTAAGTTTAAACGTTGAGCACAAGCAGGAGAGATAAATGAATGGTTAGCACCGGTATCAAGTAAGGTATAAACTTCGCAAGAATTTATGATTAGCTTACCCGTGATCACCTCGTTTGGGTTCCTCGCATTTTGACCCGATCCACGACAAACGCTCTTCCAGAACCGTTGACTTTGACTTTTCTGGGACAGCCTTTTGAGTCACCATCCCCGCTGGACTTGGTTTCGCTACCGTACAATCTCGAGCGATATGTCTTTCCTTTCCACAATTATAACATACCTTGAACTGTTGTGGGCAGTTTGGTCTGATATGTCCCTCTTTTCCACATTTATAGCATACGACGGGTGGTCATTCTCCTCCCTTAGAACCAGTTGCTACTAGTGTTGACGTCTTCACATGGTCATTGTTGAATCTCCTCTTTTTAAAATCTCCTCCCGACTCGCTTCTTCTATTCTCATGGCCATGATTACCACCAGAGTGGTTACCGCCTTTGTCCGTATTCTTCTTTCTCCGCTGGTTATCATTGTTCTGATGACTGTTGTCACCAGTATGATCCTGGTTATGGTCCCTCGGTTGAACGTACTCGTTATCTCGCTCTAACAATTGAACCATGTTGACAACATCTGAATAGAGAGAAAATTTATGAGAAATGAGATACTAACGTATGCCGGGTATCAAACCTCTCAGAAACATCCACGTCATATGTTCCTCATTCTCCACCAAATGAGGTGCAAACCTGGATAACTCTTCAAACTTTGTCTCGTACTGGGACACCGTCATGTTATTTTGTTCCAGTCTAATGAACTCCACTTCCTTCATATGATGATTACTTTTAAGAAAGTACTTGTCATTGAAAAGTTTCTAAAACGTCTCCCAAGACATGCTGAGTGCAGCTGGATGGGTACGCTTCACAGATTCCCACCAGTAATCTGCCTCATTACGGAACATAAAGGTGGCGAATGGAACCTTCTGTTCCTCCGTGCATCCCAAGACATCGAATATCTTGGTGATTTGTTTGACCCACATTTCTGCCTTAATTGGATCTGGCTTTCCCAAGAATTCTGGTGGTCCCAACTCTTTGAACTGCTTGGCTGTGTCATAAACTGCAAAAAGCTTCTAAACATCCAGTCATTCATCATCTGCTCAGTGGTGCTGTTCACAGGAGGAACATTGCCAGCCTGTTGCACGTTCTCCTCGTTGGTGATTAAAGGTGTCTCCACGGTCTCATTTACTTCACTGTTAACATTCTCAGTCGACATTCTCAAATACTACCATAAAACAAGGGTTAATTAAGGAAATCAACATATCACATAATATCCCTATATATCTTGACATTAACTAACAAATAAGCTTAGGTAGGACACACTAGCGAAGGATTTACTCGTCTCTCCCCTCCTAGTTCTATTCCCCAATCTCCGCCAGAGATCATATCCCTAAGCTCTGATACCAACTGTGACGCCCCCAAAATAGGTATACATCACCCATTTTGAGTCGTTAATAACATGGTACAGAAACAACTACAACTTTATTAATACAACATGAAAACTGTGAGTTTAAATACAAATATTGCCGTCTAGACAAAATTCACACCCAAATAAGTCCTCATTACAATTATTGGTACATTATTTTATAAAAATGGTGAGGACTACTAAAACAACTTTCTTGAACCATCATTCCATACCCCGACTAGAACTCGTTACATTCTCTCCTCCTGAGAAGAAAAATGGAACAAAAAGGAAAAGAGTGAGCTCAACTAGCCCAGTAAAGAATATTATGACTAAGATAATATAGAACAAGTTATCGTCAGTCTTCAACAGGGAAAAATCTAATAAAATACAATAGACAACAAGTTTCAGATCAATATTCGCAGCGAAAATAATAATTCATAGAAGAGTTACGTAGAGAATGAAATCTACTATAATCCATGAATTTAAAAGTCCATCATCATTATTTTATCCCTGTAACATCAATCAATATTCATCTTGAATCAAATATTCATCTTTGCACTCTATGAGCCAAAGATATTCATCGATCGATCCATCATCATCTCAACTTTTTGTATATCTTTGCACTATGGGCCAAAGATATTCATAAGAAAATCAACTATCTTTGCACTACAGACCAAAGATATTCAGTAGTACCATCATTTAGGACTGAGGATGATGAAAAATATTTTAAAGAAAATGAATCCAGTGAATCAAAAGAACAAGTATTATGGATTCGTACTTTAAACAATCCGAGTTCAAAAATAATTCATAAATAATCATAGTGAGGTAAAATTCAAGAATGATCAAAACATGGATACAATCAAAGCTAGTATCCACAATAGATATTTTGGATAAAAAAGAAAATTTAATTTTTCTGTGAATAGTGTCGTATTCGTGAATAGTGTCGTATACGTGAATAGTGTCATATACGTGAATAGTAACCCCAACACTAAAAGACAAGAATTTCACAAGAAAAATCTTACCAATATTCCGGCATAATGATATTAGAAGAAATAATATCATTTTTAAAAAAAATAATATCCCTTACCTTGAAAAGACTGTACTTCTAGCTGGAATACCGGATATAGTGCTGAAGGGAACTTGCACCGTATAGCAACACTCAAAGTATCAAAATACTCACAAGAATACGCTCGATAATATAGAGAGAGAAAGGGAGAGAAAACTTCAGTTTCTGGTGTGATTTTCAATTCTAACCTAAGCACCCTATTTATAAGAAAATGCTTAGAACACCAAAGCAGAAAATTTAATAAAATATTAATTTATTAATTTTATGTTCCTACGCACACCTTTCCATCTGATTTCAGCAACTAACACATGTCCCACAAATGTAAAAAACATTTTTTGTAAAAAAAAATATTTAAAACTTCAAAAATTAATTATTCTGGAACTTCAGAACTTCAATAATTCATAATAAATAGCCCTTTTATCAGAAAAATTCAAACCTTATATTTTTTTCATAGGAAATTTTATTCTCTACAACTTTGCGGAAGAAAGTTTTTCCAAATTCCAAACAGAAATTGACTTAAATCAACAAACGGACGATTTTACAGGCTTTAATCAAATTCCAGTCAGGAAATGGGGTCCACCGACATGTTTAACATGTTTTAAAAATTAATTGTAACAAAAATACTCCTCCTCATATACTCATATATCTCACATTCATTGTAAAAATATCACCATTATTATATTATTAAAATATAATAATATATTTAAATGAATTATTTATCGAAAAGATAAAATAACAATTTTTCAACAATTGTCACATTAAAAATTTTCTCCATCTATATCCACATAAAATGAATATTTTTCTTATCATATAAATCAATAATTAATTATTCACAAATAATATTACAGAATCACAATAATCGACAACCGTGCGGTTTCAGGAAAAAGGGGCTTTCAATAAGGATTTCTCCTTCGGGCGCGCAATTAGGTGACCAAACCTCTCCTTAGATGCGAAATTTCTAGACATTGCCAATAATGTTATCTAATAATATTATTCAAATAATATGAATTATTGATCTGATAATGAAAATACTATATAGTGACAATTATTGAAACAACAATAATATAAAATATCAACGTAGTAATTATTGAATCAATAAAATAAAATATTGAATAAGTAATTCATTGTAACAATTATTGAGTAATTCCTTCCTACATAAGAATCAATAATTGGTTCAATACCATGTGCAACTGTGTTTTAACCACCGGGTATTCCAACAGTATTAACGGTAGCAACTACGCCGTTATTTATAAACAACTTATACTTGTCGTTTTCTTCATCCAATCACTTTTCGTTATAGGGCCCACACAGGAAATTTTGTCGCATTTAATAATATTCCGATAGTAAGAATATTCCATGACCAAACGAATATTCTCCGATAAAAATGAATATTTTATAACCACTTGCATATTTGAAATATTTGCGCATTTTACCCATAACTAACCACATTAATCAAATCAACCCTTACTATTTCAAAATAATAAATAGAGGAAATTTAATTTTATTTATAATAAGTTGGGGTCTTACACCATATTTAACCCCTTGACCATCTTCTTCACTTCGTAATAATTAAGAGGAAGAGTATGATCCTTGGGTAAGAACTGTCCAATTATAGCGAGCAAATTGTTGAAACCTCTCTCACTACAGTCGTGCTCATTCTTGAAATGTAAGAGCTTCGTCACTGCAGAAAGCTTGGTGTCCGTATCATTTCCCGGATATAACGCGATCCCAGATTCGAGATAATAATTGGTAAAAGGCAAGAACAGATCATTTGGCACTTGCTTTCAGACCGCTTGAAGAAGGTTCATATTCAGCCCAGTTAATAGTAGTAGGGCCATAAGCATCGACCAACATCTCAACTGGATCATAGTGTTCGAAGTATGAATCCCGTGGAATTGATTGTTCCACAATATTTTCAATCACTTCTGATTCCCCGTGATGAGTCCATACGAAGTACCCATCCACAAATCCACGAGAAAATAAGTTAAATTTAATCTCGTCGACTTTCTTCCAAATCAGATTTTTACACTTGACACACGAGCATCGCATCTTCCCGTTCGGATCATCCGTATGTTCTAGTGCTTTGTTCAAAAAATCTAAAACCCCAACACGATAAGTTGAGACTAATCCCCTCCCATCACTAGGGATCCTACGGTACATCCAACTCCGGTCGGCTGGCATTTTTAACTACACAGAAGTACGCATTAAGTTAATTTGGATATTCATGTGTGAATTAGATTTAGCTAGTAACTCTACAGGACAGGGGTAAGACTTCTATCCCATTATTGGATGTGTCTCGTCACTAGTGCAAACACGTTGAGCACGTTTCATGAGTTTCAAGAAAATTTCGGCAGCACCTCCCCATGGTCTCCAAGCACACGAAATAGACTAAGATAACTTAATCTAAGTATTCACTTGGAGAACATATAGAGATAACAGTCAATTAATCCTCAAAATAACAACAAATATACCGTTTCGTATTTTCACCGGCCTAAGTGAGAGACATAACATCCAATAATGGGTCCCATGAGGGGATTCGCTCGACATTCACCCCTACCGAGTGTATGTCAAACGGGTTTCTAAGTTTCAAAGTATAGTACATATATAATTGAAAATGCTACTTAGTTTATTGAAATTTGTGGCAAACTAAGAAAATGCTACTTAGTTTAATTATGAGAATTGTTATGTGGAATCTCTACTTGAGTCGAGAACCGGGGAAAAAAAAGGGTCGTAGTTCCTGTTGTGTCCTATACTCGAATAATAAAGTTAATTCAATTACTGCAAATATTCCTCACTGTTCCATCATATGAGATGACAACATCCCGAAGGAGTTCCATTAAGCTATTGAACAAAGTTTCGAGCTTTAAGCAACCCTCAGATGAGCGAGCGATCACTTCTCTAGGAATGAATCATCTCCCCATATGGGTCCAATCCATGATATAGGCGACTTCTTTCTCGGATTCCTCAAATGGATAGTTCTCATACAAAAGGTGAGACATTCGTGGTAACTACCCATCCGAGGAATTCTTGAGTGGTGAGAAGCTATTTATATCATGGATTGGACCCATATGGGGAGATGATTCAATCCTATGAGAGAAGTGATCGTTCGCTCATTTAGAGGGTTGCTTAACCTAGAACTTTGTTCAATAACTTACTAGCACTCCTTCCGGATGTTGCCATCTATTATGATGGAACAGTGAGGAATGTTTGCAGTAATTCAATTACCTTTATTATTCGAGTATAGGACATAAACAGGAACTACGACCCCCTTTTTTTTAATTGTTGTCGAGGAACCGGTTGGAGTACTATTAGCCACAACTGCTATGTCGAAACTTGCATACAAGAAAGAGTACATATATGTAGGGAGAGTATTATTGCATTTATTAAAAATTGTAGCAAACTAAGCAAATGCTACTTAGTTTATTTTGCTAATGATAAACTAAGTAAGTGGAACTTAGTTTATGAGAATTGTTATTTGGGATCTATAGAGACTAACATTAGAGCATTCACTTCTAGCTACTTAGTTTATTTTTGCAATGATGATAAACTAAGTAAGTGGTACTTAGTTTATGAAAATTGTTATTTGGAATCTATATATTAGAGACTAACATGTTAGACATTCACTCATACTTAGTTTATTATTATATATTTTATTATTTTAATTTGTAGTATATTATATAATTGGCTTATTTATTTATTAAATTTACTTTATTAAATTAAATTAAATTAAATCATTTTATTTTATTTTATTTATTAAACTAAATTAAATTAAATTTTTATTACTTTCTATTTTATTTTGTATTATATTATATAAGTTCTAATTTAAATTTAATTTAATTTGATTTCATAATTAAAATTATTTTATTTTATTTTATCTTGTATTATATTATATAATTTTTAATGTTTTTATTATATTAAATTAAATTAAATTAATTAAATTTAGATTATTTAAATTAAATTAAATTTATTTTATTTTATTCTATTTTATTTTATTATTTTTATTTAATTTTATTTTTTATTGAATTTTATTTTATTTTTTAAATTAAATCAAAGTTTTTTTATTTTATTTTATTTTATTTTATTTATTATTTTATTTTATTTTACTCTATTTTGTATTATACTATGTGGCGCCCCAAAAATTAGGTATCGTCACCCATCTTGGGTCGCCACTTACATGGTACATAAATTCAAATACAACTTACTTAACCTAAGCTGTCGTGTGTATAATCGACATAAAGCGTGAGTTTGAATACATATATTATCTACTAGATATTATACAAAACTCAAAAGGAGTCCTCATTACAACTATTATCACACTATTTCGCAGAATAGTGAGGACTACTAATCTTATCCTCCTCGAACCATTACTCTCGTTCGACTCGACTCGTCAAACTATGTTCTCATTTCAAGAAGAGAACGGTGAAAGAAAAGGTGAGCTCAACTAGCCCAAAGAAGAAATATTATGACTAAGATAATGCGAATAAATTATCATTAGCCTTCAACAGATGTTAAAGCGATAAAATACAATAGACAACCGGTTTAATCTGCAATAGGAATATGCAATCCATTAAAAGAGTCAAGTAGAGAATAAAATCTACTATCTTTTAGGTTTTAAAAGGTTTTCATCAATTTTTTTTTTTATCGTTGAGACTCAGCTTAATAAATAAACCACCACATCTAATCATTCTTGTACCACGGTCAAGGATTTTCATCAAATTATCAATGGTCATGACTATCTTAGAATCACCCCGGTCATAATCATACCAAAAACTATCCATCATCAATGCATTCTGTGCCACTAAGGACTTTTATCACATCATTTATAACAAGCCATGATTATACCGAATGATCCTCGGTCATAATCATACTAAGTTCATCTATGCACGTAAGCCAAAGATAACATAATATATCATGAGGATGATGACAATGACATAATAATTCAATAAAACAAGTTCAAGAATTATTTTATCCGAGGAATTAGTAACGCATAAATTGTCAACAAGATCTTTGTTTTGTAAAGTAAAATTCAAGAATGATCGGAAGAATATTTCCATGAAAAGATATTGGATGAAACGCAAATATCAAGGATATTCTACTAATTTCATGGAGTATATAAGTCAAAGTTTTAACTAACTGGGTATAATAAAAAATGGAATAACAAAAGAAATTACCATGCATGCGATTGCCAGATGTAGACAAAAGTTATTCCAAAGAATAATAATAACGGAACCAAAGTCGGTGAAATTCACAAGCGATGGATGATCCAATGAGAATAATAAATCTTTGAATAATAAAAAATGGAACCAGAATTAGGTGTAAAACACATGCATGTGATATTCCAATGTAATAATAAATGCGGAATAATAAACAATGGAACCAGTCCGGTGTAAAACACATGCATGTGATATTCCAACAAAATAATAAAGAATGGAATAATGAAGAAGATCACCAAGTATAGGGATTAAGCGTATACAAAGTTATTCCAATGAATAAATAAGAATGGAATAACATAAGGATTTCACCAAGTATAGGGTATCACGATATACAAGGTTATGTATAGGGTATATACCACTTTTACAAAAGTTATTCCAATGAATAATAATGAATGGAATAATGAAGTTCTCTTCATGAATAAGAAAGAATAACACCCCTTACGCAGTACAACAAATAATACCCCTTACCAGTAAAAAGACCATTGGATATCAAAGTAGTGAAGTACCGAATACTTTCTTCTTTCTCGCTATAGATTTTCTCTCTATAGCTTCTCTCTATAATTTCTCTCTCTAGAGTTTCAAATTGAATTCGTAAGAAAATAATGAAGGAATGAGCTTTTATTTATAGGAAAATAGAATGCATAGTAATTAATCCATGAGCGGTCAGATTGATTTACTTTAATCGACTATCCATATTTAAAAGCAAAATCTTTTAAATAAAATATAATATATTCTATTTATATAAAAACATTTTACTATGCAAACACTATGCAACACTATGCAAAATACTATGCAACACTATGCATAATAAAATATAATATATTCTATTTATAAAATAACTTTAATAAAGTATTCTTTTTTATATAAAAGATGTTTCTATTTTATTACGTTAATAATCTGAATAAAACAAAAGCGTCATTATCGCTTATAATAATTCATATTATTAATCGACAATAATGGAATCAAACCGAGTGACTTTCGCGATAAGCATCGATAATCAATACCGGTGTGCTACTTATGCAACCACACGACATCTTGTACTTTTACTACTAGAGTAGTTCAACAAGATCAACCAGTAAAACTTCCGTCGTTATTTCAATAAAATATTTTTATCGTTTTCTCAATTCGACAATAATTTTTTGTTGTGGGTCCACCAATGATTGAGCCATTGTACTAATATTCCTCGCTAAACCGAATATTCCCCACCAATCGAATATAATATAACCACTTGCATACTTTGCAAAATTTATAAATACTACCCAAAACTATAATATTTATCTCAAATTCACACCATAATATTAAAAATTATTTCGACAAAATTTAAATCTTTATTGATAAAATAAAGGGGTCTCACATATTATGTTATTTATTTTATTTTTAAAATTTATTTTATTTAATAAACTAAATTAAATTATATTTATTTTATTTTATTTTAGTAGTAAGAAACTAAGTAAATGGTACTTAGTTTATGATTTATTAATATTGGGAAATTAATTACTAATACAATACATGCATGGCCCAAAAATATTCTGTAATTTCATAATTCTGACATAATTTCTGTCATAAATTCAGTCAGAAATAGCAAATATTTCAAGATTAAAACAGTCCTAAAATTAGTTACATTATGATAAGAAACCCAAATTTGATATGTTATACACTTCATAATATCAATATTCTTTAATTTCCAAATTCTAAATAATATGCAGTCTACAAACCCAAAATCAAATTTCCAATTTCAGCAATCAGCAATCAGCAATATAAACAAGAAGAATAGGACCCAAATTTTAGATTTCAGATCACTCCCAATTTCAACAAATGGACCCAAATTTTCAACCCACATATTCACAGCAACAACATATATATTATCCAAATTGGGTTAATCTCATATTCAAACTCAAACTAAACCTAAAACAAATTTAGCCACAAATTTCATAATTTGCAACAAATTAACCCTAAAAATCTAATACTTGACAGAAAACTAACCTTGAAATGGAATTAATGTGCAAACTAGCAAGCGGTGGTGCACGGTGGTGGGTGGCTTTGGTGGTGGTGTCGGTGATGGTGGTTCAACCGACGGTGTTGGTGGCGTCTACTGGTGGTGGAACCGATCGACAGTGATGGTGGTGGTGGCAGTACGTGGTGGTGGTGGTGGCAGTACGTGGAACGTGGTAGTGGTGGAATTGAAGGTGGTGGAGCTATGGTGGAACCGGTGGTGGTGGTGGCAGTACGTGGTGGTTGTGGCGGCGATGGTGGTGGTGGAGATGAGAGCAGTGAGAGAAGTGAGACTGAGAGAGAAAGCAGTGAAAGATCGCGTAAAGTGAGATCGAGAGAAATGAGAGATCTAGATCTAGAGAAAGAGAGAAATTAATGAGAGCAAAGTGAGAGAAACGAGGGGGTCGGAGAAGACGTACCGATTAATAAGGTTTTAGGGTTATTTTCGACGGACTGTCCATTGTAATTCAAGTCATCGTAATTAATATATCTTCGACTGAATAGTCCGTGGGAATTAACACTATTCAGTCGAACATAAGGTTCGCGCTGGCGGGAACATTGGCGCCAATGGAATATATATATTTTCGATGAACATCCGTCGAAATTAAAGTAGTTTCGACTGACGTATCTTCGATGGAAGAATTCGTCGGAATACATATTATCTTCGAGGGAATGTGTCCGTCGAATGTAGATCCGTCGGAATTAGCCGGTTTTCTTGTAGTGAAGTTTTTTTTAACTTAAACTCGAGTTATTATGTTTCAAGCATGTTAGTGGTTTAATTATTTACAATTATTCCACATCTTTGATTATTGTTTCACACTTAGTGCATATTGCATATGTTCATCAGGTATAAAATGTTGGTCACCTTCATTACCATAAGGTTCTGTTAAATTTGTTCATGGTCATTGTTGACCACCAAACATTATTAATTCAGTCATTCAATTATTGAAGTTTTGATTCATGCTCTTTCATAATTATATTACATTGTTGAAAACTTGAAAGCTTATTCATTTTCAATCATAATATATCCTTCTTATATTTAAACTTGTTGGGCAAAATAGTTGCTCACTCTTACTATATCATGATAACATTTTCAGATTAAGACTAAGACTCGAAGGAAACAGAGATAAGGATAAATTCCATGAGTAGATTTTTATCCCCATTTAACTATTATGTTATTTGATGTGAATAAATTATGTAAACCTTTTTTGGATTCCAAATGTACTTATGTAAGTTAAGGTTGTTAGTTGTTGGGCTATGTTGTAAGAGCTTATTGTATAAACAATTTATGTTTATAACTCTACATTAGATTATAGAATATGTATGAAGATGATGTGTCGTGACGCACCAGAGCCAAGGTTGAAGGGACCCGAATTTGGGGGCGTTATAGTTTCTTTGTTGGCCGAAATTTGATTAACTATTCTTTTTATTTGCTGAAAGGTTTTCCTTTAGATTTTTCATGTTTAGTATTAACATGATATCTAATTTGAATAGGAGTCTAATAAGGCAACGGTTTCCTTTATTCAAACTAATTAGTGATTGGAATGAATTAAATATCCTTATATATTCCTTTATTTTAGCTATATCAATTTGACTTGGATATCATATCTTTGATTACTGATATCCATTGGACTCTTTAGTTGCTAAAGTCATGTGATATTCCATCTGTATTGAATTTATCTCTTTCTGTTGGAAAAAATCAATTTGCTGGAATTATGTGATATACCTGCTGGTTAAAAAACTCTTACTAACAAATCTTTTTATATCTGTTAGTATTAATTAGTTGCTAAATATCATGAGATATCATAACTCTTTACAATATTGGTTGAGATGTTCATGCTAACAAAGTCTTTAAAGATGTTAGCTCTGCTATATATATACATATATATATCTTCCTCTCTGAAAAAATAGGAATACTTACACTTGAAGGACATATCAGAAAACTCAAAAGCTAATATTCATAGATATCTCCATCGAGTGTTATTAGAGTCAATTTCCAGCATGTAGAATGCTATTATTATTAATTTTGTAGTGGCTGGAAAATCAAAGCACATTGTATATAAAATCTTTTATAATAAATTATAAGGTCAAACATTGTTTGGCTTTATTGATCCAGTAGTGAATAGGGTCTGTTCAAAGATAGTTTTAAAGGGTGCAAAGGTGCAAAGGTCTTAGTGGTGAGAAAGGTTGCAAAGGTGCAAAGGGGAAGTGGTGTCCATCAGTGTAAAACTACTTTGAATAGGGAGTTCTTTTTATTTGTAATTAATTAAGTATTAAGTTTAATAAAAAGAGTCTCCAATACTTATTTGTATTGGACGTGGATTAGGCTACAGGACTAAAGGATATGGGTTAAACCACGTAAAAATCTTGGTGTGATTTCTGTTCTGCTCTTTTCTTTAATTTGCATTTGATTGATTTTGCATTTTTTTTAACCTGTGTTTTTAAATACACTAAAATAAACAGGGATTATCGGTCTGATTATAACTGACGAAGAACATACACTAAAATAGACAAGGGTTACCTGTCCGATTATAATCTGCAGCAATAAAATTTATAAATCGACCAGTGTTGATCACTTTTGGGTTCTACACCTATTCACCCCCCTCTAGGTGTGCTTATTTACAGATTACAAAAATAAAATCATGGCTTTTGGGGTATGAAATCTTAAAGTATAAGGTGAAATTTGATCCAAGAATGAACATAAATGTACATATAATGAAGGAGTTATGATCAAAATAAAATTAGGGATTTTAAAATTAAAATATTTATAACTTGAGCTCTATGACTCAATTTGAGATGAAATTTTTGGTAAAAGTGTTTTTTGATCTAATAAGGATGTTGTCCAAAATTCATAATTTTCCAACTTAATTTCAAATTTTAAATAATTTTACAAATTTGGAAAAAAATTGATTTTAAATAAATATTAATAATAATGGGAAAAAATATGAAAAAATTAGAAAATATCTAAAATATAAATACCTAGGTGAGTCCGAAAGAAGGAAAAATAATAAATGTTTAATGGATTAAATAAAATAAAAATATTTATGAAAAATTAATTAAAGAAAAAGCCAGGAAATAAGTAATATATTTTATCGACTAAAATCTGTCAAAAAGGAATGTATGAGGCTATGTGAGTGATAAATAAACACTATAATGAGACTTTAAGTTGGTGTAAGAATGTAGTCGAGGATAAATTTATGTTACCAGAAATATAGAAATGGAGTTACAATTAGTTACCAAAGATAACTATTAATTAAAGGCTTAAATATGAATTAGTACTCTAAACTATAGGCTATATTCCACTTCGGTGATCTACCTTTCAATTTTGTCAATTAGGTGATTAAACTATCAATTTTTTCTAATTACAACAAATTGAACACGCCACGTCAGAAATTGTTGACGTGGTAATTAATTGTCAATGGGGTCTTAAGTAATTTTATGTAAAAAAAAAATTATTTTTTATTCATTACATAAACATCTCATTTAAATAAAGGGCAAAATCATCAAAACCTAACTTAAAATCCCTAATTAAAATAAAACAAACATATCAAGAAAGAAAATCAAACGAAGCTCTCCCCCAATTCTTCCCCAGCTCTCCCCCAATTCGAACGAAGCTCAACCGAAGCACAGAACTTCTGATAATCAACCATTATTGGCCAAAATTTATGACCTATTCATTTCGATTACCGCAACACCTCACCATCAAAGCATAACCCACCGGACATGGTGGCTATGGTCATGATGTGTAACGATTGGTCATTACATTTTGATCGACAAACTTAAAAAAAATTCAATCGATCAAAATCGTATAACTTCTCGTTCTGATCAAACATATGAATAAGAATGTTCATTCCATTCCATTCCATTTCTATTCTCATTCTCATTTTGATTTTATTGTTGTAGCCAAACTGAATATTAAACTATTAAAGTAAGATGTCCTTCTTGAGAATATTTGATAGAAACAAGTCAGAAAGATAAAGTTGTTTACTTTGATGTTAACTGGAAGTTAAGAAGAAAAGAGAACATTAACATGTGCTACGTACTACTCCCTCCATATGTAGTTCGTTTTAATTTTTTTTTTTGTTATTCTTAATTATTTGTCGTTTGTGATTATCTAGGAGAATTGATCACTATTTTTTCTAAATTATCCCTTATTACTCTACCTAATTTTTTGATCCATATTTATGATCTCCTCTACTCTTAACTCTCTCTCTCTCTCTCTCCTCCCAACAAAATTCTTTCATCTTTTTTCTTTAAAAATCTGATAATTAAAGTGTTTTATGGAGAGAGAGAAAGAGAAAAAAAATAAGAGTAAATGAGACTATTGAGATTTTTTAGGAGTAAAATTATAGGAAATTGTTAATAGAGAGAGTATGAGATAAGTAAGGTAAAGGGTATTATAGACAATTAATAGTATAATTAATGCTTTTTAATTATTTCCTTAATTCTTGTGCACATGTCTAAAACGACCCTATATTAAGGAACGGAGGAGTATATTTGTTTGGAGGTTTATTTGGAAAACGTGGAGGTTTTCATTAACATATAAGTTTATTAAGAATATGAAGAAGAGAAATGCAAATAAGATATTCACTATTTTTCTTTCTTTCCAAGTTAAAAAGAAAAAAAAAAGAGACAATTAATAATTAAACAGATTCCCAACTTTATCCTATACCCTTTCCTTCTTTTTTTGTCTATTTCCTTTTTGACTTAATTACAAAAAGAAAAATACTTTCAACGACCTTGACATCCATGGCCCCATAAAACTGATAAAAAAAGCTCTCAACAACCTGGCAGATTTGACAATTCTTTATGATACCATGGTTACCCAAGTTTAACACCTTTCCTATTCACTTTCATATAATCTGAAGCATACTCTTGCTCTTCAAGAACAAAAAAATAATTATTGTATGTTTTATTTTTATTTCTAGCCCAAATAAAGGTCATTAATAGTGTCAAAGCAATAATAATAATGTCAAAAGAATAAGTATCGGTAAAAATTTATAGTGTTGTTAAAATAAGTATAAAAGTGTCACTAAATACATATTTACTGTAATAATATAAATATTGTTATGACATTATCAACACTCAAACTAAACAAAGGGAGTAAATAATCCGTTGTTTGTTTCACAAAAGAGTATTAGTTAAAAGAAATGTATCATAAAAAATAGTCTCATTTTCTTAAATGCTAGTATTAAATGATATGACATTGTATATCAAGGTTACTATAACAATATCATTATTATATTGTCACTATTAAATTAAACATATTATAAATTTAAAATTAAATATGTAAAAAATTATATCCTCAAATTTATAAATTTTGCATATGATACTCTTTCAAGCGTTGAGCATAATTCTTTTCAAAAGAGTCCTTAGAAAACTTGGTGGATCCCAGCTGCTGAATAACAACTGCTGCCTCGCCAGTTAATGCATTGCTTGCCCATGCAGGGACGAACTCAATGAATGATGTTGTAAAAATTAAGAAAGCAGAGTAGCGGAGTATTTTTTATGGATCAATGTTGTTGTAAAAATATCATGATATCATGATAGTCTCATTTTAAACAATTACAAAAATTCACAAATAATTACTAAATTTATAAAATTATATAAAAAAAGTACCATATGTTTTAAAGAATTTTTTTTTTTTTATGAGTTAACGTTGTAGTTAGAAATAAATAAATAATGAAATGTGACCAATTATGCCACTCTCTTATCTTCATATAAGGCCTCCATTTTTAATATCCAAAACATCCCAACGTTTGTTTTTAGCAGAGAAACAACGTCGCACAACGCCGCTATTCTGCTTTCTTAATTTCTTTCATCCCATTTCACATATTATTCTCTGCTCAACAGGAAGAGAGAGAAAAACCCTGACTCAGGTCTGATTCCTCCAATCAAAAGCCCTAATTTTCCATTTACCCCCAATTGCAACCCCAAAAAACCCACATCCGAACTCCAACCTACCACTACTCATCCCCATAAAAGTAAAAGCATCGTCTCCATGCTTTCCACTGTTGGAAAATATAGCAGTATTAACAAGACCAATCGACGAATAAAATGGAACAACTTATATGGTATACTGAAGAAGTTGGCGCAGAAGAAAGCCTTCTTATCTTAAAAAGTGATTTTTTATTAATCGATAATAATCGCGGTCTGAATAAATTGCCGACGATCATCGTAGTCGGTCTTGGATTATCAAGGCCCAGGACAAAATTTTCTAAGTGTGTCCCTTTATACAAACTAAATAAAAAAATAAATAAATTATCAACTAATTAATTTTATTAAAATTATAAGAATTTACAAAGATAAGGAAGAAACACTTTAAAATGTCATCGTGAAGCAAAGACTCATCACATGTACTCTACAAAATAAAAATATCAATGAAATCGGTAAAACTAATAAAATACACACTGTAGTTGACAAGTTTTACTGATTACACAATTGAACTTTTAATTTTTCAAATTATCCCACTAAGCTAATTATTATTTTGAAATTGGATTATTCCGTTAAAAAAACGGACGTTAATTTTTTATCTACAAAACTAATGAATTACTCACTGTAGTTGACACGTTTTACTGATTACATCATTAAAATTTTAATTTTTCATGTTACCCCATTAAATTAATTAAAAAATGATTATTTTAAATATTTTTAAAAATAGTTATTATTTTAAATAAAAATATTAGAAACTTTAATTTTTTCATAAAATATAGATTTAAAAAATTAAGTTTTATGAAACCTTCTCGATTTTAAAAAATAAACCTTTTTTTTTTCTTCGAAAATAAAGTTTATTTTTTTGAATCTATATTTTATAAAATTTTACTCATTTTTTTTAAAATATGAAGAATTTTCCAATTTTTTCTTGAAAATAATATTTATTTATAAAATTATTAATTTCTTTTTGAAAAAAAATTGAATCAGCTTTTTTTATTTATCTTTTACTATTTTTTTTATTTAATTTCTATTTTTAGTTTTTTTAAAAAATTATAATATTAAGAATGGGTCATTCTTTTTAAAAATTAAGTAGACATTAATTTAATTTAAAATCACTTTAATTTTTTTAATCTATATTTTATGAAACTCTACTAATTTTATGAAATAAAAAAGTTTCTAATATTTTTACTTAAAATAATAATTATTTTTAAAAATACTTAAAATAATTATTTTTAATTAGTTTGATGAGGTAATTTAAAAAATTAAAAGTTCAATGATGTAATCAGTAAAATATGCCAACTACAGTGGATAATTCATTAGTTTTGTAAATAAAAAATTAACATCCGTTTATTTTTTTTAACGGAATGACCCAATTTCAAAATAATAATTAGTTTAGTGGTGTAATTTAAAAATTTAAAAGTTCAATGGTTTTAATCAGTAAACCTACCAACTACGGTGGATATTTCTTTAGTTTTGCCCAATGAAATCTAAACCACAAGACATCATTTAAAATGTCTTCGTGTTACACTTTTAGATGCAAAATCATCAATTATACTATCATATTTAATATTTTCTAACATTTCATTTTTAATGTATAATATCGCTAATCTTTTTATTATTTATTTTTTTATACACATAAATACATAAATTTATAAAAAAAATTGGGCCCCTTTCAATTTTGGGCCCTGGGCGGTTGCCCTGTTGGCCCATGCCCAAGGCCGGCTCTGCCGACGATCACCCTCCAGTATTCAACGGTGAAGCCTTCGATCGTGTGTACTCACAGAAAGAGACTTTGGACTTGTCTATGTGGATTGCCCGATTAATAGAGTATATAGAGAGGAGAAGAAGATGTACTGTATTGTGTTATGTGTTCTTAACCCTGAAGAATTGTTTGATATTTATAGGAAGAAAAAATATATACGTTAATATGATGAACGTTAAAAAACGATAAAATAGGCGTTGGGAATAACTAACGTTAATGGAGAACAAACGTTACGAACAAGCAACGAAAAAGAGAACGTTGGAAACAAATTAATCAGAAACGGTTAGGGTATTAAATTAGGCAATTAGGCTCTTGGTATTAAAAGAAATAAAAGTTAGGGATTTAAGCAAAATAGTGGGCTACCTGGGTGCACCCGCAAGGCATAATCGATCGGATCGGCATCCCCCCCGAGCGGGCGTAATGCACGTACACACGCACTAAGGTTTTCTGACCAAAAGTCTGCAAGAACCAAGCTTGGCCTAGCCCAATTCGTTAGTCATCCTCATGTGCGCAAGTCCATCCCTTTTTCCCAACCAAGTTACTAATCCCAAGCCAACATGTATTAATATACACAAAGAATTAATGTTTTTAACATAGATGATATTAGACTATGTCAAAACTATAAATTTTGGAGCATAACCAACATCTACCACCCACTACGTCGCACGTAAGCGATACCGCCACCGCTGACGCCCAACGTAGGATAGGAATTGTCGTTGATCCTACCCCACGTCCGACCTACATCTGAACTCTACGACTTAAAAACCTGAAAATTCAATGGGGGCAATTGCCCCCTCTGTCCTTAAGGTGGATCCGCCCCTGATTAATTGTATATGAAAACTATGTGTAAATTATAGGCAAGGAAATCGTGTCTGGCTAGGGTTAGGGTTTCGCGTTGGCTGAGGAGGAGAAAAATCCACGAAAAGTATGAAATTGATTGATTGATTAAATAGGGGAGAAGAACAGATGAGCAATTACTCCAATGACGCGTGGAAGAACTCCTAAAATCAGGAAACCTTGTTAGGATAGTAGGGATTTAGGGAGCCTTCTTAAGTGCTTCGGGTTAAGAGAGAATGTCTAAGAACCCTTAGAATCCGAAAACCTTATTAGGGTAACAGGGATTCCATGAGATTCAAGCTTCCAAGTCCAGCAAGAGGTCTCAGCTGCAAAGTCTAAAGTCCCAAAAAGAGTCCCCCCCTTCAAATAATGGAAGGGGAATTTATAGAGTTTCCTAGAACTTAAGTAGCCACATGTCACGCACATGTATTCAGGAAAATTCCAGAAATACCCTTTAGTCATTAGAATAATGCACATATCGTCCTGTCCTTCTTGCCACCAATCCAATCTCTCAATCAATTCCCAAAATGAGCCGCCTCCACGAGCCTTCTGCCTCGAGACACATGGAGGCTTCTCTCGAGTCTAGTACATTAATTTCTGGCTTTTTCGTCTTCATTTAATGAGGTCGTGTGAACCCTAATTGTGCATTTAATTCAATTAGGTCATGTGAACCCTAATTTACACTTGGGCCCACATAAATTATGTGAAAATTGATTTTATTAATTGTATATGAAAATTGTGTGTAATACAAAAAAACAACCACAATAATGATATTAAGTCATTTAAAAACCTCATTAATTTAAAATAACAATTGCTCAAAATAAGGATCCAAAACTGAATATATATTTAAAAAATGATATCTAATAACTCCAATTTAAAAATTAATGTAGTGCCAAAAAGAGATCTTCTAAAAAGCATGCTACCAATGTGTTGCTGAAGTAAAAAAATTAGGCTGTTACTAAAGTGTTGAACAATATTTTTTTGTTTGGTAAAATTGATGTAATTTAAATTGTGATTGGTGAATAATGCTTTTGTTTGATTAATATTAATTATTGAAGGAAACTGGTAAATCTACAAGAGAAAATGATATTTTCATATGAAAACTGTCGCTATAGATCCTGTAACGCCTGCAATTAATCTTGGTTCCTAGAACCTCAGACCTGGTGCATCACGATACATCCTCTTCATACCTGTTCTATAACTATTGCAAAATATTCATACAAACATTGTTCATTTTCAAATAATTCAACATCATTTCCCAAGGTCTATAACTTTTATCTTGATACATACTTTTAATAACTCACAAGGTTTACATCGATAATTTACATCAAATAACTTAATATTTAAATGTGCATAATATGCTACTCTTATATTTTGCCCTTGTCTCTATCTTTCTTCGAATATTCGTCTTAATCTGAAAATGTTATCATGATATAGCAAGAGTGAGCAACTACTTTGCTCAGCAAGTTTAAATAAAAAAATGGATATATCATGATTGAAAAGAAATAAGCTTTCAAGCTTTCAACAATGTATAATAATTGTAAAAGAGCATGAATCAAAATTTCAATAATTGAATAACTGAATCAATAATGTTGGGTGGTCAACAATGACCATGAATAAATTTAACTGAACATAATGGAAATGAAGGTGATCAGTTTTTCATGCTTGGCGAATATATGCAACATGCACTAAGTGCGAATCAATAATCAAATATGTGAAATAATTATCAATAATTAATACACTAGCATGCTTGAAATATAATAACCCGAGTTTGAATTAGGAGACTTTCCTTGACCGTCGATTACCGCTAAGCAGTCTAATTTAATCTCTTATGAAAGACCTATCATTTATAATATTGATCTTTCAATCAGTATAACATAAAATGCCTCATAATACTATTATTTCATTAATAAATTAACTAACATTTAGCCACATAATCAATAATTCATTATCTCATTATCATTACTATCACTCAATCATCATCTTAAAACTTTTGTCTAATATTATTAATCACTTAATAATAATTCATTCAATTCTCAATTATCACTTCATAACATCTTGATCGTTTACAAATATTATTAACCTTTTAATAATATTTTAATCATTTATCCACATCTTAATACATTCCAAATATTATTGATCCTTTAATAATATTTAATCACTTACTAATATTATTAATCATTTAATAATATTTAATCAATTAACAAAGTCTTAATGTAAGACCCCAACTTTCATGAATAAAGATTAATTTTTCTCGAAATATATATTTGAATATTATGATGTGGATTTGATATAATGTTGTAGTTGTGGGTAATATTTATAAATTTTGCAAAGTAAGCAAGTTGTTATAAAATATTCGATTTGTCGGAGAATATTCGTTTTAACAGGGAATATTCGTATGACGGCACAATCATTGGTGGACCCCACTACGGAATTATTGTCGGAGTTAGAAAATGACATAAATGTTTTTATAAAAATAACGACGAAAGTTTTACCGTTAACTGATGAAATACCCGGTGATAAAAGTACAATAATACGCGTGGTTATATAGTAGCAAACGGTATTTGATGCTTACGTGAGAAGTCACTTAGTTATACTCAATTATTGCTACAGTAATTATTGCATAATATCTCACATTATTAATTCTATAATTGTCACAGTATAATCTGCATAATATTTTATTTTATTAAATTAATAATTGAGATGACAAGTTATTCATGTAAGGAATAAACATGTGAATGATATTCCTATTTATATATGATTTGGTTATGAGATATATATGAATGAATATGCAAGTATGCTTGCATTAAGAAAAGTTGTAAAGTCCTTTGATAGATAATAGAAACATATGTACAAGGACTTAGAATGACTTGATCAAATGTGTTAGGTTGATCCTACATAAGCAAAATAGCTTTGTAAAGTCCTTAAAAAGAAATGATGTACAAGGACTATAAATATATAAAGATCAAGCATGTTAGGTTGATCTTATGATGTAATAGATAGGTTTGTCTGATCGTCGAAAGCCTTCGCACTGAAATCGCATGATCTGCCGAGGAGAGTCAAGGAAAACTCGAGAGCTATCGAGACAGAATCATAGTCTGAAAGATAGTAGATCTCGGAGTTCGTAGACTTCCAGGAGAGACGACGAAGGATCGTAGTGTGTCGAGGAGAATTTCCTCAGGGCCGTAGTCTGCTGAGAAAGTCATGTTCAGAATCGTGAGGGCGATCGCACTTTCTGGTACCGAGCATCTGCCAAAGTCAAGTCAAGAATCATAGACTACACTCAGAGTCGTAGAGTCTACTAACAGCCAAGTCAAGGATCGTAGACTACACTTAGAATCGTAGAGTCTACTGATCGTATCAAAGGCATAGATCTTAGTCGAGCAAGATCAGATGAAGACAACAAGCACAACGACAGAAATCATAGTATCAAGATCTGATCTCGGAGTCGTAGTATCTGCAAAGCCTAAGCTGAATCGTAGAGTGCAGAGCTAAGACCTCAACATATGTGCTCATAAAGCCAAAGAAGAATCGTAGAGCAAACACGATTCTCAAAAAATGAGCACGCCCAGAACATCCAAAGGAATGAAGCCTCTAGTTGATACTGTAAGGATACATCCTACCTAAAGAAAGCCAGAGAGCACTCAACGAATGGCATGCAAGCCAATAGAAGATCTAAGCATCAACCCAATCAGCATCCAGATTGAGTTGTAAAACCATTCAAGATGAATTCTTCCACAAGATAATCATAAGAAGACGTCAGTGGCTGACTGAGGAAAGTCAGCATATGCAGTAGCTGTCAAGAAGAAAGATGACAACGATCTTGGAAGTAATCAAGATCGTAGTGTTTGCCAAACTAAGAAGGAACTGATGGAGTACACACTAAGATACTGGTCAGCCTCTGAATAACAAGGCTAAAGTGATTAAGAATTGGGTTAGTCCATTAATGATAAGTGAACGGGAGATAACAAGGACAAAGCAAGCTGGACACGCCACAAATCTAAAGTGTTTTATTATTCAGAAGGGGCCAAAGCGAGGAATCAAGCCATTAGTATCTAAGAACAGTCAAGGAAAACAGAAGTGTTGAAGCACTGCACAAAACAAGAAAGAGGTGTTCTACGTCATAGCTCAAGTGAACACTCTTTCAGATCGCAGTGTTAACTGTACATGTCAATACGACACTACGATTAGGTCCAAGGAAAAGTGAATCAGAAAATCATAGAGTTCAAACAACTGAGGATTGAAGCATTGGCAATAGTTCAATCTGAAGAATGGCATTCGGACAAAAGCTTTTTAAGAGCATCGATGCAGGGACAACCTCTGATCGAGAAATCAGCAGGGTGAAATAAAGTCGTCAACCTGCCCAAGATATCAAAGTGACATATCTGATAGGGTAGGTGAAATAGTAGACTGCAGTGTCAGGAAGTCAGAAAAAGATGTCATGTCACATCTGCAGTCGGTACCAAATAACTCGAGATCTGCGAGGCAATTTGAATAGCTTTCAACGGCTACTTTCCAATGGGAAGATTAGGAAGTAGTATAAATCAATAGAGCTTCAAAGATCATCAGTTGCTATTGTTAGGAATGTTGCAGAGTTGGTGAATGCTATAGTTGACTCTACGAGTTCCACCAAAGATCAACAGAACAAGTCTCAGTGACAGTGAGACTACCAAGGTGGAAGTGAAGCAGCTTTGAAAAAGAACTCAAACAGATCAAAGCTTCACTCAACAAAGATGAGAATGCCACTAAAGATGGCAGCCAAGCTGAGAACCGAGAAGGCCAAGAAGATACCATTCAGAAAAGTGGCTGAGTACAAAGAAGATCAAGAGAGCCACTCTATGAATCACCATGAACCGAAAGCTGAAACTGAACAAGTGCAGAACCATGTCTGCAAAGTATTCAAGAAGGGTTCAGGGATTGGTAAGTGCCAGACAAAGTCTACTAAAAGCACAAAGACTTAGCAAACCCAGATGGTGATGGTGCACAGCTGATATCAGATCAAGATGAGCAGAAAAGAGTGAAGATCAGCTGCACCAAAGAAGATGTGGTCTGAACTCGAAGCTGGAAGCAAAGAGGACCACACCAAGCTGCTAAGTACAAAAGATGTTAAGATCTTAATGACATCTTAGCATTTCAAAGACCAACAACAACTACTAAAAACAAGAAGCTGTATTCTGAGGGGTCCTCGTGTCGTAGGGACTAAATGAAGTTCCAAACTCTTTTGGCTTGAAGAGTTCCTAGGGAACTAGAGAAGTTCCAAGGTGGCGGCCTGAAGAGTTCTTAGTGAACTTAAGTCCCAAGGCTGTTGGCCTTGAAGGAATCTTAGTGATTCAGGGTGTTACCCTTCCTTAGTGGAAATCCTGATAATTAAAAATAGAAGAGTGGATTAGGAGCTTGAGTCTCTGAACCACTTAAAACCCCTTGTGTCTTTTACTTTATGTCATTTACATTATGTACATTAACTGCTATAACTGCTATGTATGTTTTAACTGCTTACTACTAAAGTAACTCTACGAACAATGTATGTTTGATTATGAATATAAAAATGAAGGGGATCTTTTACTTATTCCGTTGTGCTTGAAAAGATTCTTATGTTTGTCATTTGCTACTTAATGAGCAAATACAACTTCATAGAGAAAAAGTATTTGAAATTCTAAGGATCTATTCAACCCCCCCCCCCCCTTCTAGATCTATATTTTGCCTAGTGGGAACTAACAATTCATATTATTATTTACATTATTAACAATGTCTAGAAAGTTCTGTCAAGAAAAGGAGTTTGGTCACCTAATTGCGCGCCAATAGGGAGAAATCCTTATTAGAAAGCCCCCACTTTTCTGGGAATGATCCGATTGTTAATATTTTAAGTAATATTATTGATGAATAAATGTTGTTAAAAATATTGAGAGGATTTTTATGAAGTATTTGTTATAAATTTTGCTTATTTATGGACCCCCCACTTACTCATTTTTCAAAATAATCGATAGAATGTTATTCAGTATATATATATATATATATATATATATATATATATAATATATATAACATGTGTAAGACCCCAACTTATTATTAATGAAATTTAATTTTCTCTATTTATTATTTTGAAATAGTAAGGGTTGATTTGATTAATGTGGATAGTTAGGGGTAAGAGATATGCAAATATTTCAAAATAAGCAAGTGGTTATAAAATATTCATTGTTGTGTGGGGAATATTCGTTTGGTCGTGGAATATTAAATGCTTTGTGGGAATATTAAATGCGACGGTAGCGACCATGTGTGGGCCCATAACTTGAAAGCGATTGGATGAAGAAAGCGACAAATATAAGTTGTTTAAAAATAAGCTTGGCGTAGTTATTCACAGATTATCTTGTTAAAATACCCGGTGGTTAAAACACAAGTATACACGGTATTGCACCAATTATTGATTCTTACGTAAGAAGGCACTACTCAATAATGGTTACGATAATTCTTTATTCGAAGATTTTATTGAGTTAATAATTCTTTGCGTTGATATTTTATATTCTTTGTTGTTTGATAATTGTCATTACACGGTATTTTTTATTATCGAAGCAATAATTCATATTATCGAATAATATTATTAGATAACATTATTGGCAATGTCTAGAAAGTTACATCTAAGGAGGTTTGGTCACCTAATTGCTTGGCGCCAAGATGAAGAAATTCTTATTGAAAGCCCCTCTTTTCTGAACCGCACAGTTATCAATATTGTGATTACGTAATATTATTTGTGAATAATTAATTATTGATTCATATGATGAGGAAAATATTGATTTTATGTGGATATAGATGAGAAAAATTTTAATGTGACAATTGTTGAAAATTGAAATTTTATCTTTTTACGATAAAATAATTCTTTTAAATATATTATTATATTTTAATAATATAATAATGGTGATATTTTTACAACGAATGTGGGATATATGAGTATACGAGGAGGAAGAGTATTTTGTTGCAATAAATGTTTAAAACATGTTAAACATGCCGATTGGATCCCATTTATTGACTAAAATTTGATTATAACTTTAATAAAATCGCTTGGTTTGTGGATTTCGGTCAATTTTTATTTGGAATTTGGAAAAACTTTCTTCTGCAAAGTTGTAGAGAATTGAATTTCCTATAAAAACTCATGAGATTCGAATTTTCTGATGAAAGGGCTATTTATTATGAATTATTGAAGTTCGAAGCTCGAAATAATTGATTTTGGAAGTTTAAAATATTTAAAATTAGAAAAACGTTTTTCTTACTTTTTCTAGAATGTGGCATGTGTTTGATGGCTGAAATCAGATTCTAGGCATGTGTAGAAAATTTATATAATTATATTATTAATTTATTAAATTTTACTGTTTTGGTGTTCTAGCAATTTCCTATAAATAGGTGTCTTAGGTTAGAATTGAAAATCACACCGAAGCAAGTTTTCTCTCTATATTATCGGCGTATTCTTGCTAGTATTTTGAGTATACTTTGAGTATTGCTATACGGTGCAAGTCCAAGTCATAGCCTATATCCAGGTGTTTCAAATTTAAATCTTGATCCTTGAGGTAAGGGATGTTATTTTCTTCTCAAATGATATTATTTCTTCAATATCATTATCTTTGAAATATTAGTTGGAACTTTTTATCAAATTTGGAACTTCTTCATGTCAGGGTTACTTATTCATGAGTTACTATTCACGAGTTACTATTAAGCATGAGTTACTATTCACGAGTTCTTATTCACGAGTCTTATTAAGTAAGCGTGAAGATGTTTTTTTTGGAATTTCTATCTTTTGGTGTCGGAGTTCTTATTCACGTATACTAAAGACTATTCACGATATCTGACTCTATTCATAGAAAAATAAAATTTCTTCTTTTTGTCCAAAATATCTATTCGGATACTAGCTTTGATTGTATCCATGTTTTGATCATTCTTGAATTTTACACACTTATGATTATTTTTGAGGTATGTTTGAACATGGATAAAACAAAGTACGAATCCTTAATCCTTAATCCTTGTCATTTTTTGTTTCCTTTGGATTCGTTTCTTTAAAAATATTTTTCATCATCCTCGGTCTTAAATGATGATATTATTGAATATCTTTGCTTTGTAGTGCAAAGATGAATGATTCTGAAGAATATCTTTGGTAGTAGTACAAAGATGAGCAGTGTTTAGATGAACATGACCTAATCGATGAATATCTTTGGCACTGTAGTGCAAAGATGAATATTTGATTCGGATATATATTGATTGATGTTACTGAGGATAAAAGATGAGCGATGAACTTTTAAATTCATACATAGAAGATAGTAGTTGCATTCTATACTTATCTCTTCTAATGAATTATTATTTCCATTGCGAATATTGATTTAAAATTTGTTGTCTATTGTATTCTATTAGATTTTTTCGTGTTGAAGACTAACGATAATTTGTTGTATATTATCTTAGTCATAATTTTCTTTTCTTGAGCTAGTTGAGCTCACCCTTTTCCTTTTTGTTCCATTTTTTTTTCTCGGGAGGCGAGAATATAGCGAGATGCAGCCTGGGGTATGGAATGAAGGTTTTAGAAAGAATTGTTTAGTAGTCCTCACCATTTTTGTAAAATAATGTATCAATAAATGTGATGAGGATTTATTTGAGTATAGATATTGTCTAGAAGATAATATTTGTATTCAAACTCACAGTTTTACTGTTGTAATAATAAAGTTGTAGTTGTTTCTGTACCATGTATTGACAACTTAGAATAGGTGATGTATACCTATTTTGGGGGCGTCACAATGTGTGTGTGCATGTGATGTTGGAAATGGGGGGGGGGGAGAAAACGTGTAACGGAGGAAGTATTATTAATATTATATATTTTATAAGTTTTATTTTTATGAAAAATAGAATATATTATATTTTATTATGCATAGTGTCTGCATAGTATTTGCATAGTAAATTTAGAAAATTATTTCAGACAATTCGTGCGCCCGTGATTTTTCCCCACTGTGCATCCGTGATTTTTCCTAAATAGTATCCTTCTATTCTCCTATAAATAGAATGCTTAGTTTAGAATTAAAAATCACACCAGAATCAGAGAATTTTTCTTCTATAATTGAGCGTATTTCTTTCAAGTTTTAGGAAGTTTTGAGTGTAGAAAACAGTAAAAGTTTTCTTCAAGAATATCCCCGCCCTACCAGTCAGAAGTACTTTCCTTTTAAGGTAAGGGATATTATTTTTGTTCAATATTCGTATGAAATAATATTTTCTTTCATACTCTATAGTATGTAATTAATATTATTTTATTTCATATTCTGAATTCTACACTCATTTTGTTAAATTATGGCTTATATACTCCTTGAAATTTGCGATTCATCTAGTATCTTTTCACGGAAATATTATTCTGGACATTCTTGATAATTTTTGATTTTTTCAAGTCGGAGTATTATTCACGGGGTACTATTCCCGAATTACTATTCACAAGGTACTATTCAATCGGGTAACATTCTTCTAGGGTACTATTCATGACAAAAATTGATTTCTTTTCAATCTAAATCATTTTTGATATAATACTATTCTTGAATTTTACACCACAAAGCAGTATCATGTTGACAATTTGGATATTATTGAATTCTGGATAAATTAAATTATAACTTTTTAAAATTTATCTTTTGCTTTCATTTAATTGAATTCTTATATCATTTTCATTATCCTCATGCTTATATTCTGATGAAAGTCATCTTTGGCCCGTAGTGCATAGATGGACTGTTGATTCGTATGCTTATGTCCAGGGATTATTCGGTATAATCATGACATGTAATGTTATAAATGATGTGGTAAATGTCCTCATTTGCCCGTAGTACATGGATAATTCGTGGACGTGATACTAATGAATATCTTTGGCCCGTAGTGCATGGATAATTCAGTGATGTGGAATATTTATTGAGCTGAGTCTCAGCGATAAAATTGATGATAACCTTTTTAAATCATAAAAGATAGTAGATATCATGCTCTACTTGACTCTTCTAATGGATTGCTTGTTTTGTTGTAATTAAACTTGATGTTTATTGTATTTTATCGGTTTAACACTGTTGAAGGCTAACGATAATATATTTTGCATTATCTTAGTCATAATATTTCTTACTGGGCTAGTTGAGCTCAACATTTGCTTTCATTGTTCTCTTCAGGAAATGAGAACATAATCGGGACTAGTCGGGGAATTGAGTGACGGTCCGAGATGGTGGTTGTAGTAGTCCTCACTATTTTATAAAATAGTGTGATAATAATTATAATGAGGACTCCATTTGAGTTTGGATATTGTCTAGAATACAATATTCATGTCAAAACTCTCAACTATATTTTGTCGTATTTTACACAACAATTGTATAATTAAATGTGTATTTAAATTCTGTATCATGAATTTGGCGACTCAGAATGGGTGATGTATACTTATTTTGGGGGCGTCACAGTTGGTATCAAAGCTTAGGGATATGATCCCTCTCTGAGATGTGAGACTAGAACTAGGAGGGGAGAGACGGGTAAATCCTTGCTAGTATGACCTACCGAAGCTTATTTGTTATTTAATTGGTCGGTCAGAATATAGGGATAATATGTGGCATGTCAATTAACCCTTGTTTTGTGGCAGTGTTTGAAAATGACATCTAAAAATATTGAGATCAGCAATAAACACATGAGACCATTGAGTCACCAACGATCAATACACAGGATAATGTTCATCAGGAAGACAATAATCCTCAGGTAAACAACAACATCGACCAAATGATGAACGATGGGATGTTTAAAGGCTTTATGCAATTCATATACCATCAAGCGACAACAACTCCTGTTCAAAATATAGGTGGAAACACTGGCAACTCACGGATGGCCACCGCTAAGCAATTCAAGGAGTTGGGACCACCAGAGTTTTTGGGAAAGCCAGAACCACTTAAGGCGGAGACATCGATAAAGCAGATCACCAAGATATTCGATGTCTTGGGATGCTCCGAGGAGCAAAAGGTTCCCTTTGCCACCTTCATGTTGCGAGGAGAGGTAGATTACTGGTGGGAATTTGTAAAACGTACTCAACTTGCCGCACTAAAGATGTCTTGGGAGAAGTTCCAAGAATTGTTCAACGACAAGTACTTTCCTGAAAGTGTTCGTCACATGAAGGAGGTAGTGTTCATCAAACTGGAGCAAAACAATATGATCGTGTCGCAGTACGAGGCTAAGTTTGCGGAGTTATCTCGGTTTAAATCTCATTTGGTGGATAATGAGGAGTGTATGACGCAGATATTTCTAAGAGGTTTAAAACCCTAGATACGTCAATACCTTATTTCTCACAAACTATGTTTGTATTCAGATGTTGTGAATATGGCTCAGTTATTGGAGTGTGATAATGAGTCAACCCATCTAAGAGAGAGCAACCGGTAAAATGATAATACCAGTGGTAGTAGTCATCGAAGCGATGACAACAAACGTGGAGGGAATCAACATGCCAAAAATGGTAACATCTTCGGTGGTAATCATGGCCAAGACAATAGAAGTGGAAATTTCAAGAAGAGAAGGTTCAACAATGATGGAAAGACAGCTGCACCAACACCCATTTTCAAGGAAGGAGAAGACCATCGATCGTATGTTTCAAATACGGAGGGGGGGACACATCAGTCCAAACTACACGATGCAGTCCAAAGTATGTTATAATTGCGGAAGAGAAGGTCACCTAGCCCGATTTTGTCGTGTAGTGAAAATAAGTCTAGTTGGGACGGAGGCACCAAAGGCCATCCCAGAGAAGTCAATGACAGTAGTTCAAGGGAGAGCATTTGTCGTAACCTCCCAAAAAGCGAGGAACCCGAACGAGGTCATCACGGGTAAGCTAATCATAAACTCTTGCGAAGTCTATACCTTATTTGATATCAGTTCTACCCATTCTTTTATTTCTCCAACTTGTGCTCAACATTTAAATTTAACTCCGGATAAATTAGACTTTGACTTATTTGTTGAAACTCCGTTGGGAGAAAACTTCATTACATCCACTTTTTATAAGTCTTGTTTGATTCAAATCGGCACCCACACGTTACCTGTCGATCTTATCTCTTTGAAAATACTTGCATTCGATGTGATTTTAGGAATTGATTGGTTAACTAATCATCATGCTAAAATTGATTGTTTTCATAAAGTTGTTAGCTTTCATATTCCTAACCAACCTGTTATGCGAATTCAAGAAGCCAAACCATTAAAGTCAATCACTGTCATATCAAGCCATAAAGCTATTCGTTTATCTAAAAATGTATGTCAAGCTTCTTAGGCCATGTCACAGATTTAAACAAAAATACGTCAGATTTTAATGATATTTCTATTGTTAATAAATATCCTGACTTATTCCCTGAAGAACTTCCTGGCCTACCCCCCAGAGCGTGAAATCAAATTTTGTATCGACCTTGAACTCGGTACAATACCCATTTCCAAAGCCCCATATCGAATAGCTCCTATTGAACTTCAAGAGTTAAAAACCCAACTGCAGGAATTGTTAGACATCGTTTTCATTCATCCTAGTACGTCTCCTTGGGGTGCTCCTGTTCTATTCGTTAAGAAGAAAGATGGGAGTATGCGACTTTGTATTAATTATCGGGAGTTAAATCATGTCACCATCAAAAATAGGTACCCGTTGCCTCACATTGATGACCTGTTTGACCAGTTTTAAGGCGCCAAATTCTTTTCAAAGATCAATCTTCGTTTTGGATATAATCAGTTAAAGATTAAAATTGATTACATTCTAAAGACTGATTTCAGAACTCGGTACGGGCAGTACGAATTTCTAGTCATGTCTTTTGGATTGACTAATGCTCCTGCTGCCTTCATGGATATGACAAACCGAGTATTCAAGGGATATTTGGATCATTTTGTGGTTGTCTTTATTGATGACATTCTCATATACTCCAAAATCTATGAAGATCATGAGCAACACTTGAGGCTGATACTCTAAAAGCTTCGTGAAAATAAGTTATATGCCAAGTTGAAGAAATGCGAGTTCTGGCTTAAGGAAGTAGCATTCCTTGGGCACGTTGTGACGCCCCCAAAATAGGTATACATCACCTATTCTGAGTTGTCAATACATGATGCGAAACAACTACAACTTTATTATTACAACGATAAAAGCGTGAGTTTGGATACAAATATTATCTTCAGAACAATATCTATACTCAAATAAATCCTCATCACATTTATTGATACATTATTTTACAAAATGGTGAGGACTACTAAACAATTCTTTCTAAAACCTTCATTCCATACCCAGGCTCGTACTCGCTATTTATATTCTCGCCTCCACGAGAAAAAAATGGAACAAAAGGAAAAGGGTGAGCTCAACTAGCTCAAAAAGAATATTATGACTAAGATAATATACAACAAATTATCGTTAGTCTTCAACACGGAAAAAATCTAATAGAATACAATAGACAACAAATTTTAAATCAATATTCGCAATGAAATAATAATTCATTAGAAGAGTTAAGTAGAGAATGCAAACTACTATCTTCATGTATGAATTTAAAAGTTCATCGTCTATCTTTTATCCCCTGTAACATCAATCAATATACATCCGGAATCAAATATTCATCTTTGCACTCTGGGCCAAAGATATTCATCGATTAGTCATGTTCATCTAAACACTGTTCATCTTTGCACTACTGACCAAAGATATTCTTGAAATCATTCATCTTTACACTACTGAGGCCAAAGATATTCAATAATATCATCATTTAAGACCGAGGATGATGAAAAATATTTTAAAGAAAGCGAATCTAGTGAAACAAAATGATGAGGATTAAGGATTAAGGATTCGTACTTTGTTTTATCCATGTTCAAACATACCTCAAAAAAAATAATCATAGTGGTGTAAAATTCAAGAATCTTTCAAAAACATGGATACAATCAAAGTTAGTATCCGAATAGATATTTTGGACAAAAGAAGAAATTTTATTTTTAGGTGAATAGTTAAAAGATATCGTGAATAGTGCCGTATCGTGAATAGTAACTCAGACACCAAAAGATAGAAATTCCACAAAAACATCTTCACGACTTCCATGAATAGTACTTTCGTGAATAGTAACTTCGTGAATAGTAACTCATGAATAGTAACTCGTGAATAGTAACTCATGAATAGTAACCCCATAAGCGTGAAAGTTCCAAATTTGATAAAAAGTTCAACCAATATTTCAAAGATAATGATATTGAAGAAATAATATCATTTGAGAAGAAAATAACATCCCTTACCTCGAAAGATCGATTACTTAAGCAAAACACACAGGATAAAGCTATGACTTGGACTTTTACCGTAGTATAGCAATACTCAAAGTATACTCAAAATACTCACAAGAATACGCTCAATAATATAGAGAGAGAAAACTTCAGTTTCTGGTGTGATTTTCAATTCTAACCTAAGCACCCTATTTATAGGAAATTGCTTAGAACACCAAAACAGAAAATTTAATAAATTAATAATATAATTATATAAATTTTCTACACATGCCTAGAATCTGATTTCAGCCATCAAACACATGCCACATTCTAGAAAAAGTAAGAAAAAACGTTTTTCTAATTTTAAATATTTTAAACTTCCAAAAATCAATTATTTCGGAGCTTCGGAACTTCAATAATTCATAATAAATAGCCCTTTCATCAGAAAATTCGAATCTTGCGAGTTTTTATAGGAAATTCAATTCTCTACAACTTTGCAGAAGAAAGTTTTTCCAAATTCTAAATAGAAATTGACCGAAATCCACAAACGGATGATTTTACATGCTATAATCAAATTTCAGTCAATAAATGGGGTCCACCGACATGTTTAACATGTTTTAAACATTTATTGCAACAAAAATACTCTTCCTCCTCATATACTCATATATCCCACATTCATTGTAAAAATATCACCATTATTATATTATTAAAATATAATAATATATTTAAAAGAATTATTTTATCGAGAAAAAGATAAAATTTCAATTTTCAACAATTGTCACATTAAAATTTTTCTCCATCTATATCCACATAAAATCAATATTTTCCTCATCATATGAATCAATAATTAATTATTCACAAATAATATTACGTAATCCTGATATTAATGACGAGCGGTTCAGGAAAGAGGGGCTTTCGAAGAATTTCTTTTCTTTGGTATGCAATTAGGTGACCAAACCTCTCCTTGACAGAACTTTCTAGACATTGCCAATAATGTTATCTAATAATATTATTCGGATAATATGAATTATTGCTTCGATAATGAAAAATCTTGTGTAATGACAATTATTGAAACAACATGAATATAAAATATCAACGCAAACAATTATTAACTCGATAAAATACTTAATAAAGTAATTCATCGTAACCATTATTGAGTAGTGCCTTCTTACGTAAGAATCAATAATTGGTGCAATACAGGTGTGCTTCTTTGTGTTTTAACCCATAGGGTATTTTAACGAAGATAATCTGTAATAACTACGTCGTTATTTTTAAACAACTTATATTTATCGCTTTTTCATCCAATCGCTTTCAGCATATGGGGCCCACACATATGCTTGGTGGTAAATCACGAATATTCTAAGACGAATATTCCACGACCAAACGAATATTCCCACAAACAACAATGAATATTTTATAACCACTTCGCTTATTTTGAAATATTTGCGTATCTTACCCCTAACTATCCACATTAATCAAATCAACCCTTACTATTTCAAAATAATAAATAGAGAAAATTAAATTTCATTAATAATAAGTTGGGGTCTTACAACCTCCCCTCCTTATGAAATTTTGTCCTCAAAATTGACGTACGTACCTGGTGTTTGAAAAGGTGAGGATACCTCGCTTTCATTTCCGTTTCAATTCCCGGTCATTTCTCTATAAAGCATGATTCCTCCACAAAACTTTAACTTTGTGGTATGACCTTTCTTGGCGTAGGACATGCTCCTTCCTATCCAAAATCTTGGACAAGTACCTCCTCATACGTTAAGTCTTGGCTATTTAAATGGGTTCTAATTCTATAATGTGGTTGGGTCTTTTACATATTTCTGAAGTAGAGATATGTGAAACACATTATGAACACGAGACATACTTGGAGGTAACATGAAGTCTATAGGCTACATTTCCTACTCGGTCAAGAATTTGAAATGGACCGATAAATCATGGATTGAGCTTTCCTCTCTTCCCAAATCTTTTAACTCCCTTCCATGGAGCAACTCATGATAATCATGATCCCCCACACTAAATTCCACGTCCTTTCGATGAAGATCCGCATAACTCTTTTGTCGATCTTGTGCCGTTTGTATACGTTGTAGAATTATTTGGATCTTTTCCGTAGTCATACGTACCAACTCGGGTCCCAACAGTGTTGCTTCACCCACCTCGTCCCAACATACTGGAGAGCGACACTTTCGTCCATATAATGCTTCAAATGGAGCTACACCTATACTTGTCTAATAAGCTTTGTTGTTGTAGGAGAATTCCACCAATGGTAAATACTTATCCCAACCGCCCTTGAAGTACAGGACACGTGAGTCTTAATAAATCTTCAAGAGTTTGAATAATCCTTTTCGATTGTCGTCTGGTTTGAGGATGGTATGCTGAATCAATAAATAAATCCGTGCCCATAGCTTTTTTTGCAAGCTAACCCAAAATCTTGAAGTGAATCTTGGGTCACGATCGAAACTATGGATCTGAGGCATGCCATGCAACCTCACAATCTCATTCACGTACACATACTGCAGAAGGCGTTCAAGTGAATAAGTTTCCGTGTCGCAAGAAATGAAAGCGAGACTTGGTTAATCTATCAACAATAACCCAAATAGCATTTATGCCCTGAGAAACCGTAGGAAGACCCGTAACGAAATCTGTAAGACCCCGAAATTTTTTTTTAAATAAAAAGGAATTTCCTTTATTTATTATTTTGAAATAGTAAGGGTTGATTTGATTAATGTGGATAGTTAAGGGTTAAATACATAAATATTTCAAAATAAGCAAGTGGTTATAAAATATTCATTTTTGTCGGGGAATATTCGTTTGGTCGTGGAATATTAAATCTTGTCGGGGAATATTAAATGCGACGCAGTAGCTTGACCATGTGGGCCCCATAACTGAAAAGCGATTGGATGAGGAAAGCGACAAAGTTTGGGTGGTTATAAATAACTTGGCGTAGTTATTCAGATTAAGGCATTGGAATACCCGGTGGTTAAAATACTGATGTCTGGCGTGGTTGCTTGCGATGCATGCGGTATTGCACAGATATTGTTGAATTATTGATCCTTACGTAGAAGGCCTTACTCAATAATTTTCACGATGAATTCTTATTGATATTTTATTTTATTGATTGATAATTCTGCTGCGTTGATATTTTATATTATTGTTGTTCAATAATTGTCACTATACAAGATTTCCCATTATCGGATCAATAATTCATATTATTTGAATAATATTATTAGATAACATTATTGGCAATGTCTAGAAAGTTACATACAAGGAGAGGTTTGGTCACCTAATTGCGGCGCCCGAAGTGAGAGATCCTTATTGGAAAGCCCCCTCTTTCTGAGGAGCTACTTGGTCATCATAATTGTGATTACGTAATATTATTTGTGAATAATTAATTATTGATTCATATGATAAAGAAATATTTATTTTATGTGGATATAAATGATGGATTTATTTATGTGGTTGTAAATGAAGAAATTAATGTTGAGGTGTTTTATCGGTATTTTATCGGATGGAGGTATTAAAAATCAAATAAATTATTTTTACGATATATTGCGTGAGTTATAATTTTTAATCCGATAGTTGGATCGTTGTAATTTTTGGATATGTTATACATACATAAGTTGAGTATATGTCCACAAATTTTGAGCCGTTAAAAATGACGAATGATTTGTTATGAATTTTAAGAGGTGTCTACGATTAGGAAATTAGGTTTATAATTGATTTTGGTGGAAAATTCTAGAATTGAGTGGGCCCCACTTGTGGTTGGTGAAAAAATGTGCTGAATTTTATTTTAAATGTGGTGGGTGGCAATAGTAGCGAGGTAAAGCCATCAAACCAAAGTAGTCAAGTCGAAATGCCTTGGTAAGGCTAACATTTTTCTATAAATAGAGGCTAAGTTAGAATTGAAAATCACACGTAAACAAAGTTTTCTCTCTCTCTATATTATTGGCGTATTTTGTGAGTATTTAGATACTTTGAGAGTTCTGTTAAGTACAAGTTTCATTCAAACATCACTTGAGCCTTTCCTTGAAGTATTGATTCTTTGAGGTAAGGGATATTATTTTTTCGTAATGATATTATTTCTTCAATATCATTATCTTTGAAATGTTGATCTGAAGTTTTTATCAAATTTGGAACTTTTTCATGTCGGGGTTACTTATTCATGAGTTACTATTCACGAGTTACTATTCATGAGTTACTATTCACGAGATTCTTATTCACGAGTCTTATTATGAAGCGTGAAAATGTTTTTTGGTGGAATTTCTATCTTTTGGTGTCGGAGTTACTATTCACGATATCGGCCTATATCATGTATATCAAGACTATTCACGATATCAAGACTATTCATCAAAAAATAAAATTTCTTCTTTTAGTCAAAATATCTATTCGGATACTAGCTTTGATTGTATCCATGTTTTGATCATTCTTGAATTTTACACCACTATGATTATTTTTTGAGGTATTGTTGGACATGGATAAAACAAAAGTACGAATCCTTAATCCTTAATCCTTGTCATTTTGTTTCTTTGGATTCGTTTTCTTTAAAATATTTTTCATCATCCTCGATCTTAAATGATGATATTATTGAATATCTTTGCTTTGTAGTCTGAAGATGAATGATTTCTGAAGAATATCTTTGGCTGTAATGCAAAGATGAGCAGTGTTTAAATGAACACGACCGATCGATGAATATCTTTGGCCTTTAGTGCAAAGATGAGCAGTGTTGAGATGAACATGACCGGCCGATGAATATCTTTGGCCTTTAGTGCAAAGATGAGCAGTGTTGAGATGAACATGACCGATTGATGAATATCTTTGGTGCGTAGTGCAAAGATGAATATTTGATTTGAGATGAATATTGATTGATGTTACGAGGATAAAATATTGATGATGGTACATTAAATTCATAGATTATAGTAGATTTCATTCTCTACGTAACTCTTACATGAATTATTATTTCATACTGCGAATATTGATCCGAAACTTGTTGTCTATTGTATTCTATCAGATTTTTCCTGTTGGAGACTAACGATAATTTGTTGTATATTATCTTAGTCATAATATTCTTTCTTGGGCTAGTTGAGCTCACCCTTTTTCTTGTTGTTCCATTTTTCTTCTCGGGAGGCGAGAATGTAGCGAAGTCTTAGTGGGGTATGGAATGAAGGTTCTAGAGAGAGTTGTTTAGTAGTCCTCACCATTTTGTAAAATAATGTATCAATAAATGTGATGGGGATTTATTTGAGTATAGATATTGTCTAAAAGATAATATTTGTATTTAAACTCACAGATTTCTTGTTGTAATAATAAAGTTGTAGTTGTTTACATACCATGTATTTGGCGACTCGAGAATGGGTGTGGTGTATACCTATTTTGGGGGCGTCACGGTTGGTATCGAGCTTAGGATATGATCTCTGGCGGAGATCGGGGAATAAAACTAGGAGGGGAGGCGAGTAAATCCTTCGCTAGTGTGTCCTACCTAAGTTTATTTGTTGGTTGGTCATATTATAGGGGTATTATGTGATTTGTTAATTTATTTAATTAACCCTTGTTTTATGATAGTTTTTTAGAATGGTCTGCTGAGAACGTTAACAATGGAGTGAATGAGATCGTGGAGACACCTCTAATGCGCCAACGAGGATAATGTGATGTCGAGCGAAGAAGGAATTAGAGATATCCATGTGGTGAGTGAAGAATTGATAGATTTTTAGAGATAATTGCGAGAGGTAACGGTGAGAGTGAGGAAGAAGAGGAAGAAGAGGTACACGAAGAGAGTTTATTAGAGGTATTTTATGATCAAAATATAGAATTGCAAAATCGTATTCATGAGTTAGAAGAAGCGAGGCTAAAGAATTACGAGGCGATCGTGGAGCAAAAGGATCAACGATTCAAGCTTGTGTTACCCGATCGTGATGCTTGAGCGAAGCACTCTTTGACATGAGTATAAGATGATAAAATTTGGAATCGAAATTTGAAAGAAGAAATAAGCGAGCAGTGAGAATGAGTGATGCATGGGTAAAAAGGCGCACGAGCGTTGATATTATGGAAAGAGATGTCAATCTAAAAAGAGAAGATTTAACGATGACGGAAAGGCGTCAGTGAAACATCAACACCATCAACAAATTCTAGGGAAGAGAACGATCGCCCGGTTAGATGCTACTGAGATGTGGAGAGGAGGGACATATAAGGTCAAACTGTTCAAAGCCTTCCAAGGTATGCTATAATTGTGGAAAAGAAGGACATATCGCTCGAGATTATGCGATATCGAAACCCGATCCGGCGTGAATGGTGACTCAAAAGGATGTCTAGAAAAGTCAAAGTCAGCGGTTCTTGGAAGGCGTTTGTCGTGACCGGTCAAAAATGCGAGGAACCGAGCGAAGTTAACGCGGGTTAGTTAATTATAAATTCTTGCGAAGTTTATATCTTACTAGATCTTGGTTCTACCCATTCTTTTATCTCTTTGCTTTGCGCTCAACGTTTGAACTTGACTACGGAGAAATTAGACTTTGACCTATTTATGGAGAATCGTTAGGAGAAACTTTCATTATATCATTGTTTAGAAATCTTGTTTGATTCAGGTTGGCACTATCACATTACCTGTTAACCTTATTTCTATAGAGATATTTGCTTTTGATGTGATTTTAAGGTTAACTACTCATCATGCCAAATTGATTGCTTTTGTAAGGTTGTTAGTTTTCATATTCCTAAGCAACATGTTATTCGAATTCAAGCAATCAAACCATTGTAATCAAACATTTTCATATCAAGCCATGAAGTCATTCGTTTATTACGGATGTCAAGTTTTCTTAGTCTATGTTATGGATTTGAATAAAGACACGTCAGATTTGAATAATATTCCTGTTGTTATTGATTTTTCTCGGCGTATTTTACGAAGAATTTCTTGGCTTACTCCCAAAGCACGATATTAAATTTTGTATCGAATTTGAACCCGGTACAAAACTCATTTCTAAAATCTCATATCGAATGGCTCTATTGAACTTGAGGAGTTAAAAATTCAACTATAAATTTGGTACCGAGCCTTTATCTTGTGACTTCCTTTGTGGAATTCACTAAGCCGAACTCTCTGTAGGGACGCGTCTTATTAAATGCGATAGTAAAGCGATAGGTGTCATTGTGACGTCTTATCCAAGGTTGGGATATGAGTTACTGATTGAGAACAACCTAAGTCGAATCGAAATGCGTAGTTTTCTGAAGCTTAGTTGGTTATTATCGGAGATTCGTTGAAGGATATTCTCGAATCGCTATTCCATTAACGTAGCTAACTCGTAGAGATACAAAATTCGAATGGAGCAAGGAATGTGGGAAGAGCTTGAAGAACTCGAGAGGAGACTCATTTCAAGCACATGTTACGACCATGCCATCTGGAAAAAGCGAGCGTGGTAGGCGGCGTGTTGAGTAGAAGATCGTATACAAGTACGAAATGCGATATTATCACAAAGACTCATTTCAGTATAATTTATAAATAATAGAGATGGAGATGAAAACTCTAGGTACCAGCGATGATGATATCTGATGCGTGATGATATACGAGTATAATCGACTTTAATCGATAAAGTTAAAGTTGTTCAAGCTACACACCGGAGCTGATGAATTTGAAGAAGGAGGTGCAAGAAGTTGTTATTTCAAAAGCGAGAGAATCGGTGAGGTGAGGAAAGCTCAAACCTTCGATTTATTTGAAATCCTCGATCGAGTAGAAACTGTGGCCTATAAACTCGCCTTAACGCTAAGTATGTTGCGTGTTCATAACGTTTTTCACGTATCGATGTTACGTAAATATGTGGAAAACCCAAACCACATTATTGCGTTAAAACCAGACGAGATAGCCGAAGATTTAACATACGAGGAGGTACCTGTCAAGATATTGGATAGGAAAGAACATGCCTATGTACCGAGGTTATACCATAAGTTAAAGTTTTTGGAGAAACTATCTTTATTGAGGAAATGACCTTGGTGTTGGAAACGAAAATGAAAGCGAGGTATTCTCATCTTTTCAAACACCAGTGCGTCACGTCAATTTCGAGGACGAAATTTCATAAGGAGGGAGGTTGTAAGACCCGAAATTTTTTTAAATAAAAGGAATTTCCTTTATTTATTATTTTGAAATAGTAAGAGTTGATTTGATTAATGTGGATAGTTAAGGGTTAAATACATAAATATTTCAAAATAAGCAAGTGGTTATAAAATATTCATTTTTATTCGGGGAATATTCGTTTGGTCGTGGAATATTAAATCTTTGTCGGGGAATATTAAATCGCACGGCAGTAGTGACCATGTGTGGGCCCCATAACGGAAAAGCGATTGGATGAGGAAAGCGACAAAGTTTGGGTGGTTATAAATAACGGCGTAGTTATTCTGAATTAAGATTGTTGGAATACCCGGTGGTTAAAATCTGATGTCTGGTGGTAGTTAAAGAGTAGCACACGGTATTGCACGTATTGTTGAATTATTGATCCTTACGTAGAAGGCACTACTCAATAATTTTCACGGTGAATTCTTTATTCAATATTTTATTTTATTGATTCAATAATTCTTTGCGTTGATATTTTATATTATTGTTGTTCGATAATTGTCACTACATGATATTTCCCATTATCGGATCAATAATTCATATTATTTGAATAATATTATTAGATAACATTATTGGCAATGTCTAGAAAGTTACATCTAAGGAGAGGTTTGGTCACCTAATTGCGCGCGAGAAGGAGAGATCCTTATTGGAAAGCCCCTCTTTCTGAGGAGCTTTTGGTTATTATAATTGTGATTACGTAATATTATTTGTGAATAATTAATTATTGATTCATATGATAAAGAAATATTTATTTTATGTGGATATAAATGATGGATTTATTTATGTGGTTGTAAATGAAGAAATTAATGTTGAGGTGTTTTATCAGTATTTTATCGGATGGAGGTATTAAAAATCAAATCAGTATTTTTACGATATATTGCGTGAGTTATAATTTTTAATCCGACCGTTGGATCGTTGTAATTTTTGGATATGTTATACATACATAAGTTGAGTATATGTCCACAAATTTTGAACCGTTAAAATGAAGCGAATGATTTGTTATGAATTTTAAGAGGTGTCTCGATTCGGAAATTAGGTTTATAATTGATTTTGGTGGAAAATTCTAGAATTGAGTGGGCCCCACTTGTGGTTGGTGAAAAATGTGCTGAATTTTATTTCAAATGTGGTGGGTGGCAATATAGTAGCAGGTAAAGCCATCGTGGTAGCAGTCAAGTCTGCGCTCTACAATTTAACATTTTCCTAAAAAATAGAGGCTAAGTTAGAATTGAAAATCACACACGAAACAAAGTTTTTCTCTTTCTCTCTATATTATTGAGCGTATTTTGTGAGTATTTAGATACTTTGAGAGTTGCTGTTCAGTACAAGTTTCATTCAGCATCACTTCCGACCTTTCCTTTCGAAGTACTGATTCTTTGAGGTAAGGGATATTATTTTTTTCGTAATGATATTATTTCTTCAATATCATTATCTTTGAAATGTTGATCTGAAGTTTTTTATCAAATTTGGAACTTTTTCATGTATCGGGGTTACTATTCATGAGTTCTTATTCACGAGTTCTTATTCACGAGTTCTTATTCACGAGTACTATTCATGAAGCGTGAAAATGTTTTTTGGTGGAATTTCTATCTTTTGGTGTGAGTTCTTATTCACGTGTCAGACTTTATTCACGTATCTGGCACTATTCATCGAAAAATAAAATTTTTTCTTTTCGTCAAAATATCTATTACGGATACTAGCTTTGATTGTATCCATGTTTTGATCATTCTTGAATTTTACACCACTATGATTATTTTTGAGGTATTGTTGGACATGGATAAAACAAAGTACGAATCCTTAATCCTTAATCCTTGTCATTTTTGTTTTCTTTGGATTCGTTCTTTAAAATATTTTTCATCATCCTCGGTCTTAAATGATGATATTATTGAATATCTTTGGCTGTAGTGCAAAGATGAATGATTTCTGAAGAATATCTTTGGCACGTAAGTGCAAAAGATGAGCAGTGTTTAAATGAACATGGTGATCGATGAATATCTTTGGCCTTTAGTGCAAAGATGAGCAGTGTTGAGATGAACATAACCGATCGATGAATATCTTTGGCCTTTAGTGCAAAGATGAGCAGTGTTGAGATGAACATAATGGATTGATGAATATCTTTGATCTCAGTAGTGCAAAGATGAATATTTGATTTGAGATGATTATTGATTGATGTTCTGAGGATAAAATATTGATGATGGATTTGTTAAATTCATAGATTATAGTAGATTTCATTCTCTACGTAACTCTTCATGAATTATTATTTCATTGCGAATATTGATCCGAAACTTGTTGTCTATTGTATTCTATCAGATTTTTCCCTATTGGAGACTAACGATAATTTGTTGTATATTATCTTAGTCATAATATTCTTTACTGGGCTAGTTGAGCTCACCCTTTTTCTTGTTGTTCCATTTTTCTTCTCAGGAGGCGAGAATGTAGCGAGTACTAGTCGGGGTATGGAATGAAGGTTCTAGAGAGAGTTGTTTAGTAATCCTCACCATTTTTGTAAAATAATGTATCAATAAATGTGATGGGGATTTATTTGAGTATAGATATTGTCTAAAAGATAATATTTGTATTTAAACTCACAGTTTTACTGTTGTAATAATAAAGTTGTAGTTGTTTCTGTACCATGTATTTGGCGACTCAGAATGGGTGTGGTGTATACCTATTTTGGGGGCGTCACAAAATCCATGGTAATGTGTTCCCACTTCCATTTCGGAATCTCAAGTGGTTGCAACGGACCCTTAGGTACTAGATGCTCCGCCTTTACACGTTGACAAGTTAAACACATTGAGATAAACTTTGCAATCTCTCTCTTCATATTGTTCCACCAAAATGTATGTCGAAGATCACGATACATTTTAGTACTTCCAAGATGGATTGCAAATGGTGTATTGTGTGCCTCCATCATAATCTTGTACTTCAAATCAGAGTCGTTAGGAACACAAAGTCTAGAGTGGACTCAAGTATTCCTTCTTCATCAATTCTCGCTTAGAAATAGCTCCTTCTTGTACTTTTTCTTCTTCATACGCATCATTCTCCGGGATTGTGGCTGGCAAGCAACCTTAACTTTTTCTATTAAAGTTGGCTCTGTACGCGTATACTTGACATCATCGCTTTTCGTTCTCGCATATGATCTTCTACTCAACGCGTTACCACTACTGCGTTCGCTTTTCGGGATGGTATTGAATAGTGTGGTCGTAGTCTTTCAATAGCTCGAGCCAACATCATCGCCCCGCATGTTGAGTTTTTTGAGTGAAGAAATATTTAAGGCTTTTATGGTGCGAATATATCTCCACTTTCTCCCATATAGATAGTGCCTCCATATCTTTAAGCGGCGAAAAACGATGCCGCTAACTCTAGATCATGAGTAGGATAATTCCTCTCATACTCTTTAAGTTGTCATGAGGCATAGGCTATGACTTTCCCACGTTGCATGAGAACACATCCTAACCCTTTGCTCGAGCATCGTCAGTAGATAACAAATCCATCCGAACCGGATGGTATGGTTAGAACAGTCTTAGAAATAAGTCTCCTCTTAAGCTCTTGGAAACTTTTCTCGCATTCTTCACTCCAAACGAATTTTGTATCCTTAGAGTTAATTTGAGTTAATGGAGTAGCGATTCGAGAAAACCCTTCCACGAATCTCGATAATAACAAGTTAAGCCCAAAAACTACGTGACTTGATCCACCGACTTGGTTGCTCCCAACTTTGTATTGCTTCAATCTTGGCCGGATCAGCAGATACTCCATGTTTTGACACCACGTGCCCAAGGAATGCTACTTCCTCAAGCCGAACTCGCATTTCTTTAATTTGGCATATAGTTTGTTTTCACGAAGCCTTTGGAGTACCGACTTCAAATGGTGCTCATGATCTTCACGACTTTTGGAATATATAAGGATGTCATCAATAAAGATAACAACAAATTGATCCAAATATTCCTTGAATACTCGATTCATCATATCCATGAAAGTCGCGAGGAGCATTAGTCGATCCGAAAGACATGACTAAGAATTCATAATGCCCGTCTCGGAGTTCTAAAGGCGGTCTTTAGAATATCCTCGATTCTAATCTTCATTGATGATATCCGGAAGCGAAGATCGATTTTGAAAAGAATTGTGCCCTCTGTTGGTCAAACAAGTCATCAATCGAGGTAGAGGATAACTATTCTTGATGGTGACATGGTTCAATTCCGATAGTCAATACAAAGTCGCATACTCCGTCTTTCTTCTTTACAAATAAAACAAGAGCACCCCAAGGAGATGTACTGGGGCGAATGAAACCGATGTCCAACAATTCTCGTAGTTGGACCTTTAACTCTGAAGTTCAATAGGAGCCATTCGATATGGGGTTTTAGAAATGGACTTTGTACCGGAGTTCAAGATCAATAAAGAATTCAACTTCACGTTACGGGGGTAGGCAAGGAAGTTCTTTGAAATCGTCGGAAAGTCAATAACAACGGAATATTATTCAAATTTGGCGTGTCTTTATTCAAATCCATAACATGGGCTAAGAAAGCTTAACATCCGTTTTTCAATAAGCGAATAGCTTTATGATTAGATATGACGGTGATTGATTTTAATGGTTTAGTTGCTTGAATTGCATACAACGGGTTGGTTAGGAATATGAAAACTAACAACCTTACGAAAACAATCAATTTTGGCATGATGAGTAGTTAACCAATCAATCCCTAAAATCACATCAAAAGCAAGTATCTTTAAAGAGATAAGGTCAACGGGTAAGGTGATGGTGCCAACTTGAATCAAACAAGATTTATAAGCGAGTGGATGTGATGAAGGTTTCTCTAACGGAGTTTCCACAGATAGGTCAAAGTCTAATTTCTCCAGAGTCAAGTTTAAACGTTGAGCACATGCAGAGAGATAAATGAATGGGTAGCACCGATATCAAGTAAGGTATAAACTTCGCAAGAATTTATAAATAGCTTACCGTGATCACCTCGTTTGGGTTCCTCGCATTATGACCGATCCACAACAAACGCCTTTCCGGAATCGTTGACTTTGACTTTTCGAGGGACGATCTTTTGAGTCACCGTCCCCATTGAACTAGGTTTCATTACCTTACAATCTCGAGCGATATGTCCTTCTTTTCCACAATTATAGCATACCTTGAACTGTTGTGTGGGCGGTTTGACCGATATGTTCCTCTTTTCGCATTTGTAGATATATAATGGGTGGTCGTTCTCCTCCCTTAGAACCCGGTTGTTCTTGCAGACTTCATCGTCTTCACATGGTCATTGTTAAATCTCCTCTTTTTAAAATCTCCTCCCGACTCGCTTCTTCTATTTTTATGTCCATGATTACCACCAGTGAGTGGTTACCATTTTGTCCGTCCATTTCTTTCTCCATTTGGTTATCATTATTACATTGATCGCTATCTCCGGTACGATCCTCGGTTATGGTCCCTCGGTTGACCGTACTCGTTATCTCGCTCTAATAATTAAGCCACATTTACAACATCCGAATAGAGAGAAAATTTATGAGAAATGTGATCTTGACGTATCTTTGGGTTTCAAACCTCTAAGAAACATCCGCGTCATCGTTCCTCATTCTCCACCAAATGAGGTGCAAAACTGGATAACTCGCAAACTTTGCCTCGTCTTTGAGACACCGTCATGTTGTTCTCGCTCGATCTAATAAACTCCACTTCCTTCGTATAGCGAACACTTTCGGAAAGTATTTGTCATTAAATAGTTTCAAACGTCTCCCAAGACACGCTTTGAGTCTTGATTTGGATGGGTACGCTTCTGAGACTCCCACTAGTAGTCCGCCTCGCCAAGGAACATAAAGGTGGAGAATGGAACCTACGTTTCCTCCGTGCATCCCAAGACATCGAATATCTTGGTAATTTGCTTGACCCGTATTTACTCGCCGTGATCGGATCGCTTTCCCTTAAATTCTGGTGGTCCCAACTCTTTGAAGCTGCTTGGTTTGTGACAACCCGTGAATTGCTATCATTTCCTCCCCGTATTTTGAACACGAGTCTCCCTCATCGATTTTGCATGAGCTGCAAAAAACTTCTAAACATCCCTCGTTCATCATACGCTCGGTGGTGTTGTTCACGGGAGGAACATTGCCGACTGTTACACGTTCTCCTCGTTGGTGAGTCTGAGCGTCTCCACGGTCTCATTTCCATTGTTAATATTCTCAATCGACATTCTCAAATCATCATAAAACAAGGGTTAATAAGGAAATCAATATATCACATAATATCCTTATATCTTGACCAACTAAAAAAATAAGCTTAGGTAGGACACACTAGCGAAGGATTTACTCGTCTCTCCCTCCTAGTTCTATTCCCAGATCTCCGCCAGAGATCATATCCTAAGCTCGATACCAAGCTGTGACGCCCCCAAAATAGGTATACATCACCTATTACGAGTTGTCAATACATGGTATGCGAAACAACTACAACTTTATTATTACAACAAGAAAAGCGTGAGTTTGAATACAAATATTATCTTCAGACAATATCTATACTCAAATAAATCCTCATCACATTTATTGATACATTATTTTACAAAAATGGTGAGGACTACTAAACAATTCTTTCTAAAACCTTCATTCCATATCCCAGGCTAAATTGCTACTCATTTATATTCTCGCCCTCGAGAAAAAAAATGGAACAAAAAGGAAAAGGGTGAGCTCAACTAGCTCGATAAAGAATATTATGACTAAGATAATATACAACAAATTATCGTTAGTCTTCAACACGGAAAAATCTAATAGAATACAATAGACAACAAATTTTAAATCAATATTCGAAGCAGAAATAATAATTCATTAGAAGAGTTAAGTAGAGAATGCAAACTACTATCTTCTATGTTTGAATTTAAAGTTCATCGTCTATCTTTTATCCCTGTAATATCAATCAATATACATCGGAATCAAATATTCATCTGCGCGCTGAGTGCCAAAGATATTCATCGATTTAGTCATGTTCATCTAAACACTGTTCATCTTTGCACTACTACCAAAGATATTCTTTAGAAATCATTCATCTTTGCACTCAAAAGCCAAAGATATTCAATAATATCATCATTTAAGGCTGAGGATGATGAAAAATATTTTTAAAGAAACGAATCCAGTGAAAAAAAATGACAAGGATTAAGGATTAAGGATTCGTACTTTGTTTTATCCATGTTCAAACATACCTCAAAAATAATCATAGTGGTGTAAAATTCAAGAATGATCAAAACATGGATTAAATCAAAGCTAGTATCCAGAATAGATATTTTGGACAAAAAGAAGAAATTTTATTTTTCGGTGAATAGTGCCATATACGTGAATAGTAACTCCGACACCAAAAGATAGAAATTCCATAAAAAACATCTTCACGCTTCATGAATAGTACTCGTGAATAGTAACTCGTGAATAGTAACTCATGAATAGTAACTCGTGAATAGTAACTCATGAATAGTAACCCCGACATGAAGAAGTTCCAAATTTGATAAAAAGTTCCAACCAATATTTTAGCATAATGATATTGAAGAAATAATATCATTTGAGAAGAAACTAACATCCCTTACCTCGAAAGATCAGTACTTCTAGCTGAAACACCGGATATAGGCTATGACTTGGACTTGCACCGTATAGCAATACTCAAAGTATACTCAAAATACTCACAAGAATACGCTCGATAATATAGAGAGAAAACTTGATTTACGGTGTGATTTTCAATTCTAACCTAAGCACCCTATTTATAGGAAATTGCTTAGAACACCAAAACAGAAAATTTAATAAATTAATAATATAATTATATAAATTTTCTACACATGCCTAGAATCTGATTTCAGCCATCAAACACATGCCACATTCTAGAAAAAGTAAGAAAAAACGTTTTTCTAATTTTAAATATTTTAAACTTCCAAAAATCAATTATTTTGAGCTTGAACTTCAATAATTCATAATAAATAGCCCTTTCATCAGAAAATTCGAATCTCGCTTGAGTTTTTATAGGAAATTCAATTCTCTACAACTTTGCAGAAGAAAGTTTTTCCAAATTCCAAACAGAAATTGACTGAAATCCACAAACAGACGATTTTACATGCTTTATAATCAAATTTCAAATCAATAAATGGGGTCCACAAACATGTTTAACATGTTTTAAACATTTATTGCAACAAAAATACTCTTCCTCCTCGTATACTCATATATCCCACATTCGTTGTAAAAATATCACCATTATTATATTATTAAAATATAATAATATATTTAAAAGAATTATTTTATCGAGAAAAAGATAAAATTTCAATTTTCAACAATTGTCACATTAAAATTTTTCTCCATCTATATCCACATAAAATCAATATTTTCCTCATCATATGAATCAATAATTAATTATTCACAAATAATATTTACGAATCACAATATTGACAATGAGGCGGTTCCAGGAAAGAGGGCTTTCAATAAGAATTTCTTCTTCTTGGTAGCGCATTAGGTGACCAAACCTCTCCTTAGATGAACTTTCTAGACATTGCCAATAATGTTATCTAATAATATTATTCGGATAATATGAATTATTGCTTCGATAATAAAAAATCTTGTGTAATGACAATTATTGAAACAACAATGAATATAAAATATTAACGCAAACAATTATTAACTCAATAAAATCTTTGAGCAGTAATTATCGTAACCATTATTGAGTAATGCCTTCTTACGTAAGAATCAATAATTGGTGCAATACCGTATCTACTTCTGTGTTTTAACACAGGGTATTTTTTAACAAGATTAATGGTAACAACTACGTCGTTATTTTTAAACAACTTATATTTGTGCGTTTTCTTCATCCAATCGCTTTTCGTTATGGGGCCCACATTATGGTCATTTACTGGTCGCATCGTCACGAATATTCCCACAAAGATCTGAATATTCCACGACCAAACGAATATTTCCAAACAACAATGAATATTTTATAACCACTTGCTTATTTTGAAATATTTGCGTATCTTACCCCTAACTATCCACATTAATCAAATCAACCCTTACTATTTCAAAATAATAAATAGAGAAAATTAAATTTCATTAATAATAAGTTGGGGTCTTACACACGTGATATCAAATCACGGAATATCTGTTGACCCGGCGAAGATTGAAGCAATACAAATTTGGGAGCAACCTAAGTCAGTGACCAAAATACGTAGCTTTCTGGGCTTAGCTGGTTGTTATCGGAGATTCGTGGAAGGATTTTCTTGAATAGCTACTCCATTAACTCAGCTGACTCAAAAAGATACAAAATTCGGGTTGAGCAAGGAATGTGAGAAGATTTTTCAAGAACTCAAGAGGAGACTCACTTTAGCACCTGTTTTGATAATACCATCTAGTTCGGAGGGATTTGTCATCTACAACGATGCTTCAGGCAGAGGGTTAGGATGTGTTATAATGCAACATGGGAAATTCATAGTCTATGCCTCACGACAATTCAAAGAATATGATTGGAATTATCCTACTCATGATCTAGAGTTGGCAGCAGCCGTTTTCACGCTTAAAATTTGGAGGCACTACCTGTATGGGGAGAAGGTGGAGATCTATACCGATTGTAAAGCCTCAAATATTTCTTCACCCAAAAGGAGCTCAACATGCAGAAACGACGTTGGCTTGAGCTGTTGAAAGATTACGATCATATTATTCAATACCATCCTGAAAATCGAACGTAGTAGCTGACGCATTTAGTAGAAGATCATATGCGGGTACGAGTGCGATATTGCCAACGCAAAGGCCTATTTTGTATGACTTACAAAGGATGGAGATAGAGTTAAAGACTCCAGGGACCCACGTGATGATGATAAATATATGAGTAGAACCGACTTTAATCGATAAAGTTAAAGCTGCTCAAGCTACGGATATGGAGTTGATGCGTATGAAGAAGAAAGTGAAAGAAGGTGCTATTCCGGAAGCAAGAATCGATGAAGAAGGAATACTTCGAGTCAACTCCAGACTTTATGTTCCTAACGACTCTAATTTGAAGTATAAAATCATGATGGAGGCGGGAGTTTATCTTAAGGTGTCTAACTTGTCAACATGTTAAGGTAGAGCATCAAGTGACAAAAGGTCTATTATAACTACTTGAAATTCCAGAATGGAAGTGGGAGCACATTACCCTGGATTTTGTTACTGGTCTTCCCAAGGTTTCTCAAGGTATAGATGTGATTTGGGTCATTGTCGATGGACTAACCAAGTCTGCTCATTTCTTACCTATAAGAGAAACTTATTCACTTGAACGTCTTGCTCATATATACATAAACGAGATTGTAAGACTGCATGGTATGCCAGCATCCATAGTTTCTGATCGAGAACCAAGATTCACTTCACGATTTTGGGTTAGTTTGCAAAACGTTATAGGCACAAATTTACGATTTATTTTGTCATATCATCCTCAGATGGATGGGCAGTCGGAGAGTACTATTCAAACTCTTGAAGATCTATTAAGACTCTATGTCCTTGACTTCAAAGGAAGTTGGGAAAAGTTTTTTCCATTAGTGGAATTCTCCTATAACAATAATTATCAAGCAAGTATAGGCATGGCTCCATTCAAAGTGTTGTATGGACACAAGTTTCGTTCTCTAGTATGCTGGGATGAGGTGGGTGAAGCAACGTTGTTGGGACCGGAATTGGTACGCATGATAATGGAAAAGATTCAAATGATCCGGCAACATATAAAGACCTCACAAGATCGACAAAAGAGTTATGTTGATCTTCATCGAAAGGACGTGGAATTCAATGTTGGAGATCATGTGTTGTTATATGTGGCTCCATGGAAAAGAGTTACGAGATTTAGAAAGAGAGGAAAGCTCAATCCTCGATTCATTGGCTCATTTGAAATCCTCGATAAAGTAGGAACTGTAGCCTATAGACTCACCTCACCGCCAAGTATGTCTCGTGTTCATAACGTTTTTCACATATCTATGTTACGTAAATATGTGGAAGACCTGAAACACATTATTGAGTTAGAACCGAATGAGATAGAGGAAGATTTAACGTATAAAGAGGTACCTGTTAAAATCTTGAATAAAAAGGAACATATTCTACGCTCCAAGGATATACCTCAAGTCAAAGTTTTGTGGAGAAACCATGGTGTTTTGGAAATGACCTGGGAGTTAGAATCTGAAATGAAATAAAGGTATCCTCACCTTTTCGTCATACCAGGTACGTACACCAATTTCGAGGATGAAATTTCATAAGAAGGGGAGGTTGTAAGACCCCAACTTTCATGAATAAAGATTAATTTTTCTCGAAATATTTTTTTGAATATTATGGTGTGGATTTGATATAATGTTATTGTTGTGCGTAATATTTATAAATTTTACAAAGTAAGCAAGTTGTTATAAAATATTCGATTAGAAAACGACATTGGTGTTATAGTTGTCATTTGTGGACCGCACTACGGAACTATTGTCGGAGTTAGAAAACGATAGAAATGTTTTTATAAAAATAACAGCGAAAGTTTTATTGTTAACTGTTAAAATACCCGGTGATAAAAGTACAGTAATACGCGTGGTTGCATAGTAGCACACGGTATTTGATGCTTACGTGAGAAGTCACTTAGTTATACTCAATTATTGCTACAGTAATTGCGGCATAGTATCTCAGATTATTGATTCTATTATTATCACAGTATAATCTGCACAATATTTTATTTTATTAAATTAATAATTGAGATGACAAGTTATTCATATTATTATTTGAATTATTGACAATGTCTAGAAAGTTCTGTCAAGGAAATGGGTTTAGTCACCTAATTGGGCACCAATAGGGAAAAATCCTTATCGGAAAACCCCCTCTTTCCTGGGAATGATCTGGCTGTTAATATTGCAAGTTATATTATTCATGAATAAATATTGTTAAAAATATTGAGGGGATTTTTATTAAGTATTTGTTATAAATTTTGCTTATTTATGGACCCCATTTGCTACCCCTTACTTACTTATTTTTCAAAATAATCGGTAGAAGGTTATTCAATATATATAATATATAGCATGTGTGTGTGCATGTGAAGTTGGAAATGGGGGAGGGGGAGAAAACGTGTAATGGAAGGAGTATTATTAATATTATATAATATATATTTTATAAGTTTGGTTTTTTATGAAAAATTGAATATATTATATTTTATTATGCATAATATTTGCATAGTGTCTGCATAGTAAATTTAGAAAATTATTTTAAACAATTCGTACGCCCATGATTTTTCCCCACTGTGCGTCCGTGATTTTTCCTAAATAGTATCCTTCTATTCTCCTATAAATAGGATGCTTAATTTAGAATTGAAATCACACCAGAATCAAAGAATTCTTCTTCTATAATTTGAGCGTATTTTTTTGAGTTTTAGGAAGCTTTGAGTGTAGAAAACAGTGAAAGTTTTCTTCAAGAATATCCCCGTCCTACCAGTCAGAAGTATTTTCCTTTTAAGGTAAGGGATATTATTTTTGTTTAATATTTGTATGAAATAATATTTTCTTCCATACTCTATAGTATGTAAGTAATATTATTTCGTTTCAAACTCTGAATTCTACACTTATTTTGTTAAATTATGGCTTATATACTCCTTGAAATTAGTAGAATATCCTTAAAATTTGTGCTTCATCTAGTATCTTTTCATGAAAATATTATTCTGGACATTCTTCATAATTTTTTATCTTTTCATGTCGGAGTACTATTCACGGGGTACTATTCCCATATTACTATTCATAGGGTACTATTCACCCGGGGTATTATTCATGACAAAAATTAATTTCTTTTCGGTCCAAATCATTTTTGACACAATATTATTCTTGAATTTTACTCCACAAAGCAGTATAATGTTGATAATTTGGACAATATTGAATTCTAGATAAATTAAATTATAAATCTTTAAAATTTATCCTTTGCTTTCATTTAATTGAATTCTTATACCATTGTCATCATCATCATGCTTATATTGTGATGAAAGTCATCTTTGGCCCGTACTGCATAGATATCTATGGACTGTTGATTGGTATGATTATGACCATGGATCATTCGGTATAATCATGACATATAATGTTACAAATGATGTGGTAAATGTCCTCATTGGCCCGTAGTGCATTAATGGATAGTTGTTGGCATGATCATGACCATTGGTGATAACATGAATATCTTTGGCCCGTAGTACATGGATAATTCATGGACGTGATACTAATGAATATCTTTGGCTCGTAGTGCATGGATAATTCAGTGATGTAGAATATTTATTGAGCTAAATCTCAGCGATAAAATTGATGATAACCTTTTAAATCATAGAAGATAGTAGATATCATGCTCTACTTGACTCTTCTAATGGATTGTTTGTTCCGCTGTAGTTAAACTTGATGTTTATTGTATTTTATCAGTTTAACAATGTTGAAGGCTAACGATAATTTATTCTGTATTATCTTAGTCATAATATTTCTTACTGGGCTAGTTCAGCTCACCCTTTGCTTTCATTGTTTTCTTGAGAAATGAGAAAATATAAAGGGACTAGTCGGGGAATGGAGTGACGGTCCGAGATGGTGGCTGTAGTAGTCCTCACTATTTTATAAAATAGTGTGATAATAATTATAATGAAGACTCCATTTGATTTTGGATATTGTCTAGAAGACAATATTCGTGTCAAAACTCTCAGCTATGTTTTGTCGTATTTTACACGACAGTTGTATAATTATGTTTGTATTTAAATTTTGTACCATGTATTTGGCGACTCAGAATGGGTGATATATACCTATTTTGCGGGCGTCACACTTAATCATTGTCTAATATTATTAATCATTTAATAATATTTTAATTCACTTCTCAATATCATTTAATAGTATCTTCATTACTTACAAATATTATTAACCCTTTAATAATATTTGATTCACTTAATATTCTTAATTATTTACAAATATTATTAACCATTTATTTAATAATATTTAAATCACTTTCTAATATTATTAATCATTTAATAATATTTTAACCATTCTTAAATATTTTTAATCATTTAAAAATATCACATTCTAATATTATTAATTATTTAATAATATTTTAATCTAATGTTTTTAGGCATTAAATAATATTTTAATCATTTATTAATGCTTTAATCTAATATTATTAATCAATTAATAATATTTTAATCGAATATTATTAATTACATTAATAATATCTTCATCTAATATTATTAATTATTTAATAATATTTTAATCATTTAATAAATTCATAAAGAATTTAATTTAATTATTTACCTTTATTATTTCATTTATTCAATAAACCTAAAATACTATAAATATAATATTTTCAAAAATTACAAAAATACCCTCCACAAAACTTATTGTACCATATTAAGGGCATTTAAGTCATAAAATCACATTTTCATAATTTTCAACATCATTTAACTTAATTTATCCATTTATCCATAGCTCAAATATTTACATGAAAAATACAAAAATATGTCTAAAATTTTTCTTTTAGGGAAATATCAGTATATAATATGAAAATATATTTTTTCTGGAATTTTTCAATTTCGTTTACTATTTTTCAATGGTCCAAAACAGTCAGATCTTGCAACATTTTTAATAAATCGAAAATTTGTCCAAAAAATCTGAAATGTATACGGTAGACTCATCTCATTAAACACCGATCCCTATAAAAATTTCACATTTTTCTGGGCTGTACATTTCAAGTTATAATAGTTTATTTTTAAAATCACACTTTCTTGTAAAAGTTAGATCTCCACTTTTGGACAGCCAAAAATTCTAATCTTTGGACGGGACTTAGTTAAATTGTTATAATATCTTACCACATAAGGCTAGAATTTTTAGAGCCTCCTAAGTGGCCGAAACAGCCTTTTCAAAAACATGGCCAATAAACTTTTCTATTTTCCAGATTTTATTTACTGTTTGGACATTTTTGAGAAAACGCATGCCACGGCTTGCTCGTTTAATATTTTTGAGTGTTACCACTTGGGTTTAAAAGATAACTGATGTATCTAACATACTTCTTTAACGGATCACAAAAACAAGTTGTAGATTTCAAATAGTAAAGCCTCAAAGTAGGCTGATTTTTAGGGTTTTTATGGTCAAAAATTAATTTTTGTGCATATTTGGTTTTCAAACTTTTCAACACATGAAATGGTTATATCTAAGCTTGAAACACCATAAAACATATAGATCTAGTACTTTTATGCTCAAGATCATAAATTTCATGGTTCAAAACAACCAAAAATCAAATACATAAACTAGTTAGGATTTTATACCTTTTGTGTTTTATCCTCTTAATTTTCTCTCCTCTTTTTTTCTTCCATGGTTACCTCTCTCTTTCTTTGCTCCACCATGGCTGGTCTCCTCTCTCTCCTTTCCTTTTCTTGGTCGGATGGTTGAGTGAAAATGAGAGAGAATGCTTTTATTTTCTTCTTTCTCTTTCCATTTGGTTAAAATCATTTAGGAGAGAGAGAGAGTAGATAAGATAAGATAAGAGGGGGAGGGGGGAGGGGGGAGGGGGAGAGGGGGAGGGGGAGGGGGGGTTAGGAGGCACCCATGTTCTGGAAATCCAGCTGATATCTATCTTTTGGGACATGCTTTTTAAATTTCTCATTTTGCATATTTAATACCATCTTTGACTTTCGGACCCGAAAAATCAAATTTTTGAGTTTACAGTAGATTCCTACTAAATTCGACGCTCCCAACGTCATGGGCACATCCGTTTCTCCAAATTCATCTCTGAATTTCATGTTTAACTTTTCTCTGAAAAAATCAACTGTTGACTTTGACCAAAAAGTCAACCCGGACATATTTTGTGTTTAGAGTCTATTCTTTTTAATGTCGACGTTTCGGACTCAAATATCTCGTCTGCTTCTTCAAATTCCACTCCTAACTCTGATTTTGACTTTTTTCCATAAAAGTCAACTATTGACTTTGACCAAAAAGTCAACCCCGACATATTTTATGTTTATAGCCTTTTTTAACTAATCTTTACGTTCTGGACGCAATCGAGCAGTCCGAGTTTAAAAATTCTATCTCTAACTCAAATTTTGAGTTTTAATTTGCTTCCTCATTATTGATTAATCATATTAGCTAATCATTTGTTATTTTTATTCATTTCATTGATTTACTAGTACATAATTTAAGTACTAGCATTCTTCAACTACTATAACCATTATGTTTTTTAATTCTCATTCCTAATATATAATATTAGGTTATAAGTTTTCTTTTCAGTTCTCTTTAAACAAATATATACATACATACATACATATATATATATATATATATATATATATATATATTCACACCCAAATTAAACCTCATCTAAGTCATACATATTCACTTTTAATATTTTCATATATTAAGCTAGACATTTAATTAAATGTCTATTAAAACCTCTTAATACAGTTTTCTACATTCAATAAGCTTTCATATGTATAATCTAGTAAGCCGAATACCTAATCTAGCAAACTGGATTATTCAAACAAATTGTTGTTTTCCAACACCATGGCTAACATACTAATACAGCAAACTGTATTCAAACTGTATTCTAATACAGCAAACTGTTTTTCAATTCAGCAAGGCTGAATTCACTAATACAGCAAGCTCGATTCAAACTGTATTCCCTTTTTAAATCTTTTTCATATATATCATTTCAAGATTTCTTTCATTAATTCACGTATGGTTAAAGGTAACATCATACCTTATTCTTAACATACTTCCAAGTATAATTCCATTCTAGGTTTTGAGTTTTGTAACCCGTATTTTCTCACTTCTATTGTTCATCTTCTCATTTAATTTCTCTATATTCTTTCAAATAATAAACCGTGTAGGTTTTTCTTAAAAATTTTAAATAAATTCTCTATTTTCACTCTAGATTTTAAACATTAACATTTAATTTAATTATTTAAGATCTTATAAATTTTCGGATTGTCACAGATCCTATAGCGATAGTTTTCACCGTCGCTATACATCTATAACGACATTTTTCATGTGAAAATAATACTGCTTTTGATGAATAATACTGCTTTTGATTGAAGATGATGTATTTTGAATTGTCATGTGGTGTACAATGCTTTATCTTGGTTAACATTGTCAAATTAATAATAATGATTTTGGTTGAAATTGTTAATGTTGCTTGGGGAATCTGATTAGTTATAAGTAGGATATTGAAATTCATTTACATAGCATATGTCAACTTCATTATATAAATGAGTAGGAAAGTTAAGTTATATAACATTGTCAAACTTCATTACTTATAGGCAGAGGTATGCATCAAGCAAAGTTAACAAATTTCTTTTATAATTCTTTCACAACCTGTACTTGATAAAGACATGATGATATCTATAAAAACAATCAATTTCTTTTAATAAGTTAACAAACACAAATGAAAAATAATAGTACTTCCGTTCTAAATTATAAAATTATTATTAATTTTTCAAAGTTAATTTGAGACATTTTAAAACTCAAAATTGAGATGAGTTATTTAAAATTATGAAGAAAAAAAAATACTTCTTACAATGACTTGTATTTGTTAGATAATTTAAAATATTTATAATTATATCAACTGAAATTATAAGAAATCATGTCAATTTTGAATTTAAAAATATCTTAGTTTGAGTTTAAAAAATAATAATAATTTTATATTTTAGAGTTGAGGGAGTACATAAAATTAAATAACACTTGCTCTGGAGTGAAAAAGGTTTAAAATATTTTTATGTGATTTTTCTCGGTAGTTGATTAGGAACCAAAACAATTCAGTCAAAGCTTTATATAAGATAATTTGAGGACAAAACTGATTTTTAAAAGAAGAATATAGCCTTTAAAACTAAACTCACTTGTTTTTAGGCAAGTAGAGTGCACTCTCGGTTAATTAAATTATATATGGAATTGAGTTAGTATGTTATGTTTATGAAATCACATGGGGTCAAAAGTTGACTTTTAAACTAACAAGTGGTTACAAGTAATTTTGAGCAAACCTAAGTTATTATTTACAATTTACTCTAGGAAATTGATATTACGACAACTTATTATTTTAATCGTCGCTATACATTTATAACGACGATTTTCATGCGGAAATATTATTTTCTGTTGTGAATTTATATGTTTCCTTTACTCCAATATTTTTGTTGAAGACATATAAAGAAGCCAACTATTTTGAAAAATTTATGTTCAACCAAGCTCATAATATATACAACCCAAAACTATTCTTCCAAAACAATAAGGTGCTTGTTAATGGTCCGGTGGACTCAAATTGACAAGGAATTTGTTTGAAAATGAGCCTTTCTTTTTTGCTTTTTCTTTCATTATTTTCCCCTCCTAAAGTCATGGCTAAGGTTTTGACTTAACTCATAGTGTTTTTTTTCTATCAGCTTATAAAGCGCATTTGAGAATCTTAAACTACAAACCGTCGGAGACATGCCGCATTCCACATGCCGCACCCGATTAACATACTTGTAATCACCTATCATCCTAAATGAAAAACAACAACCTACATCATATCTGTATTATCCAGGTCGAGAAAAAAATATTTTTTTAAAAATTTCTCTTTTTATCATTTATCTTTTCTATGTGTTGAGTTTTATTTGAAAGGGCAAGTTTGAAAAGAGTCCGACACAAAATATCGACGATTTGAAAATTCAGAGTCGCCAATTGGTAGTTTTGAAATTGTTGTACCAACTCAACCGAATTTGAAAAGGTTTACACAAAGGCCCAATTGTTGGACTCTGTTTAACAGGACTTGGAAACCGAGATTCATAGAGTTCGGGGGCTTAATTAAGCGGAGGGAGGGTGTAGGCACCCCCCGACTTTCGTGAAAATACGGTTACCGCATCTTTTCAATTCCCTAATTTATTTGAAGTGTGTGTGTGTGTGTGTTAATTAGGCCTAAGTGCATTTATTTGGACGTAATGCTATGCCTCGTTTGCACCTATATACAAAGAGTTTGATTTGTATAAAAGTTCAATTTTAAGCAATATATGCAGAAATAATGTTTTGAAAATAGGTTTTCAAACCCTTATACTCACATAATAAAATTGAGGCCTTTGATACTTCTATTTTATTTTGTATTCGGCTTAATTTGCTTTTATTCTCTAGATGCGAAGAATCTTCGACAAAATAATATACATATGTGTCGGGCTCCTTATGGGCATGAAAGTCATCGAAGGATTTTCAAAACCACAAATATGATTTACAAACAAACTGTACAACTGAAAAAGGTCCATCATAAGAATCAGATCTAGATCCGTCAGCTGGATCTTAGATCCCGTGGCTCCTAGGCTCACATAATATCATTTGAATAGCCTGCATAATGAGGATACTAAAATAAAATAGATATTTAATCTAAACGACACAAAACTAATGATTCATCTGTTAAATCCACCTTTTGTCATGTAATAATCTTCCGTTCCTCTAGATATCTGAGATCTAGGGTCATGTGGTTGCTTAATATTTACAGAAAAACTAGAAAGAAAAATAGATTTAAATAAATCTTAGCCAAACGGTTCTAGTTTTACAACTTTTGAACCGGTTAAAAGTTAGATATGATTAGATTTAGATAAATCTAGTCCACAGATTTATATATTATGGATTTACATTGAATGAACAGCTAAAACAGATATTTAAACACAGTAAACAGTTAATATATATATATATATATATATATATATATTAAAGAGAGAGAAAGGCACAGATCGAAGATCCGGGCATAACTAATCGGCGAGAGTCTATATATTTATACTAAAACAGTAGAAAGCTTCAAATCTGAAAAAAAAATCTTACAGCGTGCTACAAAGAAGGCTTCAAACCGCTTTTGGAGCTTGAAAACTCAGTTTTCACCGGTTAACATTTGAGATGTCGTGGTATATATGTATATAGGTGTTTAGAAAGAAGAATATTGAAGTTTAGAATACTATAGGAGGGATTAAGAGCTGAAATTGACATAGTTTTCTCTCTCTTTTCCTTTTTTTTCTTACATTTTATGGCTGATGGGGGTCTTATTTATAGACCAAAATAGTTGCGGGTCTACACGCGGAAGTCGCGAGTATACCTGTGACTGCCCGGGTGGTCCCGGGCCCCGTGGGTCTCGTCGTCTCGAAGTACGTGCACTCTGATTAACGTGTTGTCCACTCAAACCTTCATAACTTTCAATCTAGGAGTTCGATGAAGGCGTGCCATACCATTCCAGAGAGCTCTTTTCGAGAGCTACGCAATGACATAGGGCTTGCTCTTTTTTGAATTCGGGAAGATAGGTCCATGACCGAAATGACATATTCGGGTCTTCGCAGACAGCCTGTTGAGCAATTTTGCGTAGTTTGTGCTCGGAAGTGCTGCAACAACTTTTTGTTTGTGCTCGGAAGTGCTGCAATGACTTTTTATGACCCTATTTGCAGCTGTATTATGGTTTGTTGAAGTTGACTTGTCAAAATGACCATTTTGCACTTCCAAGGACTGTCTACAGACTTGATGTGCTGCAGCTGTCTTTCCTCGGGATTATTTTCGGGGTTTAACTGTTGTGGACTGTCTTTTCTCAGGGTTATCTCTGAGGTTGATTTGATGTTTCACGGGGATGTCTCCGTGGCTAGATTTGATGTTGTGATCCTTCAGGGTTATCTTTGAAGTGTGAAAAAGACGTGTTTGCCCTTCTGCATAGTTAGTAACAGGAAAACGAAATTTCGAGTGTCTACATATATTATATCAAGTAACGATGTGAAAGCATTAATTAATAAAAATAATACATTCTAAATGGAGATACATCTTAATTTTTTAATTAATTACAAATACATTCCAATTTTTTAAATTAATTCTAAAATTCTGAAATTTAAAATTGATATAATTTATTTTGAAAATGATTTAGTAATATTTTATAGTTAGCTTACTGTTGTTATATTTGTTTGTACTAAAATTATATAATTTTACATTAATTTTCAATTTTAAAATTTTGTAAATTGATTATAAAAAATTAAAAATATACCTGAAGAGATATAATTTCAAAATTTTCTAGAATAGTCAGATTAATGGTGCCATGACTAATCCAGTTGAGGTAAGATTGATATGCAAAGTATGACCCGACGATCATTCATTTTAAATTTTTCTTAGGTGATAACAAATTTAGAAAATTTAGACCCGACAATTATGACTAATCCAGTTCACAATTATGACTAATGTATTTAGATGTTATACATAATATAATGAGAGGAATGATTTCGCAAAAAATATTTTTTTCAAAAATTTTTATTTTAAAAATAAAGTTATCAACATAATTTCATTATTATATACTCACTATACTACACACTCAACGTTATATTTATAAGTTTTAAAAATAAAACTCTTTTTGTTGAATTAGAGGGAGAATTATTATGTAGTACACTGTTTTAGAAAGAAAAAAATATTGACAAAAAGTGATGTTAGGAGTATTAAATTTTTGGTCTAGAAGTGCCTCAAATGATGTGTCCTCATAATATTAAATTTTCTATGACATAAATTATCATTAAAATATTCAATGTCATGTCATTTAAGATTTATTCAAAACAAAAATTTTAAAACTCTTACCATTGCTCATTGACAAATGGAGTACAACTATACTAGTAAGAGTAAGGGGGTGTTTGTTTAGAATCAGATAGAATCGAATGGCATTTAAATCGAATTGGTCATTCGGTCGTTTTTTTTTTGCTTAATAATAAATTCGAATGATGAATCGATCGATTTAAAATTTGAATGGTCAAGTGTAATTTTTTGACTGAATGACTGCTGAATGAAGTATTTTATATTTAATTTTTTTTTAAAAAATATTAACTATTATATTAAGTAATATTAAATAAATTTACAATAATTTTGAATTTTTTCAAAGGGGTTAAATAATAAAAATATGTTATTCAGATGTTTCAAATATGTCAATTATTAAACAACTTTTTTCATTCAGTATTCAGAATTTTGTTTCATTCAACTCATTCAGATTACCTAAACATTCAAAACTATTTCATTCAGTTTTATCAAACACCCCCTAAGTTTAATTGTTCACGAAATTTTTTATCTTATTTTCAGAACTTTTTCTTAACTTAAAAGATATTATTTTTATGTCTTTATTGTTCTAATTATCCTCTCTATTTGCTTTCTGCAAAAAAAAAATCTAGGCTTTATATTTTTAAATATGGGAAGTATCTCTAATCTATACTAAAGACAGTCTCTCTCAAGCATTTTCTTATATACTTTCATTTAATTGTTCTTATTTTTCTTTTTTATGAAATTTTATTTCTTTTATTAGTTTGAATATTTTTAATTTATGGAGCCTTCTTCTTCTAGTTTGAAATTTTCTCATTCTACGGAATTTTTTAGGTTTATGATCTCTCCGTGAAGTAGATTTGATTGCGTTAGTCGATGAAAATAAATCTATTTAGATTTAGATTTGGGTATGAGATTATCACGACGACCTCCTTTTTCGTTGACTGTGTTGACAAACTGATCAATTTTGTTTATTTTTGTAAGCTTAAAGAAATATATATGTTCCGAATTTCAAGTTTCAACTTGATACTTAAAAAGCATGTATCACCTCGACTCTTGTATTTTTGTAATTCAATTCATTTATCGATGAAAATTATTTTCTATTCTTATTCCAAGACTTTGTCACATACAAAAAAAAGAACAACTCTTAGAACATGAGAAAGGTTTCTTTAATAGATGTTTGGTTATATAGGGTTTGCAATATTTGTAGTGTTCGAAATCTTAAATGCACTTAAAAATCTTACCCCATTCGTCCTTAAAGGAATGAGCAAAATATATTTTATACACAATTTAAGAAAAATAAAAATGCTGAAAAAAGAACTAAAAATTTCAAATTTATCCTTAATGGCTCAACAATATTACATAAAGTAAAAATGCCTTTTTTTAAGGAAATTGTTATTTTCATAAGCAAAAGTGATAATTCCACAAAGTCTTTCTCACATAATTAGTAAATGGGTCAGACACTTATGTAAGAGACATTGTGGAAATATCAGTTTTTACTTGTTAAAATAACAATTCCCTTTTTTATATTAATGAACCCCACTAAATAACATAGTTATTGTTAACGCCAAGATCTTCTGTCACGTCCCAATCACATAAGACGTCCTGATCCTGCACAATAAACACGATCAACACCAAAAGCTTGACGGCCGGACCGAGTCGGGGATAGCTTCAGCGTGAGAGTCAGTACAAGTGATCACAAGGTTAACAATGGAGGATAAAATATCTAGTGTATTGAGAAAGATAAAATTATCAGTTACCTTTGCATGTATGACTTCCTTGCTATAATATACTATCATTCCTGGTTTCTTGTGCCACCCACTACTCAAACATAGCGATCCCCACAACGGGTAATCTCGGTGATTGATCGCATGCAAAGACCGCCACATCCCATCACTGTTTGCCACCTTTGGCTGACTGAATCCCATCCACATTAATTCCTTGCAGACATATCGGTCAACAGCTATCTTACTCATCATTATCAGTCAAAGATGTAGATATTTAAATATCTGCTGGGTCAGCCCACTGACCCAACCCAACAAAGAGGACCCAACTGATCGGGCCCAACTGAAATGACCCGATAGATTAACCAAGTAACTCGGCCCAAGCCCTTTGGCCCAATATCTAAAATATCATGGCCCAACATTCCCCCCCCCCCCCAGCCTTTTATTAAACAGGATGTTTAATGAAAGAGTATAAATGGCATCGGTCCAGGACAAAAAGAATTATAATAAGATCAATAAAGGCCCAAAATATAGCTTATTTAAATATGAAATAAGATTTCATATTATTCAAAATAAAGGAGTTTATTTGTGAATAGGAAAAGATTCGTGTTTCCTTTAATAAATTTTTTTTTTTACTTGGAATTAGATTCCATAATTAATTAAAATAAAGGAGTTTATTTTGATTAAAGATTTTGATTATTTTATTCAAAATTAGATAAATTAAAATAAAATAGTTTTATTTTGATTTAAATTTGGATTTAAATAAAGGAGTTTATTTTTATTCAAAAATAGATTTTATACTAACTAAATTTGCCCATTAAATGATATCAATATATATATTAAATGTTTATTATTCATAAGATGAATGTTATTTATTGATGCATATGGTGATGTGTATGATAATAAATAGGATTGATTATGGACTATTGACCAATATGATTGGATTTTATTTTAGTTGGATGCATGAATGTTTGGGTTTTATTAAATGGGGTCTGCGTACCTCGTCTTCTCTAATTTTTTCTTAATGTAAATTCTATCTCCCTCCTATGTACTTCCCCTTGACTGTTGATCAAGGTTTCTATTTATTTTAAATAGTTTTGTAATAGGAATAGTTAGAATTATTTTGAAAAATTGGAGATCAAGGAGCAAGGAGCGCTTGAAGACCCGTTTGTAATGGAGCCCGGGTTTAAATGTAATAGTTATATTTAAATATCATTTCTTGCACCCCTAGGATTTGACCTTTTGGTTCACTTGGTGGCTCTAATGAACCAAACTAGAATAAAAGTCCATAATCAATCCGGGTAGAATATAGTATTCTATATATGTGCATGCTTATACTATATATATTATATATTATGCAAACATGCTTCGCATGTTCATTAATACGACGCGTATTTTATATATATATATGTAATGCGCACTAAACAAGATGAGACAAATTAATAATAAACCCTCAATTTTTATATTAAGTCCTAAGCGTTCAAAGATATTTGGAATATCGAACGTCAGCTTTCTAGCATGATAAAATTAATAGAGTATTAAATATTTAATATGAGTTTGTTGTGTCACCACAAGGCAAGTATTAAGTATTTAAGATGTTAATTTATCACATTTGATGCTTATAAAGAAAATTGAACAATATTGTTTTGTTGTATCACCACAAGGATGATATTTTCTTTTTTGAATATATGGAGTGCTAGGTCGGACTTAACTTGGATAATTTTGATTCGGATGTGCCACCACTTGATCAAAATAATCTAAGAGGCAAAAGAAAAGGAGTTGCATAGTTGATGTAATTGACAAAAGTTGTCTACCTATTTATTTATATATAGTTTGTTGTGTCACCACAAGGCTATATACATTTGAAATGGGATCCTTATTCTCACTAGCAAATCTTTAATTAGATTTTGCCGAACTATATAAGTGAGGTAATATAGTTTGAAGAAAATAGTGGGAGATACCAATTTAAAACAAGACCTAAATTATTTTGGTAATTAATAAAAGAATGTATGTTAAAATGTTGTTAATTACAAATTCATTTTGAGTAATTTTACAATGTCTAAAATTACTATATCTGCGAAGCATATTAGATGCTAAATTAACGTAATCAATTAAGCAGATTGGTTAAGGAAATTGAGAATAGTTCTCATGGCTAAAAGGCTATCTTATATCCTTAATATGCCTATCCCGCAATGGTTGCAGATAATGCCTCGAGGAAGAGATTGCTACTTTTAGAAAGTGGCAAGATGATGATGCGATTGGCTCAATGCATCATGCTCGCATCCATGAGTAACGAGCTTGGCGTCAAGATGAAACTATGGATGCTTCTACTATATTCCGCACATCAAGTAGTTGATGGTGAGGAAAGTGGGGACCGATAGATATCGAGATATCTAAGGAGCTCTTCCGATCTAGAATGGCCAATGGCACTATAAATACGAGAAAAAGTTCTTAACATAATCAATTTGATTGATCAATTAGGACAACTGGTTTTGTCATGGATGGAGAGTTGAGCCAAGATTTGATCTTGCACTCACTCCCGGACTCCTTTCACAATTGTTGTGAATTTTTCATATGAACAAGCTAGATATCAGCTTTGCTAATTTGCTTAACATGTTGAAAAATGTTGAGAGTCACTTTCAACCAAGAAAGACCATGTCTTCTTGGTAGGGGCCAAAGGATCTTCCGAAAAGAAGAACGATTCAAAGAAGGTAAGCAGAAAGGCGTAAACAAAGGATAATAAGAACAAAACCGTCACGGATAGCAAAGGAGCTTGCTTCACGCAATAAGCCCGGACCGGAAAGAAAGCTGCGAGAAGTATCTTGCAGAGGCTAACCAAAGAAGCTTAGTGAAGTTTCGGTTATAAATACAAATTTGTTCATGATTTAAAATAAAATTTTCTTTAAGTCGAGGTTCTACTTGGGTATTGGATACCGACTTTTGTTATCATAAATATAGATTTATGAAGGGACCAAAGGTAAGTAGAAAGCTAAACAAAGATAAGTAATCCTATGTGTGGAAAATGAAGCAAAGGTTCTTTGCATTAGCTATAGAAACTTATAGTTTAGCAATGCCTACGGGCAAATCTATTAAGTCGATAAGTTGTTATTGTATTCCAGATTCTTGTTAAAAATATTATTTCCATTTTATTGTTGGACAATGAAATCATTGGTATTATAATTAAGAACAATTGTTGTTCTATTTATAATAATAATGTTTTGTATAGAATGGAATATTACTTAATAAATTTTGTATACTTGACTTACGTGAAAAAATATATTTTGCAAATTGAACAAACTAGTATAAGAAAAGGAGATGATCATTCAAAGAGTTGAATGTGTATTTCTTTGAAATCAAGTGTGAATTATTTGAAAGGTTCAAAGAATTCAAAAGTGAAACAAATTGGCAAAGTATTAGGATTCTTTGATCGGATCAAGGAAGGAATACTTGTGCAATAAGTTTCTAGATCATCTCAAATGGTTTTCTCATAATGGACGCCTCTCGATACATAATAATAATGATTGATGTATCTCGAAAGAAAAATCGTACCTATTTGAACATGGTGCGATCCATAATGATTTTACCGACATTTCAGTATCCTTCTAGGGTCATGTCCTAGAAATGGTTGCATATCTACGAAAAGGTAACCTCAAAATCCGGCCCCAAGACTCCATAAAAGTTATGGATAGGAGGATTCCTAATCTTAAGTATGTTAAGATAAAGGGTTGTCCAACTTATGTGAAAAGGTTTTAAAGGATAAGCTTGGGACAAAATTTGACAAGTGTCGATTTGTGGGACATCCTAAAGTAAGTTTAGGGTATATGTTCTATAATCCTACTTAGCAAAAAAGGTGTTTGTTGCGAAAACACGCCGCCTTCTAAGATAAATGTGTTTATTATTCAAGGGGCTAGTGGGAGGATAATAGATCTTGAAGAGTTCAAGAACCACAAAACACTATAAGTCAAATAAGAGGAACACGTAGATGAGACCTATTGTACCACTGTTGAATCGTAAATCGAAATATCATGAAGATACCTAGGAGGTATGGATTCATCATGGATGATGATGATGAGGTACACATCATAGAAGATGATGATCTAGTTACATACGATGAGGTAAGAGTTCTAGTGTGTACAAAAGGGTCAGTGGGAGCGTCGTGACATTCCTAATATTATATGTTGATATACTACGGATAAGGAATGACATACTAATGCTACAATCAGTAATGATAAAGTTGTCTAAACATTCCTCCATGAATGGTTTGGGAAGAGTATCTTAATTGGGGATAAAATCTATATAGATAGATACAACGGGATGCTCGACTTAACCCAAGGAATATATTCATTTGATGCTAAAGTCGTTTAGCATGGAAAACTCAAGAGATGTCTCATGTTGATGAGCCATGGAGTGTATCTCTCTTAATAGTCCCCATAGACTCCAAAGAAGAGAGATCGCATGAGTGACAATCATGTATGCAATGAAATATACGAGACACGATGTTGATCGGTCATATTCTCGAGAAGATCCACGTAAGGCGGTGAAAACATCTTAAAGTTCTTAACCCAAGCACTAAGGATGTGAGCAAACATGGTGGGTCCGAATTAAAACTAGAGGGCTTTACAGACTCAAGTTTTTCGAGACGCACCAAGACGATCGAAAAATCCACTTTAAGGTAAAGTGTTACCTTGAGCAAAGTGGTGTAGTGAATTGGAAAGGTTCCAAACAAAGAAAGAGTTCTTTGGTTTAGTGATAAAGACAAAGTAAATAGCTATAAATGAAGCTACAAGTTGATTGTTTGGATTAAAAGTTCATTACTGAACTAGGAATAGTTCCAAGTCTCATCTTGGATCTAAACATGTGTTGTGGCACTTTCATTTAATTATTAGAATCATTGAAAGATGGGAAATCACTATAAAGATAGTGGACTCTCATGAACAACATTACATATCCATTAACTAAAGCTTATCCAACAAATGGATAATCGTCACTTAGAGAAGAAGAGTATAAGATCTGATGGCGATTGGCTTTAGTGCAAGTGGGAGATTGAAAGTAATATGCACACAAGCCAATCATGTTTGATGATAAAGCATATACTTTGTAACAATCTTATTCATTTATTAATAAAAGTATTAATTTATTAAAGGCTTTTAATTATCTACATGATCTTTGTTTTATAATATGTGATAAACCCATAGTTTTAAGCAATGCTTTTAGAATAATGATGATGATCATTCTAATGAGATCTAAATTCTTAGAAAGCTTAAAACTAAAATAGTTTCCAATTATTGGATTACTAAATTGGGGATTAGTGAATCCGGATAGATTGGTACATACGTTGCTTTGCTTCATTGGATGAGGATGATTGATCTCATGATCATTTGTGTGGAGACACTAAAGCAAGTATGTAGGTGCTTATTAGAGAATAAGTTCATCTTTGAACGTGGCTCGCTAAGGAATACCTAATGGAGTTTTACTTGCTTGTCAATAGGAATTCTGTAGTGATAGTAGTACAAGTAATCCTTGGACTTGAGATCATCATAGTATCTTGTGTATGATGAGTTATACTTTGACTTATTCCTTAAGACCCTTAGGGTATATCAAAGGGTATGCTTGGGTATAATAAGTTATACATGGAGATAATGTATGATCGATAAAGAATCTACCACTTCTAAATAAAAAAGAAGAGAAATGTCCTATGTGATTTGATAAATGACAACCCAAAGAGTCCTTGGCAAAGCGAGAATGAAATTAGAAAGGAGTTTCTAATTTGCATTATTTTGAGTTGTGCATTTAAGAATCGAAATACATATAATTAAATAAAATAAGACTTGGATTAATTCCATGTCTTATATTTAATTGGGACATTGTATGGTGGAAGGATTGAATTGTGCAGTAACTATTTACTCAAAGGTTCTTTTATGATTAATGTTGAAATCTATATTATCCGGAAAGTCGTTGATCGCAGGGAGGCTTATCCCTATTGTAGAATAAATATTATTTATTTAAATAAATTAATTGTTTAATTTATTTATTTAAATAAGATTAGAATTATTCTAATTGATTTATTCACAACCTAGGTTTAATATGGAGAACCTAAAAGGTCACACCATAAAAGGAAGAATAATTATTTAAGAAGTTAATGGCATAATCGTAATAATATGTTAAGTATATTTAATTTAATCTATGGTGATAGAATAAATTAAATAGCTTAATATTTATTATTTAATATTTTAGAAATATTAAATATAAATTAATAAGAGGAGTCTTATTAATATTATTACAATTATTATTATTTTAATTTCTAAAAGAGTTTAGGAATTAATTTAATAATAAAGTACTCTCATTTATTCCTAATTGGATTAGGAAGGAAAATTAGTTAAAGGAGTTTAATTAATTATCCCTAATAAGATTAGGGAGCTTAATTAATTTAAAGAATTTAATTAATTAAATAAAACCAAATTCCTTAATTGTTAAGGTGGGTTGCCCACATCTATAAATAAGATGAGTCTTATTATGGGTGGGGGGGTTGTTGTCTTTTACAACATACGACATAATTCCAATTTGTTGGAGAGTACCATTTTTCTATAGAGATAGGAAAACTAGGGTTTGAGTCAATACCCTTCTTCTTGAATCCTTATTTTTCCTTGGTGGATCACCCCAGAGGCCAAACATATGGGTGGCTAACGTTGATCAAAGGAAGGAACCAAACCCGGTGGATTCAAGTTGAGCGAAAGGATTTGGAGGTGAACTTGTACGAGGAAGCTTCGATCTTCAAGGGTATGATTTTATTCTTTATCTTTTCGTTTAATTAATAATTATGCATAAAGGGTGATCCGGGTATATGGTTTGTAAATTTTTAAACTCGATTTTACATCGCGTTTAGCACTTTTTGCAATTTGATTGCATTCTTGAATATTTCAAACCTAATAGTGGCATCGAGCCAAACCTTTATGCTAATTATTAATTTTTTAATTTAATATCTGTATTGATATGTGTTTAGAACAATTTAATTGGGCATAATTTTATTATATAAAATAAAAAAAAAAAACGCTAAACTTTTAAAAAAATCGGTAATGTAATTGGTTTTTTTTCTCTCTCACATAAGGTTCTTTGTATCAATATAAAATATATATGTACGGCTTAATCTTTCAAGGAAATCATAATATGTTGCACGGATTTCAAGAGAAGCATGTTAACAGGTTTAAAAAAAAAAAAAAAAAAAAACCTTAATGATTACAATAATCATTAGCTTGTAATGATTATAGTAATCATTAGCATGTAATGATTAAAGTAATCATGAACATGTATATATATAAAAAAAACCTTAATGATTACAATAATCATTAACTTGTAATGATTATAGTAATCATTAGCATGTAATGATTAAAGTAATCATGACCATGTTTTTAAAAAAAAAAAAAAAAAAAAAAGGAGTAGCATAGTGTATTGCGGTTTTTGGTATCTTTTTTTATATATATATATATATATATATATATATATAATATTCGGATACTTCTTGAAAAGTTTTGATATCTTTTTATATATATATATATATATATATATAATATTAGGATATATATATATATTATATTCTTAATAATTTTAATTTTAAAATAAAAGTTTATTTTAATCTTAAAATAAAAGGTTTATTTTAATATTAAAAAAAAAAAATTATTTTAATTTTAAAATTAGAATTTCATGCTAACTAATTAGAGTTGGAATTGGATTCCATAATAACTAATTGGAGTTGAAATTGGATTTTATTTTTCCTAAAATAAAGGAGTTTATTTGTGAATAGGGAAGTAAATCCATCTTTCCTTAAATAAAGGAGTTTGTTTAGATATGAAATAAGATTTCATATTATTCAAAATAAAAGAGTTTATTTGTGAATAGGAAAGAGAATCCATGTTTCCTTTAAATATGAAATAAAATTTCATATTATTCAAAATAAAGGAGTTTATTTGTGAATAGAAAAGAAAATTCGTGTTTCCTTAAATAAAGGAGTTTATTTAAATATGAAATAAGATTTCATATTATTCAAAATAAAGGAGTTTATTTGTGAATAGGAAAAGATTCGTGTTTCCTTTAATAAATTTTTTTTTACTTGGAATTAGATTCCATAATTAATTAAAATAAAGGAGTTTATTTTGATTAAAGATTTTGATTATTTTATTCAAAATTAGATAAATTAAAATAAAATAGTTTTATTTTGATTTAAATTTGGATTTAAATAAAGGAGTTTATTTTTATTCAAAAATAGATTTTATACTAACTAAATTTGCCCATTAAATGATATCAATATATATATTAAATGTTTATTATTCATAAGTATGAATGTTATTTATTGATGCATATGGTGATGTGTATGATAATAAATAGGATTGATTATGGACTATTGACCAATGTGATTGGATTTTATTTTAGTTGGATGCATGAATGTATGGGTTTTATTAAATGGGTCTCATTACCTTGCCTTCTCTAATTTTTTCTTAATGTAAATTCTATCTCCTCCTATGTACTTCCCCTCGAGTCTTGATCAAGGTTTCTATTTATTTTAAATAGTTTTGTAATAGGAATAGTTAGAATTATTTTGAAAAATTGGAGATCGAGGAGCAAGGGCGCTTGAAGACCCGTTGTAATGGAGCCCAGGGTTTAAATATAATAGTTATATTTAAATATCATTTCTTGCACCCCTTGGGTTTGACCTTTTGGTTCACTTGGTGGCTCTAGTGAACCAAACTAGAATAAAAGTCCATAATCAATCCGGGTAGAATATAGTATTCTATATGTGCATGCTTATACTATATATATTATATATTATGCAAACATGCTTCGTGATGTTCATTAATATGACGCGTATTTTTATATATATATAAATGCATGCGCTAAACAAGATGAGACAAATTAATAACAAACCCTCAATTTTTATATTAAGTCCTAAGCGTTCAAAGATATTTGGAATATCGAGCGTCGCTTTCTAGCATTATAAAATTAATAGAGTATTAAATATTTAATATGAGTTTGTTGTGTCACCACAAGGCAAGTATTAACTATTTAAGATGTTAATTTATCACATTTGATGCTTATAAAGAAAATTGAACAATATTGTTTTGTTGTGTCACCACAAGGATGATATTTTCTTTTTGAATATATGGAGTGCTAGGTCGGACTTAACTTGGATAATTTTGATTCGGATGTGCCACCACTTGATCAAAATAATCTAAGAGGCAAAAGAAAAGGAGTTGCATAGTTGATGTAATTGACAAAAGTTGTCTACCTATTTATTTATATATAGTTTGTTGTGTCACCACAAGGCTATATACATTTGAAATGGGATCCTTATTCTCACTAGCAAATCTTTAATTAGATTTTACCGAACTATATAAGTGAGGTAATATAGTTTGAAGAAAATAGTGGGAGATACCAATTTAAAACAAGACCTAAATTATTTTGGTAATTAATAAAAGAATGTATGTTAAAATGTTGTTAATTACAAATTCATTTACTGAAATTTTACAATGTCTAAAATTACTATCCTTTGCGAAGCATATTAGATGCTAAATTAACGGGCCGAATTAAACAGATTGGTTAAGGAAATTGAGAATAGTTCTCACGGCTAAAAGGCTATCTTATATCCTTAATATGCCTATCCCTGCAATGGTTGCAGATAATGCCTCTGAGGAAGAGATTGCTACTTTTAGAAAGTGGCAAGATGATGCACAGTTGGCTCAATGCATCATGCTCGCATCCATGAGTAATGAGCTTCAGCGTCAGCATGAAACTATGGATGCTTCTACTATATTCCTGCACATCAAGTAGTTGATGGTGAGGAAAGTAGGACTGATAGATATCAGATATCTAAGGAGCTCTTCCGATCTAGAATGGCCAATGGCACTATAGTACAGACAAAAGTTCTTAACATAATCAATTTGATTGATCAATTAGGACAACTGGTTTTGTCATGGATGGAGAGTTGAGCCAAGATTTGATCTTGCACTCACTCCCGGACTCCTTTCACAATTGTTGTGAATTTTTCATATGAACAAGCTAGATATCAGCTTTGCTAATTTGCTTAACATGTTGAAAAATGTTGAGAGTCACTTTCAACCAAGAAAGACCATGTCTTCTTGGTAGGGGCCAAAGGATCTTCCGAAAAGAAGAACGATTCAAAGAAGGTAAATGAAAAGGCGTAAACAAAGGATAATAAGAACAAAAGCGACACGGATAGCAAAGGAGCTTGCTTCAACGCAATAAGCTTCGGACAACTTTGGAAAGAAAGCTGCGAGAAGTATCTTGCAAGAGGCTAACCAAAGAAGCTTAGTGAAGTTTGGTTATAAATACAAATTTGTTCATGATTTAAAATAAAATTTTCTTTAAGTCGAGGTTCTACTTGGGTATTGGATACCGACTTTGGTTATCATAAATATAGATTTATGAAGGACCAAGAAGTAAGTAGAAAGCTAAACAAAGATAAGTAATCTTATGTGTGGAAAATGAAGCAAAGGTTCTTTGCATTAGCTATAGAAACTTATAGTTTAGCACTGCCTACGGGCAAATCTATTAAGTCAATAAGTTGTTATTGTATTCCAGTTCTTGTTTAAAATATTATTTCCATTTTATTGTTGGACAATGAAATCATTGGTATTATAATTAAGAACAATTGTTGTTCTATTTATAATAATAATGTTTTGTATAGAATCGGAATATTACTTAATAAATGTTGTATACTTGACTTACGTGAAAAATATTTTGCAAAATGAACAAACTAGTATAAGAAAAGGAGATGATCATTCAAAGAGTTGAATGTGTGTATTTCTTTGAAATACAAGTGTGAATTATTTGAAAGGTTCAAAGAATTCAAAAGTGAAACAAATTGGCAAAGTATTAGGATTCTTTGATCGGATCAAGGAAGGAATACTTGTGCAATAAGTTTCTAGATCATCTCAAATGGTTTTCTCATAATGGACGCCTCTCGATACATAATAATTGATTGATGTATCTGAAAGGAAAAATCGTACCTATTTGAACATGGTGCGATCCATAATGATTTTACCGACATTTCCAGTATCCTTCTAGGGTCATGTCCTAGAAATGGTTGCATATCTACGAAAAGGTAACCTCAAAATCCAGCCCCAAGACTCCATAAAAGTTATGGACAGGGAGGATTCTAATCTTAAGTATGTTAAGATAAGGGGTTGTCCAACTTATGTGAAAAGGTTTTAAAGGATAAGCTTGGGACAAAATTTGACAAGTGTCGATTTGTGGGACATCCTAAAGTAAGTTTAGGGTATATGTTCTATAATCCTACTTAGCAAAAAGGTGTTTGTTATGAAACACACGCCTTCTAAGATAAATGTGTTTATTATTGAAGGGGCTAGTGGGAGGATAAAAGATCTTGAAGAGTTCAAGAACCACAAAACACTATAAGTCAAATAAGAGGAACACGTAGATAGACTATTATTACCTTGTTGAATCGTAAATCTGAAATAGTACTGAAGATACCTAGGAGGTATGGATTCATCATGGATGATGATGATGAGGTACACATCATAGAAGATGATGATCTAGTTACATACGATGAGGTAAGAGTTCTAGTGTGTACAAAAGGGTCAGTGGGAGCGCCGTGACATTCCTAATATTATATGTTGATATACTATGGATAAGGAATGACATACTAATGCTACAATCAGTAATGATAAAGTTGTCTAAACATTCCTCCATGAATGGTTTGGGAAGAGTATCTTAATTGGGGATAAAATCTATATAGATAGATACAACAGGATGCTCGACTTAACCCGAGAACGTATATTCATTTGATGCTAAAGTCGTTTAGCATGGCAAACTCAAGAGATGTCTCATGTTGATGAGCCATGGAGTGTATCTCTCTTAATAGTCCCCATAGACTCCAAAGAAGAGAGATCGCATGAGTGACAATCATGTATGCAATGAAATATACGAGACCGATGTTGATCGGGTCATATTCGAGAAGATCACCGTAAAGCGGTGAAAAACATCTTAAAGTTCTTAACTTGGCACTAAGGATGTGAGCAAACATGGTGGGTCCGAATTAAAACTAGAGGGCTTTACAGACTCAAGTTTTTCAGATGAGACAAGACGACGACCAAAATCCACTTTAAGGTAAAGTGTTACCTTGAAGCAGTGGTGTAGTGAATTGGAAAGGTTCCAAAACAAAGAAAGAGTTCTTTGGTTTAGTGATAAAAGACAAAGTAAATAGCTATAAATGAAGCTACAAGTTGATTGTTTGGATTAAAAGTTCATTACAGAACTAGGAATAGTTCCTAAGTCTCATCTTGGATCTAAACATGTGTTGTGGCACTTTCATTTGATTATTAGAATCATTGAAAGATGGGAAATCACTATAGAGATAGTGGACTCTCATGAACAACATTACATATCCATTAACTAAAGCTTATCCAACAGCGGGATAATCGTCACTTAGAGAAGAAGAGTATAAGATACAATGGCGATTGGCTTTAGTGCAAGTGGGAGATTGAAAGTAATATGCACACAAGCCAATCATGTTTGATGATAAAGCATATACTTTGTAACAATCTTATTCATTTATTAATAAAAAGTATTAATTTATTAAAGGCTTTTAATTATCTACATGATGTTGTTTTATAATATGTGATAAACCCATAGTTTTAAGCAATGCTTTTAGAATAATGATGATGATCATTCTAATGAGATCTAAATTCTTAGAAAGCTTAAAACTAAAATAGTTTCCAATTATTGGATTACTAAATTGGGGATTAGTGAATCCGGATAGATTGGTACATACGTTGCTTGCTCATTGGATGAGGATGATTGATCTCATGATCATTTGTGTGGAGACACTAAAGCAAGTATGTAGGTGCTTATTAGAGAATAAGTTCACTGAACATGGCTCGCTAAGGAATACCTAATGGAGTTTTACTTGCTTGTCAATAGGAATTCCTGTAGTGATAGTAGTACAAGTAATCCTTGGACTTGAGATCATCATAGTATCTTGTGTATGATGAGTTATACTTTGACTTATTCCTTAAGACCCTTAGGGTATATCAAAGGGTATGCTTGGGTATAATAAGTTATACATGGAGATAATGTATGATCAATAAAGAATCTACCACTTCTAATAAAAGAAGAGAAATGTCCTATGTGATTTGATAAATGACAACCCAGTAGTCCTTGGCCAAGGCAGAATGAAATTAGAAAGGAGTTTTAATTTGCATTATTTGAGTTGTGCATTTAAGAATCGAAATACATATAATTAAATAAAATAAGACTTGACAAGTAATTCCATGTCTTATATTTAATTGGGACATTGTATGGTGGAAGGATTGAATTATGCAGTAACTATTTACTCAAAGGTTCTTTTATGATTAATGTTGAAATCTATATTATCCGGAAAGTCGTTGATCGCTGGGGAGGCTTATCCCTATTGTAGAATAAATATTATTTATTTAAATAAATTAATTGTTTAATTTATTTATTTAAATAAGATTAGAATTGTTCTAATTGATTTATTCACAACCTAGGTTTAATATGGAGAACCTAAAGGGTCACACCATAAAAGGAAGAATAATTATTTAAGAAGTTAATGGCATAATCGTAATAATATGTTAAGTATATTTAATTTAATCTATGGTGATAGAATAAATTAAATAGCTTAATATTTATTATTTAATATTTTAGAAATATTAAATATAAATTAATAAGAGGAGTCTTATTAATATTATTACAATTATTATTATTTTAATTTCTAAAAGAGTTTAGGAATTAATTTAATATAAGTACTCTCATTTATTCCTAATTGGATTAGGAAGGAAAATTAGTTAAAGGAGTTTAATTAATTATCCCTAATAAGATTAGGGAGCTTAATTAATTTAAAGAATTTAATTAATTAAATAAAACCAAATTCTTTAATTGTTAAGGTGGGTTGCCCACATCTATAAATAAGAGGAGTCTTATTATGGGTGGGGGGTTGTTGACTTTTACAACATACGACATAATTCCAATTTGTTGGAGAGTACCTTTTCTATCTGAGATAGGAAAACTAGGGTTTGAGCCAATACCCCTTCTTCTTGAATCCTTATTTTTCCTTGGTGGATCACCTCTAGAGGCCAAACATATGGGTGGCTAACGTTGATCAAAGGAAGGAACCAAACCCGGTGGATTCAAGTTAAACGCGAAAGGATTTGGAGGTGAACTTGTACCTGAGGAAGCTCGTTCTTCAAGGGTATGATTTTATTCTTTATCTTTTCGTTTAATTAATAATTATGCATAAAGGGTGATCCGGGTATATGGTTTGTAAATTTTTTAAACTCTGATTTTTACACGTTTCCACACTTTTTGCAATTTGATTGCATTTTTGAATATTTCAAACCTAACACTCTATAGAAGTACCAACTGAAGAGCCTTTAACTACCGAAGCTCAAGCCACAGAATCAACTCCCACTGAAGGGACAAGCCAACCTCGCCAAAGAAAGCATGCTGGCTGAAAATCAAAACACCCCATCACCCAGACTTACAACGAGTGCTTCCTCGATATGCCCCTTGATGAACGGAGCCGAGTCCTTCGTGCAAAAAAGAGAAAAATCCAAATAACTCCTCTAATCGCCGAAGAGCCACAAGTACCTCCCACAGAAGCCGATCTTCCTTCGAACACCCTGGTTGAAATCGTGGTTTCTGACAAAGAGCCCGAAGAACAAGTAAAGCGCATATCGATGAGATCCCTCACTCTCTGCCAGAATCCAATGAGAAATTCCCATGTTGACCTCTAATAACATGCGTTCGTGATACCGATGATCATCGGTTCGACAATAGTTCCATCATGGACCTGATGGACGAAGGAATGAAATACCGGACTAAAGGAATTTGATAGTTTGACTTATCCATTTACATCGCTTCCCATCAATTTGAACTGATTGACTAATAATGGTCATTTGCAGGCAAATGCTATCTTTGGGTGCCTCTATCCCAAATACAAAGAAGCCAAAGAGGATGCCGCCCGAAGGGAAAACGCCATTCTGAAGTCGGGTCATCATTGATATAAATGTCGATCCAAGCTAAAGAATCAAAGCATCTGGCACATCGTCAGAAGTTTGAAGAAGAGCTCAAAAAGTTTCGGGCCCTTAGGAATTTGGGTCCGCCACTGACCGAAGACCTTCGTAAGGAAATCCAACCAGTATACAGAAAATCCACCGAGCTGAACGATGAGATCGTCCATATGTATGCCAAATGATATGAAATCTGCCGAAGTAAAGGCAAGAAAAAGCTTGTCACGGCCAAGGTAGATCCATCTCTTCTAGACTCTTTAGTTGGTGATGATGACAAGGAAGAAACCTGAAGATGACCTCCCCTTTACCTTTAGTTGTAGAACTTTCTGTAAAAATTCTAATTTTTTGTGAACAGTTAATATTAATGAAATATCAACTTCATGCCTTATTACTTCTGGGTGAACATTTCTTGTCAATAATTCATCATTCATCAACGTGAAAAATGTACAAGTGCCTCTTATCTTAAACTGTTAGTCAATAATCAAGAAAATTATATAACAGTTAAGAACAATAATAATATAATCCGAACTCAACACTTGAACAAAATAAAGTAATGCATACTTATCGTTACCGAAGTGTGAGACAGATCATGCAAATAAGATGAATCCAGCCGATCCTCCTTGCACCATCGGGAATTTGTTTATCGCACAGGGTATAACAAAGATATAAGGACATTTGTCTATCACGCAGGGTATAACAAAGATATAAGGACATTTATCTACCACGCAGGGTATAACAAAGATATAAGGACCATGGAATTTGTTCACCACACGGAGTAGAACAAATTCATAAGGACACTCCTGTCAATAACGCTACCATTGAATGGTCAGCGAGTTCGACTGAACCTCCTTACTTCGGTGAATTTGTTTACCACTCGGGGTAAAATAATATTAAAAGGACTATGGAATTTGTTTACCATGCAGGGTATAACAAACCCATGAGGACACTCCTGCCAATAAGGCTACCATCGAATAGTCAGCGAGTCCGACCGAACCTCCTTACTTCGGTGAATTTGTTTACCACTCGGGGTTAAACAATATTAAAAGGACTATGGAATTTGTTTACTACGCAGGGTATAACAAACCCATGAGGACATTCTTGCCAATAAGGCTACCATCGAATGGTCAGCGAGTCCGACTGAACCTCCTTACACCGTCGTGAATTTTGTGTGCTGAATCTGAACCTGACAACCTGCTGCACTGATTGTCCGGAGTAGAATATATGTCTACACACAGCGTCCATGAACTCTACTTCTGCCGATTTGGACATAAACCTCCTCAAAGCTTCTTATGAACGGTCCAGTCCTTTTCATCCTAACCTGCAGCTTTAGATGGATTTCTCTAAAGACAAGTACCCACAGGGCGGTGTGCCCTTAGTGGATTCTCAGGAATGTGACTTCTGGATCTATTCCGGTGATGAGCCATTTCACTGTGGTGAGAATACTCAAGGCAGAATGCCTTATTTGTATTCTTCGGATCCTTAGAAATATGACTTTTGGATCTTCCTTGATCCTGAGGACCGCCTTCGAGACATGATTTCAAAGTGTATATACTGCTTTTCAACTCATGGTTTTCCATCTTTAGGCTTACTACGTCTTTTAGACTGGACATAATTGGACGCCTCGTCCCTCAGCTCTGCCATCTGAAGCATCTGCTCAGCTATACCCTCGCTCTGCTTCAAAAGAACCTCCAAAGCTTTATTTGCTTCGTCTACCATCTTCGCCAGCTTGGAAGCCTTGTCGTCCTGACCACTTCCGTGTCGAGTTCTAGGCGGGGTGCCTTCTACTCGCCTTCGGCCAGGATCACGCTCCTTGTCAGCAGCAATGACCAACCATCTTCCAGCTTCACCAGGGGCTCTCGAACGAGAACCCCCCGATTCATATTTGGAATCCGACCCTTCGGCATCGGCTATCCCTCCAGTGTAACAGTTCTACACCTCACCATCTTCCGACATAGAACAACTGAAAAGATTATGATTGAAAACTCAAGGACACTAGAACACAGCCCTCCTTCTAGCGCCAATGTTAACGCCAAGATCTTCTGCCACGTCCCAATCACATAAGACGTCCTGATCCTGCACAATAAACACGATCAACACTAAAAGCTTGGCGGCCCGGCCAAGTGAGGGGGATAGCTTCAGCGTGAGAGTCAAGTCAAAGCGATCACAAGGTTAACAATGGAGGATAAAATATCTAGTGTATTGAGAGAGATAAAATTATCAGTTACCTTTGCATGTATGACTTCCTTGCTATGATATACTATCATTCCCGATTTCTTGTGCCACTCACTACCCTCGACAAACGGTCCCCCATAATTTGGCGATCTCGGTTGATCGCATGCAAAGACCGCCAAATCCCATCACTGTTTGCCACCTTCGGCCGACTGAATACCATCCACATTAATGTCTTGCAGACATATCGGTCAACAGTTATCTTACCCATCATTACCAGTCAAAGATGTAGATATTTAAATATCTGTTGGGTCTGCCCACTGACCTGACTCAACAAAGAGGACCCAACTGATGGGGCCCAACTGAAATGACCTGATAGATTAACCAAGTAGCTCGGCCCAAGCCTTTTAGCCCAATATCTAAAATATCATAGCCCAACAGTTATCATTAATTTATATTCTTTAGCTCATCCTTTAATTTGTAGAGAAAAAAAAATATATACTTTCGATCATCCTTTTGATGATGGAGCGAGGGAGTATTTGTCTAGTAATACCTTATGTGAAAAAGGGAGATACTCTAGAAAGTATCTAGTTAGTATACAACATAGGGTTAAAACGTCAATATTTAGGGTTTTTATAAATAAATCTGACCGTACGAATATACAGAACATACAAAAATATTTGACTATATGAGTTTTCATATAATTTGGTGGTGTCTATCAATGACTTTATATTAATGAAAGTTCAATAAATCTAAGTCTTCCAAAATTATACTTATTTTATAAGTTTATAATAATGGTGTTGCACATCATCAGATTAAATATCTCATATTTGTCTGAGCTTTTCATCCGTACGGTTAAATTTTGTCAAAAGATTAAGATAAAATCATTATAAAAAACTTATTAGGTATATAAGTTATATACCTTAGAGGGTATCTCCCTTAATCTCATAACTTATTTCAAGTGAAATTTATTAACTCATAAACACAGCATTTAAGGCTCAAACACAATGAACAAATAATGGTGCAATACATTTAATTTGGAGGTTCATATGCAACAAACACGGGTAGCTGAACAAATCCTAATATTCACATATTTTAATTTCATTTACTGTTTACAAAAGTACTGTTTTCTTTGTTAAATGTCATGAATTAAAAATGTATTCATAGATAGATTGATAGACATGTTCTTATTCAATGCATGCTTACGTTGTTAGGTTTGCTAAAAACAAGAATATGCAATCAAATTATATAAATAAAGCGGAAGCGAAGTAAAAACGGATTTTAAAATTTTTCTTACAAACCATAAACCAAGATCATTCTTGTGCTTAGATTATCGGTCTATAAAAGAGTAGGAGAATCAGAATCATACCATTGAAGATCCGAGCTTCCTCAGGTACAAGTTCAACTCCTATTCCTTTGTGTTTTTCTTGAATACCCAGGTTTGGTTCCTTCTTTTCATCAACGTTAGTCACCCAAGCGTTTGGCCTCTAGAGGTGATCCACCAAGGAAAAACAAGAATAAAAAAGATTGGTGTTTTTGGCTAAAACCTTAGTTTTCTTATCTCTATAGAAAAATTGCGTACTCTTCAACTTTTTGAATTACGTGTATTTTTTTTGATATCAGATATAAAATAATAATAATTGTAATAATATTAATAAGAATCCTCTTATTAATTAATATTTAATATTTTAAAATATTAAATAATTATATTATTAATTTATTTAATTTACTCTATCACCATAAATTAAATTAAATACACTTAACATATTATTACGATTATGTCATTAACTTCTTAAATAATTATTCTTCCTTTTATGATGTGACCCTTTAGGTTTTTCATATTAAATCGGTTGTGAATAAATCAATTAGAAAAATTCTAATCTTATTTAAATAAATAATATTTATTCTACAATAAGAATAAGCCTCCTTAGCGATCAACGTACGATACTAGGGCAATTTGGAGTTTAAACTAGACTTCTTCCTTAATCAATACTAATATATAAAGGCAGTAAGACCGATCTGCTGAATTTGAAAAATGCGTGAGTCACTCACTTAATTTAAAAAACAGGTGTCTTTCGATTTCAAAACCAGGTGAGTCAATTTAATTAATTTGAAAAACAGGAGACGAATGTCGATTAAAAATTAAATCGATACCTCTTCGATTACGCGAGTCAAATTTTTTTCCATTCGTTGAATCCGTCTTTCCTTCATGCTCTTTAGCTTCCTTTTCCAATCCTTTCGTTTCTTCTTATTTAGTCTCATCAGAACACTTTTCATCCCTTAAGTTCTCTCAAATCTCTTCTCCTTCTCCTCCTCATTCTTCTCCCTGGAGTTTCCAGTATGGATGACGCAATTGATGAAAGTTTCCCCTTATTTTCCTTCAAAAAAATCAGCCCCAAACAACCCTCCACAAACCCAAATTTTAACCCACTCAAAATCCTAATCCCCAAATACACTTCGAAAAGCACTCAAGCACAAACCCTCATTCTAAAAACCTATCTTTCTCCGATCTTGGTCTGCCCGACTGCGCTGTCCGGACCTGCAAAGAACTGGGCACGAAAAACTCAACACCAGTTCAATAAAACTGTACCGACCCAACTTCAACTTTATTATCTCACTCTCCAAAGAGAAATAAAGTCAAGATCGTCGTTCCAGCGACTGCCACCGTCTTTGCCTCCTCTCTTGCTAATACTTTGTCCCCGGACGGTCTCTGATCGTATGAGCTCAGGCAAGATTCATACGGATTCAATCAAGGAAGAAAATTATTTTTCCAAGGTTGTTTACTATTACTATTAAAAATTGGGATCTAATTCTATCTTCTTCTTTTTTCTTGGGCCATAAATTGATTAAAATGAAACAAAGGAGAAAGATAATAATTGCTGAATTGAATGCAAGAATTGAAGAAAATGAAGGGACATCTTCATAGTGATGAGTCAATGGTTTGGCCAAGTTGTGGAAGAAGAAGAAGAGGGCTTTGATTATAACAGAAACACTAAAAATCATAAGGTATCATTTTATTGAAAAAATAATAATAAATAAATAAAATAAACTCATTTTTTCTATTTTCTTGCATATATCTATAAATGTGTGTCATCCACATAACTTTTGTGAGTTTTTTGTTCGGTGGAAGTAATGATGCAATCCAAATCAATTTAACCATTGGAAGTTTTTTCTTAGATATGAAATAGAACTAATTAATTGGAATTTCTACTACTTCTCTTCTATTTTTAATATTATCAGAAACCAAATAGAGGTTATGCTTTTTGTATTCTACTCATTCTATAGTGAATTGGTTTTCCTGTACATGATTTTTTGGGTTAATTCTATCCACAAGTTTCATTGATTAATCTCGAGTTCTTATGCTTAATTGTTCAGGGTTTTGATTAATTTGAGATGGGTCATCGTGTAACTTTTAATTTGGGTGTTGAGCTAATTTGTGTCAGTGTTAAAAATTGTCACCCTTAGACTTATTATTAGGAATTTTTTAAGAATTCAAATGAAATAAAATTAAGATTCATAGAAGATTTTTAGTTGAATCAACATGTTGATTGTACTATTCATAATTTTATAAAATTGTGATGCTTGAGCATTTAATTCTAAGTTAGAGCATTGATATTTGTGCAACTATAGGTAACACAAAAAGAGAAATTTTTGGTATGCTGAATTTAGAGATAAACGGCAAAGCCCTCGCCTCATTTTCTTCCGTCTCATTTCCTCCACAGTTTTGCAAGGGTTTTGGAAGAAAAGAGAGGCAGAAGAATTCCAAACTCATCACCATGAGGGCCAAGGTAACTCCTCTATCTCTGTTACATAAATTTATTATTTTTGTATTAATTTTAGCTCATTTATTGAATTTACCATTTTCCATAAATGGATAACGAAATTGATTATTTGAAATTGGATATGTTTTTGTAGTGGAAGAAGAAAAGAATGAGGAGGTTGAAGAGGAAGCGTCGAAAGATGAGACAGAGATCTAAGTAATTTATTTCTGTTAGTCATCAATACCCCTCCTGTAGGCTCTGAGTACTGTTCTAGCTTTTAGGCTCTGTTTCAGTTTTTTGTATTTTTTTTCTTATTCTAAGTACTTTTTATTCGATTCCGGAATTCATGGACCTTGTTTTGCTGGAAATATGTTCTCTGTTCTTACTAATTGTAGGTAAATTGGAACTGGTTCTGTTGATATATTTTTTAGAATGGAACAATTTTACATTTAATTAAATTGTGTTAATAATTTCCTATATTGAATACTTTTTCCATTAAAATGCGGGGATGAAATTTAGCTGTCATTGCTAGGGATGTAAATATTCAGGCACCAAGTTATTTGGTAGCAGCAATTGTTGTTCATGCTTTGGCATAGATACATTAATTAATTTTTGTTTGGTAGTTAAATTTGGCCACAAGGGGTTAAAAATGTAGACATTGATGGATATCCAATATCTTGAAGTAGAATACTGCTAAAGATTGCTCATTTGAATTTTAAATAGTTGCCTTACAGTTTGATCGTGAATGTTTTCTATTAGTTGTGTTATATGTTTATCAAGGGCATCATTCTTTTGCTATCCTCTTTACATGTCCTGTAGTTGAGATTTATATTTATGGCCAATGTATGCACAATATGTTAGACGACAGCATGTGCATGGTTCAGGAAAATGCTTCACCATATTCTGAGGTTGGTAATCAAATACACCTTAAATTCCACTATTCCCTTGCAAGGAACAATATATGACCTTTTTTTTATCAATTTCTACTAATTTTATTTTTGGAGACTCTTTGGTTGAAGCTGGAAACAATAACCACATTGTGTCTCTATCCAAGGCTAATTACCCTCCTAATGGTATTGATTTTGGGAAGCCAACATGACGATACACAAATGACAGAACAATATCCGATATTTTAGGTAAGATGTTGTTCTTCCATATGCAAATGGTAGAATAATACTTGAGTAGTTTAGTTTATGTGACAAACTTTGACAAAATATTTTATACGTCTATTTAGCAACAACAAAAAAAATCTTTATGTTTTTTTATAATTTTTTGTTACACTAGGACAGCAAGCGGCTTTTAAAGATTTTGCTCCTCCATATTTGGCTCCAACCACTAGGGGACCTGTAATTCTGCAGGGTGTCAACTATGCTTCCGGTATAGGAAGAATTGTCATTGAAACTGGAAAGATTTTTGTAAGTTATTTTCCATGAAATTAATTCTTGATTTTCATGCTATATCTGGAAACTCGATTCCAAACTCTTGAATTTGAATTGAAAGCACAATTGCAATTCTATAGAACTGAAATTTAGCAAGGGGCACTCCACTTTTGTGGAAGGGAGAGGACCTAGCCAAGGCTTAATTCGAACCACAGCGCTGTGTGTCATTGTCCGTCCGGTCACGGACTTGACGGTGGGGCTTGCGGGTCCGGTCGAAGCGAGCTGGTGGGTAGTGATATATATGTTTTTAGACAAAATTTATTTAAAAAATTATCATCACAATACTACGTCGTTTTGACGAACAGTTACACGCCAACGGTAATATCACAACTGATAAACCGCGGAATTATTTTATAAGTAATTCATCTTGGCGCGCATTATAATACAAGTTTAATTTTCCCGTTCTGTTTTCCTTCCCGTTGCAAAAGCTCCCGTTCCGTTCTCTGCCAAAGTTAAGACAGACGCTGTGCAGTAAGTTTTTTTTTTCTCTTCATTTTCTTCCCAATTTTTTCTTCATGCATCATTGCTATTCATTCATTCCAGTTCAGTACATAACATAGAATTGCGTTCGAAGTGTTCTTAATTTTGAAGTGCTTCTAATTAAGAACTGGAAATTCGTTTTATCTTGGAAATCAATTATTCAATTAATCTTTAGCATCAGTGAGGGAATAAATTTGCTTTAAGGAGACTTTGTGAATTCAAAGGACTCAGATTTATCAATTTTATATTTCGATGAATTACATTACATTTTTTGTTATATATATATATATATATATATATATATATATATATAAAATAATACTATGTATTACGGAAATATAATCTTAAAGCAAATTTATACATTATGTAATTGTAGTATTATTTAATATCACTTATTTATGTGAACAGAAAATGGATTTTTAAAACAAATTATATATATATATATATATATATATATATATATATATTAAATAATACTATGTATTACGGAAATACAGAACTCAATTCCACGGAAGCAAATTCAAATGAAGACTACCAGACCAAATACAACTTAAATCTTTTGAAGATATGATACTGTATTTCTATGTGATGTTTATATTTCAGGGTGTAAAATAAATTGTGTTGAGTTAGATAGCGTTTGTAATCAATTTTGAAGACGATCGTCTTAATAAATTATACAATTAATTATTCAAATGCACGAGCTACCAACTAGTTCAACTAGTGAAGGAGCTTGACAAATTCAAAAAGCCAATATCAATTGACTATTAAATAATCCTTGGCTGGTTCATGGCTTCATGCAATAGACGGCCCGGTCCTTTCAATTAGTCAAATACAATGATAGCATATCTACAATTTTTAAACTACTTTTTACAAGTCCATTATTCGTGCATGACTTTGATATATAAAAATGAAAGAATATCTAAAATTTCTATACAACTTGTACTTCTACTTCATTAATAAAAATAAATATCAACTTGCACTTTAATATAAATAAAAAAAAAACTAATATTATGGTCGTGATTGTCACAGTTTCTTGGTTGTGATAAAGGTTCAAATACGATAAATTTTAAAATTTTATTAATGTCCATTTTATCATTTCATTGACAAAAATCCCCTCACTTAATCTAAAAGGTATTATTAAGCATAAAAGTTTTGCTACATAATTTTTAATGAATAATGTCAATTCTAAAGTTAAAAATATTTCAAATCCACTTTTTAAAAGTCAATAATAATCTCATAATTTTTTTTTAAAAAAAAAAAAAGAAAAATTATTTTCCTTTATTGTGGTTGCCTGTTTTTCTTGTCTACTTTCCTTGTGTTCTAACGTGTTCGACATGTTTTGTTGCCCATATAGACTTTGGTAGTTGGCTTAAAGTTTTTATTCTTTTCCCTTAGTAGAACATCTCTCTCAATTCTTATCCATTTCTAGCGTTGGATTCAAACCCATATATGCACGCAAATGCAACAAATTCTTCTGACCATATCAAAACTGGCTAGAATCTTGATTGTTTTGGGGGGCCTATTTCCCTTTCAGTATTAATTTTATATTTACAAGCAATTTAATATACTGATAAAATTATGTCGTTTTATTAAGTAATTTTAGTTAAATTTGATTAAGACTTGTCTTGTATAGCCTTTTTTTATAAATTGTGCTTGATACATCAGTAATATTACACGTCAGATAATCTAACATACAGGGGCGAAGCTATGAGTTAGTAGTGGAGTCAATTGACTCTAATAAAAAAAAAAAAATTATATATATGATGTAATAGATTTTTTTGTTGCTGTAATTTAGTGATTCGCCCTATTGATATTTATATATATATATATATATATATATATATATATATATATATATACATCCATTACGGAAAGGATCAAAGGTTTATTTATTGATCTTACATACCTTCAGATACCCCTTTAGTGATGAATAAAATGACGATTAAATTCAAAATCATTAAAAGATTAAAACAATGGATTACATGATATAGCGATGGGTGAAGCTGTCGCATTCTAAAGCCGCATTAAAAAAAGGTAAGCGTGGTATATCAAATAAGAGGTGAGTCCTTGAAATTGATTATATATATATATATATATATATATATATATATATATATATATATCGAATCAGAATTTCTTCATCACTTATCTAACATCATGCATACCTCCTTTAGATTTGAATAGAAATGACGATTGATTAAAATCATTATAGGTCCGATCAAAATCTTTATATGTTGTTTATCTCAAAAATTTCAAGGCAGCGGTTCTATATATAGCGACAATTTGAATAAATCATCATCCGTCGTTAAAGGGGATATCACAAGGTATGTTAGATAAAGGTAGTTTTAAAATTGAATAGTATTATATATATATATATATATATATATATATATATATATATATATATGATGTAATAGTTTTTTGTGGCGTAATTTAGTAATTTAACCTCACTAAAAAAAATTTCAAACTTCATGCACTACTAACATACTAAGTAAAGTGTAAATGGCATACCGACGACCAAAAAAGAGATGATAGTATGAGATTATCACATGTTGATCATTTTGAAATTTCTTTTTAAACAAATAAAATAACTATTTTTATAATTATATATGAAATTGTTATTAATTAATTTATAATTATTTTTAAATAATTTATAATTCATCAATGTCACAAATTGTCATTGTCACAATTGTTCAGTTTGATTTGAAGACAAATTGCATTTTTAGTCATATAAACAAAATTGTGTGACTAAGAGTTGTTAGTACTTCACCATCCTTGTGTGGATATTGGTGTGGTGTAGGGCCGTCTAACGTGTGCATGCAAAGATTACACGCCTTCTATGGCAAACATTAGGCATCTAATAAGACTAAAAATAAGGTTATTATCAGATAATGGTGGCTCACATACATATATGTATATTTGTAGACCCCACATATCTGGCGAGGGTTCACAGTATGCATGTGTGTATGTAAGTATTATGTGAGTCTTTTTTATGTGATAGTAATATTGTTATAAAACTAACAATTAAAATAGAAAATTGATATTTTCACAAGCTAATTTGATATTTCCACAACTAGGTCCTAATTTTAACTAAACCAAACCTTTGTGTAGTAAACTAATTATAAGATTTAGTTCTTATGTCCAAATTATCCCCACTTGATAATAACTAAACATCTAGTTGTTTGACTTTATTTGATTAGTAGATTTACTCAGTGGCGAAGCTAGAAACATTTTTCAGTGAAATCAAAATTATTACTAAGTTATAAATAATTTGGCGGAGATTAGAAAAGTGCTCGCAATGCAATTTTTTTTTAATCTTTTATACTTTCGGTCACCTATATATATATATATATATATATATATATATATATATATATATATATATTGATGGGATCATATCTTATCTTTACTACTTAGTCTTTCTTTTTGGCGGACGTGACGATTCTATTCATACAATAGTAAATACATACTTTAACGACAATTATATGTTGTTTGTCATTAAAAAGTATGACGACGATTATATGACCAATAAAGCCGTCAATTGATTCGCTAAAGTAAAGTAGCGTGGCATTTAAAGAATAATAATAATGATTGATCCTCATATATATATATATATATATATATATATATATATATATATATATATATATATATATATATATATTACAATGGCAATATAATAAGTAATAATATGGTATATATACACTATATTATTTCATAATAGATTTTTTTAATTACAATTGTTCATAAGTAATTAATTCATTAATTATTTTAAAAATAATATAAATTAGATTATTATTTAGTTTTAAAATATTATATAGAGATATACATATATTGAGAGGATATGAGTTATTTATGGTTAAACTTTGATTAACAAAGTTATAAATTTTCAATTTGGCCCCGTATAATAGAATTTTTTTTAAAATTTTAGTGGAATCAATTTATATATAATACTTCAAATTTTTAAAATTTACCTTACATTATAAAGTAATATTTTTTTTGTGGGGTCAATTGACCCCACAACCTTCTATGTAGCTTCGCTAGTGGCGTTACTCAATTGAAGACAACTTTTATTTATTTAATTATTATGATAGTAATAATATTAATAATAATTAGAAAATTGTTAGAAAATAAGTGAGAAAAATTATCTACACATAAAAATTAGGATCTAAGGCTTTCTCCCACTAGTAAAAAATTTTATTTTAAGAATTTCTATTATCATATCATATTACTAAAAAAGTAGACTTTTTAGAGACTTTTTAGTAATATAATTTACTAAATTTATTATTTATACTAAATCACAATATATGACACAATATATTAACATATGTCCTTCTACAAATTCAACACCTGTCCATCCAGTTTAATACTCCTAATTGACCTTGACAAAAATACCCTTAATAACAACTAAGGTTGTAAATAATACCCTAATTCCCCTAATTCTGTAATCATACATTCAACGGTAGAAAATAAATTCATTCCCCTTCATACACCGTTTCTCTAAGATACTTTATGGTAACACTCCCTATCATATACCATTTCTGTAAGATATTATTGTGTTTTTCTATTTTCTATCTTTTTGTTTTGTGAGCTTGTGCCTCAAATCTGGTAAATATTGTTTGGTTTCTTTTTGTACAGATGTGAAGGAGTTAATTTCAGATAGGGGAATGTTTGATGATTGTTAGTTACAATTAATGATTTTCAAGTAAGTTTTCCTTTTGAAATTCATCTATTTTGATTACTGTTGTTATTCGGGTCATTTCGTGTTTTGTTTTTGGCTGCAAGTTTTTTTCTTATTGATGAAATCAAGCAGTGGTAGATATTTCATGTTTTGGTCTGATGAAGTAATCAGTTAGTTATTGAAATATGGTAATATGGAATATTTTTAGCTAGACTTGAGATAAAGTAGATGCCTTTGTTATTATCCTTTGTAATTTAAATAAACTGTTTTGATATTATTCTTAGTAATTTTGATATTATCCTTAATTTATTGATTATAATCCCTTAAGTCACTACTATAAATCTAAACAATTTTTAGATTTATATCAACTATTTTGATATTATCATTTATAATTTAATTATGATATTATCCTTAATAATTTAATTATGATATTATCCTTTGGTTTTAATATATTGATGCTAAATCTCTGAATGTACCTTCTATTGGTTTTAACAGAGGGCAGTGGTGGAACTAGGGGGCGGGAGGGGGCATCGACCCCGTAGAATCGGTTGTCCAGGCGGGGGTGGGGTGGGGGCGGGGGGGGGGGGGGGGGGAAGCCAGTGTCGGTGGTCCGGTGACTCGGTCTTCTTGATTCTTCTTTGGTTGTTTGAGGCTTGAGACAAATTTGAGACATTTAATTGTACGATGATGAGCCTGTGAAAATGATTTCGTATTTTTAGATGGGTGTATTTTAGGAAATGTGATGGAATTGAATAAGACGTCGGATTGGTGAAAATGATTTCCTTCCACTTAACTATACTTAACTAAGGAAAGCCTGTTAAAATGATTTTGTATTTTTTGTATTTGTTTTTCTTGCTTTTTTTTGACACTGAGTAATTAGTACACAGAGTAATTGGGAATTTTGCAAGTTGTAAAGAAAGGTGGTAAAAGAATTAAACTGAAAATTATTATGTAATTGGGAATTTAATTATTTAGGTTAATTGATGAAATTATGATGAAATGTTTGAATAATTAAATTGATGAATGATGAAATTAATATGAAATGTTTAAATTGATAAAATTATTTATTAGCAATTGATGTTTTTATTTATACTAGATTATGGACTTGATTAAGCGACAAAGAACTGTTGATTCTTCTAATTGAGGTCATTGTTTCCATATGTGTTGCAATCAATCAGTTGGGTCTGATTATTGACGTTCTTGTCGGTAGCGTGCTGCTTTGTGCATTGGGTCATGATTCTCTAGTCGGTATGCATTGGGCCACTAATATACTTTCCATTTTTTTCAATCTGGGTCAAAATCAAACTCAAGGACCTTAACTCCACTCCTCGCCGCTGCAACCTATACGTCGCTGCTTCGGACCTCCGGTAAACGCCCTCAAATTTTGAACCCCCTCAAATTTTTTTCTACTTCCGCCACTGACAGAGGGTCGTCCTTTGCTTTTAATATATTGATGCTAAATCTCTGAATGTACCTTCTATTGATTTTATGTGTTTGCAGGCTGTAAGAGTTGAGCATTGTGAACGAGTTCATGTGATTACGGCTGCTAAAAGAATCTGTATTGCTAATTGTCGTGGTGTGTGTTTTCTTGGGGATAAACCAACAACCTCTTATTGTTGGTGATAACCATAAACTCTGTGTATGTTCTTTGCTTTTTATGTTGGTCCATGAAGTTAAGTATTTATATGTTTTGTAGCAGTTATTTATAGAATGAATTGGATTTAGTATGGGTTGGTTAGTGAAACACTTCCAGTCCATGGACCTTTAATGATTTGATGCAGCAGCTGTTTCTTATGTCTTTTCAAGGGTTTGCATAATATATTAGGCAATTTAGAATATTAGTATTTTCACATAAATACTTCATATTAAGTTAATGGTATTATTTTATGACTGACTAACTCACTCTTAAAATACAAGAACAGGCAAAATGTAATCACAAGTCCATGTTTCAAGAAGTTTTTTGTCTAAATTGTTATTGGATAGGGGTTTGTGCGTGTCAACAGGGTTTCACACAGTACATCGTGATTTTATTCCTTAACTAAAACTTTATTGATGTATGATTTTTTGTGAGTTAGCAACAGTTTTATTTGTGCTCCATAAAACATAATATATAAAAGTACACATTGAGTAAAAAGAGTATAAGATCGCAATAAAACCTTATTTTATGCTTTTACTATATTTAGAAAATGTATATTCAAGATTCACCTCCCCAATTACTATAAACCAATTTAACTGGCATGATTTCTAATCATTTTCAATTTGCTGAGTTAAATCTAAAAGCACCTATTTTTCATTCTAATTAGGAAGGTTGGAAGATTCTGCCAAAATGTATGGTGAGGTTTTCGTGAATGGGACAAAGTCTCGCCTACCATATAGGTCCTATGTAAGTTCTAAACATGCCACATGTTTGTTGTCATCATATGAATATCTATTTATGTTATTTTTTTATGTGATTTTCATTTGGGCTTTTCCATGTTAATAGGTGTAGATTTTTCCTGAAGAAATGTTTGGCAAGGAAATTTCAACCCTTGAAATTAGAATTGATTGCCAAATTTTAACTAAATTTTAATTCTAGGGAATTGTATTTGTATATGTTTTCAATTTCTACCTAATAAAACAATATCGTATGTGTCCCAATAAATTGAGTTGTTTTCTAACATTATAATTGTGACGCCCTCAAAATAGGTATACATCACTCATCTTGAGTTGCCAAATACATGGTACAAAATTCAAATATAACTTAATTATGCAACAGTCGTGTAAGATACGACAAAACATAATATAAGAGTTTTAATAAAAATATTATCATCTCGACAATATCCACACTCAATGGAGTCCTCATTACATTTATTATCACACTATTTAACAGAATAGTGAGGACTATTAATGCTATCATCTGGACCGTCACTCCGTTCTCCGACTAGTCCCAGCTATATTCTCATTTCCTGAAGAGAACAATGAAAGCAAAAGGTGAGCTCAACTAGCCCAGTAAGAAATATTATGACTAAGATAATGCAGAATAAATTATCCTTAGCCTTCAACGGTATAACAACTGATAGAATATAATAGACAACAAGTTTTAGATCAACAACTACAGCGGAATAAGCAATCCATTAGAAGAGTCAAGTAGAACATAAAATCTACTATCTTCTATGATTTAAAAGGTTTTTCATCACTTTTATTGCTGAGACTCAGCTTAATAAATAAACCACAACATCCCTACACCATGGCCAAGGATATTCATGTAATCATCAATGGTCATGATTATACCGAATAATCCCTGGTCATAATCATACCAACTACTGTCCATCAATGAACTACAGGCCAATGAGGACTTTTACCACATCATTCGTCACATTACGGTTATGATTATACCAAATAATCCCTGGTCATAATCATACCAAATCCATCTATACACGTAAGCCAAAGATGACTTTAATCACAATATAAGCATGAGGATGATGACAATGACATAATAATTCAATAAAAAAAGTTCAAGGATAAATTTTAAAGATTTAAATTTAATTTATCCAGAAATCAATAACGTCCAAATTGTCAACATGATACTGCTTTGTAGAGTAAAATTTAAGAATGCTCAGAAAAATATTTCCATGAAAAGATACTAGATGAAGCGCAAATATCAAGGATATTCCACTAATTTCATG